>OX596205.1:17833845-18137084 GCA_951394215.1 Glyphodes perspectalis | reverse complement strand
CTGTGAATGTGGTTTCCTGCGCTTAAGATTTGGGTGACGCCATATAAAATTATTTGAGGCTAGGTGCCAAAATTGGATCGCAGCAGATCGCATATATGATCTACGAAAAATTTGTTTCATTGAACGCGAGTAGTGAACTGTAGACTGAAAATAAATTTGTAATTAACTGCTTCATTTACATAAATCATACGTATTAAATAAATGATATAGATAAAACACGTTTTCCGAAATATTCAAAAAAGAACTATAATTATTTAGGTAAATTCAGCATTTTGAATTTAATGTAACTGTATTTTTTTTTATCTGTATCATATTAAATGTAGATTTTAGAAAAATGAGAAGATTTGTAAGCACGGTAAACATATTAAAAGTCATACAAGCCCACTATTTGTATGTAGCACATTTTTCCAAGTCATGTTGTAGCTTGCGTGTTGAATACCTCTGATCTAGCTTGCTTCACCCGCAAATTAAACTTTACCTAGAAGAAATAAAGATGTAAATAGAATGTGGAGGGCCAAGAATGCAATGCCCATTGAACGTTGCAGACATTTCATTCAAGTTTCTTTGTACTCGGTATTTGGAATATGACGTAAATGGTCGACTGATATTTTTTAACATAAACTGAACTAGTACGAGTTGAGCCCTTATAGAGAGGGTTCTGTAACCTCTCTGTCACTTCCTTCACATTTTTATACAAAATAAAAATCTTTAAATAATTTGACACCTACACCTTTAGCGCGAATTTCGATAATAAATAACATAAACTAACTAACTAACTAAATTTCACGCCACTTCCCTAGCGGGGTAGGCAGAGAGAACCGAACGCCATATGCCACGATCTTTAAACACCTCACACAAAAATATAAATAAATAAAATATTCACCGTTTATTTAATAATTGTGAAGTGCAAGAGATTACAGAGATTAAATAATAAAATTGCGCAATTTCCTTTGCCTTTTATAAGATGTCATAAACAAGAAAATAAATTACTGAGTTTCGAAGTTAGACTTGTGCTCAATTCACACTTAGGCTAGATCGAAAAAAGTTTTAGAATGGGCTTTATACCCGCGGAACCTTAAGCATCGCTTCTTGAACATGTTTGATGATTCTCTCAGAGATAACGATCTCGAAGTACCCTAGTTACAGATACACAGATAAGCGTATAAGGCTCTTGATGAATATTGTGCATTAATTGATAACTTGATTTCATCCTTGTTTGGTCGGCTCGCAGCCACAACCGAATTCTCAGACGGATATAAATAATAAATTGCAGTAAAAACTGTGGTATTGGCTGTTTATCGCTTGTCAATGGTTGTTTTATTGTGTGCAGTCGTGACTAACGAGTTACTTAGCAGTACACTAGGTTTAAAAATTTAACGATTTGTAATCGTCCGTTTTTTGCTGTAATTATAAATAAATGGTTGATAGGGAAAATTATACGTAGGTAGATCGATAATCGTTCAACTTGGTTTAATTGCGGAAGGTCATGTTTAACAGTGTATGTGTATACAAGCTGCTAATGACTGAGACCTGGGATGATTAAACATAGGCATAAAGGTAAAGATAAATGTAATATAAAATCCAGCCATGGCCTTACTTACAAAGCCGAAGTGTGCTAATTAATGACGCGGTCAGTGGCGTAACTTCACTGTAGCAATTTTTCGCAATTCCAATTTGTAACCAATAACAAAACCCTTAATAATAAACCAATAACAATTTGTACCGTCTACACTTCAGACAGAAGGTCGGTGGTAGCTCAATGGTAAGGACACGCGCCTCTTAACCGAGGTTCAAACCGGGTACGTACCTCTGGATTTTTCAAGTCTATGTACGTATTTATACCACTAGCTCGACGGTGAAGGAAAACATCGTGATGAAACCTGCAAATTCAAACAAGTAACCGTGATCCAAAAATTGTCTGGTTCCCCTACTTCAATGTAATTACCAGACTCGCTTAATCCTGGATCATGGTCTAAGCGGACCCGTCTAAGCACGGGACATAACGCTAGGAAGATGATGACACTTTAGACAGAACTACATCCATGTATGTTTTAATTTTTAACTTTATTGGGAGGTTTATTAGTTTTATTTGTTTATGTGTCTAGAATTGCTTGTAATAAAATATTGAAAATGTCATTTATTTTGATTCTTTTTTAATTTAGAAAGCAATTTTTGTTTTTAATTTCGACTTAAAAGATTTTACTGCTTATTTATCTAATTGAAACCAAATAAGTATCAAGTAGTACTTGATACAAATATTGAAGATTCCGGGGCAAAAAACACAAAACATTTCCTCCTATTAGAGTAAGTAAAAATGCCTAAATTAAACTAGACAACTATAAAACTCGTATAAACATAACAACTGTACAATTTAGGCGGTCAATTCGCTAAATAGTTCGAACATCGTGACTCCATAAAAGGCACCTTCAACGTTCGCATAGAATTCCTCGGTAGCGATTTAATGGACGATACACCTCCCCGTACGCCTGCACATTTATAACTCCTTGCCAGTGTTACCAACTCCATAGTTTTGCTACTTCATAATGGGATGGGATGGGAAATCACGTTTTGTATTGAAATTGAAATTCAGAGTTACTTGACAACACAATAGATTAAAGTAATGAACTAAATAAGAAACAGCATAAAAAATTATGTAAATGTTATAATTTTTTTGAGGTTAGTATATAACTCTGAACCTAGTTAATTGCTTGTCACAGTTTATGGAGATATGATCATGAATGAAAGGCGAGTGAGGTGTGTAAGGATCGTGCTATATGGCGTTCGGTTCTTCCTGCCTACCCCGCTAGGGAAGAGGCGTGAAGTTTAGTTAGTTAGTTTATGGAGAAATTGTCATTTCATTAAAGAGAGGTCTATTGACTATTGGATTTTTCCTGCAGGCTTTCAAATAGAATAATTATTATTAGTTACCTGTGTCGAGCTATAGGTACCTGGTTGTCTTATGCCCTTACCAATTCAGTTAACCACCTTCTTGCTAACGAAGACAACAGCAACTGACATGTTTTCTGCTATTGCAAATAGCTTGAACAACAATTGGCAACACTATTACTGGCCTGGGCAGCGGTTTGCTCCAGATTAATCTGTTGTGTTCGTTCCTGGCTGCGGTAATGGAGCGCCGACGTCATAACAAATGACGGCTCGCGAAGGGCGTGCTCCGGCCTGCACATAGCAATGAATGAGATGGTGCATTGTGGGTGAATATTATTTTAATCGGGGGGAATTAATTTCGTACTGGTCGGGATATATCCTTTGCTGTTTCGGTTTGAAATATTCGTTGAAAAGTTTATAGATATTTAAATATGCTATTTGATTTTACTGTATTCTTAGCCATCTTACGTTAGATATTTTAATTGCACTTAATAGGGAAAATTTTTAATATATTGACATAGTATTAAAACAGTATGATCAAGTAGTAGGTACCTTTATTTTTAACAGTGTCTCAGAATAACATTAACAGGCAGACATGTTCCATATTATTACAGGTCTAAAATCCGAATGGCCACTAAATTGGTCGTTGGGTCGAATAATTAACAGCTGCAAACTGACAGCGATTCCCGCAATGTTATAAATACGGTCAAAAAAGAACGTGCGATTTCGCGTGTCCGTCGAACGAGGCTCGCGAAGAAAGCGCGTCACCGGTGATTGATCGAGCTGTTAGCGCGCTAAACGGCGCGTCAATTAGCGATGCGGCCCGTGACCTTTCGGCGACGCGACGCGGACGTGCGTCAAAATGTGTCGCGCACCAGAAGTGCGGTATTTGGGACAAAATGAAAAATGGACTCTTTGGCTAATACTGTTTTAAAACCTGGAAAAAAGCCGTCCTTACGACCAGTTTAAAATATATATAAATATCAGACTACATCACATATATTGATCTGACTCCGAGGTAAGTAGCTTAAGCACTTGTGTTACGGATATCAGAAACAACAGTGGTATTACAAAAGTAACTACTACTAGTTTAAAAATACACAGATACCTACAATGTAATGTGTATCATGAAATGTCATGGACATTGGAGCTAAGCAGACAATAAAAAATAAAAATAGAAATAATAACTTATTGATATGTAATAATAATCAAATATTTCGAGAAATATGCATTGAAAGTGCGAAGAAAAAAAAATCTCAATATTACTTGCAGTGAACTCTCCGATATAATATTTCACACAACTACAGACAAATTAAGGTCTAATAAATCAGGCGGTACGTGACTATAAATAATTTTTCCAATTAAAAATGTCCAGTAATTAAATATACATTACGGCGAGAGTGCGCGATCGCGTCTGTATATCATTTTTATAGCGCTTCAATATTTTCGTTCGGGCGATTTTTATTAATATTCATTCATTGATACCAAGTGGCGGTTGGATCGGCAGTCCAGATATTTCGCGAAGTATGTTTTTTGTTTGATGACAACTTTAAGTGCTCGGTAGCGTGATGGCTTAAATGTTATCTATACTTACTTACTAATATTATAAAGAGGAAAGATTTTATTGTTTGTTTGTTTGTATTGAACAGGCTCCGAAACTACTGGACCGATTTAAAAAAAACTTTCACCAATGGAAAGCTACTTTATCAGCGAGTAACATAGGCTATATTTTATCCCCGTATTCTTACGGAATCGGGAACAACGCGGGTGAAATCGCGGGGCGCTGCTATGTTATATATGGCTTTGCTGTAGGTACTACTGAAACTTAAATGTCCTTTTAATTCTACACGTACTGCGTCAAGCACGACATGTCTCGCAAGATAGCATCCTTATCAAGATAAATTCCGAACACGTCAAGTCATCAAAAGCCACAAATAAACTAAATTTCGCCCAAATTGGACCATTTATTTAAAAATAGCCCCAATATTTCATTGACATACTGCAAAGTCGTATTGCATATTTTTGCATCAACACCAATCAATATCTTAAATTTAATTACGGAAAACCTCACATTGTTGACAATAACTTATCTATGTGTGCGAAACTATTCGCTCAGTGGTAAATTAATAAACCATAGACAGGAAACAAGACAGATTGAATGTTGATAAACATTAAGATACACTGTATAATTTCTACAATACAATGATGTATGCGCAGTAAAAAACACTATTGCTATTTAAATAATGACTGTTCTCTATTCTTCCAAACCCGTTCTGATTAGTACCAAAACAACTTACTTAGCGAACAGCCTTCAGTCAATCGGCAATAACTCAGTTCTGTTTACTCGATTCAATAAATCGAAACAGCTGATCTATGGGCCGGCATAATGCCATAATACTCGCATTACTTACCGGTGCCACATTACCTCATTGGCGGGCGCGCCTGCGCATATTTGTATCCACTCAAATTTAGAACTTCATTTACCATTAAACGTGTACAAAGCAAATTGATCCATGATCCATATAAGTCGCTTTATAAATGAAGTGGAATTTTTCGCGTATATTGATTCTATTCTTGGATAAAATAAATGCTGCTAATCTAAATGAAAATATTATGCAGTTTAAACATTTCAACTGCTTTATGTTAAAAATACAAGGGATGATTTACGTAGAATAATTCGATGATAATACGCACCGTATTCGGGTGTCTGTGGCATAGTATGAAATTGATTAATGGAGTCAGCACAACGAAAAGACCATTACCTGCTAGTAGTGAGAAATACTTGTAGTTACTTTGGGAAAACTGCATAAGCCCTTGCGAATAAAATTAGTATAAGAACCACGGACTAGTAAAAAAAGAAGGACTTCACGCTGTCATGCTATAGCGTGAAGCCACTTTTTTGCATGTGTGAGTGAGATACATAAGGATACCATATATCAGGTATCTGTCATTTGGAGCGCTTATTATGTCAGTGTGTGACGTAAGTTGCGTGTCATGTTGATCACCTGAGGAGCTTCAATGTCTTGTTAGTGGCGCAGAGTCCTTCTTTTTTACTAGTCCGTGATAATAACATATGAAAATTATTACTTATTCTCTTCCTTCTGATTCAAAAATTGCTTTATATGACTAGTACTGGAAATTCAATAAACTCTCCCAATGTAACAATTACATATTACAATACCCACGCAACGAGTTGGGTTGACGCTATTAGATATAAACTCGCTACATTATACCTACCTACTTTACTAGCCTCGCAACGTATATAGGCAACATATGACGTCGAAAACGTAGGTATTAATGTATTTAAACACTGGTAGCCCCATCCAATAATCCAACACCTCACTTTAACTAAAACAATGCATCACCTTCGCAAATCGGAAGACACTTTATTGTTACCGCAGTAAAACGTCCTAGCATTAATGCAGCAGTAAAAATGGCGATAAATCCAACATAATACAATAAATAAAATAACAAAATCGAGCCCAAACACAGTAGCCACTAGCTGTCTCCCATACAGACATGAGAGTACTTACCAGACAAGCGTATAAAAAGAAAACATCCCGGAGATTTATTGTATATCGATCTTGAAAAGAAATCGAATGGCGCAGTAATCTTATCCCCATCTCTCTCACACTTACGCGGACGTATCTCCATCTCGTTCTCTTTCATTCAATAATCCGAACGCTCATACTGTATGGCTTTTGATCTTATTTTCGATTATAGTATGATGAATGAAAGATTTACAATGTACACCGACGGACTGACAGTGAAATTATTCTGTCGAACACTATTAAAGCCTTTGTTGGGCTTGGTATTATTTTACGATAAGATATTTACTATTGGTTGAACATTATCGCGTTAAAATATCGTATGGAAGTGTTATTTTAACTAGGCAAAACATGTCCTAGAGGCATTCATTGTGTATTTTGTGGTTTCACTAGGTTTTTTTTTCAATACATTAAATACTAGTATTGATGGTTAACCAAGAGGTTAATTGGTCATTATACATAATTCCCAGGCATTATGAAAAAATATTAATGGGAGAGGGCAATTGATAATAACTATTAAAATAATCACATTGTCCGGGCATTGTACATAATTTTTTGTACATAACATTGACACTGGTTGGACTAACATACAAAAGTTTTTTCCGTAACAGAATATCAATTCCATCTTATATCTTAGACATATAAAGAATATTCAAGCTTCTTGAATGTTGAGGCCATCCTAATATAAAAGCTGATATAAGGGTTGTTCTACTTTTAAGGTCTTTACCATGAAAAAAAATTAAAAAAGCTATTTTATATATTTTATGTGACTGAACCGTAGGAAAATTACCATATATTCGGTATTTGTTGACCGGCAGCTCAGTTTTTTAATAAAACTTATTATTTTTCGCCGAATATTAGATTCATATGGAAAAATATGTATACTTCGTAACGAAATTCAATTAGTTAAATCTAGCATAAATTAAAACCAATTTAAATAGATATTTGCAATTTATTAACTCAAACTCTCAACTTTAATCAGTGTTAGACATTTAGTATTTATTATCAAGAAATAGTTCCAAATAAATGTGATAGTTTGTCTCTTTCGTCACATTTTCACCTTGAAACTAAGCATAAATTAATTATGTTACTCATTTATAAATATTAATTGAAAGGGCAGTATTATATATTAAAACTCAAGTATTGCACGATATAAAATGAGTTACGAAAAGAGTTAATACTCGTATTTTAGTACTAAGTAAGGTACTTATGAGCAATCATTATTAGGGGACGAGATCAAACCCATCGTTACGAAAGAGACATAAAAGTAACGAAGTAGACATCTTACAATTAACAATCAATCTTACTTAAAAACTAATGAGTATCTCAGCCTTTTTTTTTACAATCATAATCAAAACTTGCTTATTAATAAAATCAAGAACTAAAAATATAAGAAAAATTGTCATACATCAAAATAAACAAAGAGTATTTAGGTAAAATAATCACATTTCAAAAACTTCGTCCACTGAATCACTAAAGGAATACAAAAATCGTTTACCTTTCTTAACAACCTGAGGTTTTTCTAATATTCGTAAAATCTAATCCAAATGCACAAAAGATACATATTTTTTGTCATTTCAAAAATATAACTTTGGTCTCAAAATCTTCAAACTCACTGTCTACCAACCCTACATAATTGTACTATTTTCTTTTTGCGCTCAATTTTTTTCTAACAATATAAGTCCCAATGGATAAGTTTCTGGGATGAATGTTAGTTTTGTCTAGGCTGGTGCCTCTACTATTCACATTTTTTGTGTTTTTTTTTCGCGTAAAGCAGCCAATGGTTTATCATCTGAACTATCACAGGAGTCATAAACTCTGTTAAACATTTGGCCTCTTCTTCCACTGGATATGTGTGATAGAGTAGGACCAGCCTCTACAAAATTAACATCAAAAGTATCTAAAGGACTGTCCTTCTTGTTTACAGCATTTTCTATTAAGGCTTCTCGGTCAATAAGAAATTTGTGCGATTTATTAGGGACACAAGAACAAAACCTGATTATCTCTCCATTGCTACAGAAACAGCTCTGGTCACTGTAGATTATTTGTCCTCGAGAATTAGAAAATAAATAACGTAAATGCATAGTGCCCGGCCCTGGCATATTCCATCTTGACTGATTTCAAATATCTTCACGGATGTTGCATCTTTCAAGAAATCGTAAAACTGAGTCAGATTTATTATATCATTCTTATGAGCAACTAGCCTATCGGCCGTTCTTTTGCTATGGCCTTCAATGCTATCAGCAGCACCATTACCGTGTCCAGACTCAAAATAATATTTTGAGTCTGGACGTCTTGAGTCTGGTCATATTATGACCATGTTACATTTTTAAAATCAAAAAATTTGGTTGTGGTCAAATAAAAGTTGTGTTTTTGTCTATCATTTATTTTATTCACCAGCGTTATATTTTTATCAAAACGATCTCTCTTGCCTTCTGTAAATACTCTTCATATTTTTATTTATCTTCTTTTTTTTCAACCTGCAACGACGTTGTCTTTGAGCTGCATCGTTCATTTATTTACGTACTTTATATTTCTGAAAGAAATTGCATTGTAACGCCAGGTCAGTGACTAGATGGGTGACCGTTTCATACGAGCCACAAGCTTATCACTCGTTAATAGCGTCGGCAAAGCGAAGTTAGATATGGTTATATTATCATAAAAATGGTTATCTGTATCGGGAGCTGAATTTTAATATATTATTCAAATAATATAAAGCAAACAAATATGTACCTCTTAATATAGTAAGTCTCGTATATGTATGATGAAATAATAAATGAAATAAAACCTTAAAACGTAACCTTCGTCACTCTCATGTCCCCATCGTCACATTCTACCTGTGCCGAAGGATACGTGTGACGAAGTATACAATTTTTCAACAAGACCGTTACTAATCGACAATAGCAATCGTTTATATCGAAAACTTAATTTTATCGTAAAGATTACATAAGGACAAACAATATTTACACTGAAATTATTTAAAATTCGAGAAATACATACCTGAAAACGCTGTGACTAAGGATACCCTCAAAAAACACACGCCGCCGGTCTTCGTGCTTGGTGTGAAAGAAATGACAAGCTGTCAATGTCAATCACGTGATTTGGGATTCATTCTATGATCTATGGTCTTTGGTGTTTCATTTCACCCAAAAATAAGATCCTTTCAAGTATTTAAAAAAAAAATATTGGTAGTATTTGGTCATCGTGACGATGGATACTCAAATTTCAGGGACAATATTTCGTTACGCCAAAAAAAAAAAATTGTACAGATATATAAAATTTAACTTTGTTTTTACTATACTTACCAATTTATCTCTCTTATTGTAAATAAATTATGTCGCTTCAATACGTATTTTGAGTAATAATAATAATAGTTTCAAGGAACATCTAACGGGGACATGCCGTTTTAGCTTTGTTTAAAAGTTTGACGTCATTTTTATAACATAAATGTATTTAATTTTAAAGTCAATTTAAGTATATTATATAAAGATAGTTGTATTAACTTTATTTAAATAAAATAAATGCTAATTTCGTTATTGGGTTTAAAGAATTTAATCTTCGTTATTTTGGGACAACCTAAATTTTATAGAGGACTATAAAAGTAGAACCACCCATAAACGTCAAGGTTTGCATTCAGTTCGGATGACTCGTGTTGCATTAGCGGTTGGACCTTATGTTGTTTTCCCACAGTACTTGGCAGTTAAAGATACAATATAAATGGTTTTGATATTCAATCATTAGTTTCGAATATGTGTTCGTTACATTAATGTTTTTCCAAATGAGACGTAAGTTGGAAAAAAAGGAAGCATTTTGCACTACATCTATTGTTAACAAAATGACCGTGATTCAGGAGTACCTACACATATTGCGAGATATTTAAAAATAAATGTTAATTATATCATAGCACTTTTTACTAAACATCAGAATACTCGTATGTTATTGACATATATTCAAACCTTTGATATACATAGACATTTATCTAAGTCAGTGTATTAAATGATGTCTTTTACATCATTGTCTGGAATTTAATACTCGAACTCTCTTAAGTTAATTAAAACAGCGCGCAAGACAAAATACCATCTTAGGTCTTTCTCTAGGGCTCTATTTGAATCTTAATTAGTGTTCTCCAGTATGATAAGCAACAACTTTACTTCCTCTTGAAATTCCCACTCCTCAAGCCCAGTGTTCATAACGTATTTTAATTTATTCATACATTTATCGGCTCCCATACACAGCTCTGCCCTCAGCATATGAGCACTCGGAAGATCTCTCGCAAAACTAGTTCTAAATGCGACTCCTAAAATATAATTTTCCCGTAATTTACGGTCTTGGTCCCAGTTCGTAATTATAGATGGATAAAGTGTACCACACTTATATGGCGTCGCGGCACAGGGCCGGATTGAGCCCTAGGGGCGAAGCAGATGGGCTCACTTACCCTAGTATTAAAAACACACTGAAAAAATAAGCACGCAAACTTTAGTAGACAGTATCCTTGACATTTTTCAATTCAGTCAAGATTTATGATATCGTAGTTTCTTCTATATGTGACAGTCCCGTGCTTAGACGGAGTCCGCTTAGACCATGATCCAGGATTCAGCGAGTCTGGTAATTACATTGAAGCGACTGCCGATCTGACCTTCGTAACCCTAAGATAGGGGAACCAGACAATTTTTAGATCATGGTTACAAATCCAAAGTTGTTTGAATTTGCAGGTTTCATCACGATGTTTTCCCTCACCGTCAAGGTAGTGGTATAAATACGTACCTACATAGATTTGAAAAATCTCGAGGTACATGCCTGGGTTGGAACCTGCACTTCTCGGTTAAGAGGCGCGTGTCCTTACCATTGAGCTACCACCGCTCCCTTGGCATTGATTTAATATACCTTTTTTTATTCTATTCACTCAATTGGGCCTCCAAGTTCAATATAATCATATGACGCCTATTTGTGTTACACTGCATACGTACTATTAAAATTGAACCTGAGTTATTGTATACCCTGACGGGTATATCTGAAGCGACTAAGCATTTTAATAAGACATAAGCCCCGATTACGCAATATCAGTCCCAGGGGCCCACGCGTACGGCCCTGGTATCTCAGCTATTAACTACTTAAACGAATCGCGGAGTTAACATTTTTTCCGTTAATCATCGACAATCTCTAGCGTTCCCTATTAACACGTAAGAGCTGAGCCACAATTAGACACTGTCAGTACATTCGCAGACCACTGGTCGCAAATGATGGCCGCGAAAAAGTTATCCGATACACGCTGAATGGTTTTGCGAGAAAAAATTGCAAGTCCATTTTTGTATGAAATTTCGATGCGCAGCTATCTGGTGTACTTTTTCTAAGAATGGTTAGGAAAGACAACTGTACTGCAATGCATCGCGTGATAATGACAAAAAAGCCGACATTCAATTTTTTACTGAGAAAAAAACATCACGCATTGATATCGAACTTGTAATCGATTGCATTTTGCTTTAATGTCTGCTATGAAGGAATGTTTTTCAAGTTTAAGTAAAAATATTGATACTTAACGGCAACTATAAGGAAACTTGGAATCCATGGGTGTTACGATAGGCTGACTATGTAAGCATTAAAACTGAACGTCCACAGCATTTAATGACATCCTCAGCTCCTAACAAAGTAATTAGTCGGATCTCAATTTACATGTTTACGTTCGTTTAAATCTTTCAATGTTTGTAATCTAGAACATTCGCAGATTTAAAATTGCGTCTCAAATGAAAAATATTTCGTTCCTCGAAAATGCGCTTGCAACGTACATACAATGACGCAAAAGGCAACGCGTTTCCTTCAGCCCGCTGGTATTTAAAAAAAAACTCACAAAATTATTTCGTGCACAAATTAAACATACTGCTGATCATGGTCTTTAATTTTTTCAAGCAAACGATTTAAAACAAACTGCGTGAGCGCAGTGGGGGACCCGCATTTCTTACGACCGGCCGTTCACTAATACAGGCAAAAAGTATATATATTTTTCGCAAACCGCACAGTAACTCGAAGATATTCTAGACTTGGACGTCGATTTAGTGGCAAGTGGGTCTGTAAATCTTCCAGTGTTGTCGTTAGTCAAACCTTTAAGGCAACTGCGGCCGCTTGAATTAAGTTTGCTTGTTTATTTGCGTAATTTAATCACTGATCCGATCGCGTCGTAGTTCACGACCCAGACGTGCAGGTGGTATTATCTACACCCATTTTCTTTTTATCGAACTGAAGAAATACCACCGTCTGAAATTACTACATACTTCGTGTCCGAACCGCTTACTCTAATATTAATTTCAACAAATAGCATCGCAGATTTTACTGCTTGATGGTAAACAGAATTACCCCAATACAGTCTTCTTTCTAAGAGTCAACATCATCATCATCTTCCTAGCGTATGTCCCGTGCTTAGACGGGGTCCGCTTAGACCATGATCCAGGATTTAGCGAGTCTCGTAATTACATTGAAGCGACTGCCGATCTGACCTTCGTAACCCTAATATAGGGGAACCAGACAATTTTTGGGTCATGGTTACAAATCCAAAGTTGTTTGAATTTGCAGGTTTCATCACGATGTTTTCCTTCACCGTCAAGCTAATGGTATAAATACGTACTTAGACTTGAAAAATCCAGAGGTACGTGTCCGGGATTGAACCCGCACCCCTCGGTTAAAAGGCGCGTGTCCTTACCATTGAGCTACCACCGCTATGTATCTAAGAGTCAACATATTGCTTTAAAATTTCTACCTAGTTAATTCACACACTTAAATTTAAATCAATAAAATAGCAGCCTGGTTTTTAAACATACATTAATTGAATGGAATTTTAAATAACGTATAGAACATGAACATAAATATATGTTTGTATTTTCAAACCGAACATTACATTTTGTATCATACACACACACACACACACATTTGATTACCATTTATTACGTTACCTTGTGCGTTTTGACTTGTACAAATTGTAAATGTTAAAACAATATTCAAAAGTGCAACAATGTTTAACAAAGATAAATGTTTTATGTAATGAATGATATTTTGATAAATACATAATACATTACCTATATAATACGGCCACTATTGACAATCTGTTTAACAAATTTTAGTTTCACTTGTACCTAACTAAATAGCTCAAGTACCTAATCAAATCGTCAAAGTCACAACATATATACTTTTCTTTATCTTATGGAAATGAGATTTGTATGCAGTTTAGACGACAATGCTACATTTTTGACTAGCTCGATGGCGCATTCGGTAGTGACTCTGCCCCATGCGCCAAGAGTTGTGGGTTCGATCCCCACCCAAGACAAACATTCGTGCGATGAATACTTGTGTTTGTTCTGTGTCTGGGTGTTAATGTACAATATTTAAGTATATATTTGTAATACTACTGTTGATTCTGATATCCGTATCACAAGTGCTTAAGCTACTAACCTCGGAGTCTGATCAATGTATGTGATGTCGTCGGATATATTTATTATTATTTTTTCTAATGCAATACCGATCTGATGATGAATCCAGACGGTGTACAATGAACTCTTCAGTGGTTGACGAGTCCAATAGATTACTTATACTGTGGAGGGCTTAATTTTGAAGACAGTTATAGGTGGATAGTCTGTTTGATTCGTATCGTCGTTTAAAAACTTAAATATCAAGTAAAAAATTCTAAATCCACTGCTTGCATTATTATACAAATAAATTAAACAACAGTTAACCTTAAGACTTCTATATTTTAGTCTCCAGAATACTGAAGCGGACAACTACTGGGCTGATAATAATAATAATGTTTACCGCAATTGCCCTTGCCCGGGAGTCGCTGACGATTCAGCCCGATAACGAAGCAAGTGCAAAACAATTTACGTCTACGATATCCCAGCGGTCGTATCTGCGGCCGGTGCCTTATCGTCAATAATGCTTTGCGATACATTATCCCCCGCATCTCGCATCGATTTAAAACCATTTCCGAAGGCTCCAGGGGTTATTTATGACCGTAAGTTGTAGAAAGCCGCCGCTTATGCCTACGTGTTGGACCAGAGAGATCTGTGTCCGCGCGTGGTTTCTAATAAGTAGAAATCTTTATATTGCCCTGCGTTAAATTTTATTATTAGTAACTGGATGCTCGCCACTTAGTATATATTCGTATTATTGAAGTTCAAAGTGAGGGGTTCCATGCTAAGTAGTGGAATAAGTGCGGGAGTGTTCTTAAATTATCGATATATTATAAAAAAACGTAAAAATACAGTGCAGGATGTCACTGTAGCGCAGATATGGCCACAAACGATAATATTAGACCTCCTCATAATGGGATGATGAGATCTGTTGAAGTTATTTTTAGTCTGTTACGATATGAAGTTCCTTAAAAGGTAATATTTTCGGATAAGTGAGAATGAAAATTTAACTTTGTATTATAAACAATAAGGTCTTCGACAAACACCTATAAAAATATGTCCTCTAACACACATAGTACTGGGTATACTTAATGCTAATGTAGTTTTACCCGGCAATTCGTTGCATGGACATCAGTTCACTTTTAACAGTTTACGCCGAACGTAGTTCTAGAAACATTTTTAAAAAGGTTCCATTTATAATTGTGGGCACAAAAATATTACAGTTTTTAAAGAGAACGCGAGAAACATTCACTTCATAGTAATATTAGTTCTGGCTAAGTATTTAAGCTAGTGGTGTCGTTTGAAATGTGTCGATAGCGTCCGATCCCGGCTCTGGATAGATCAGGTTGTGTCGCAAGGCCCGCTCTATTAGCGGTGACCTGTCGCCAAGGAAGGTCGTCCGGTGCTGATGGCTGCGACCAGTATGGCAACTTATCGAGACCTGTTACACGTTGGAAAAGTGTGGACACGCACCGCCAATAAGAATTTTATAAATAAAATGTGTAAATATTATTATAGGACATCTTTTCCTGATCAGTTGCAGAAATTTTGATTAATATCTTTTAGTTTTTAAATTATGGCTTCGATTTAAAGTGAAAGATTCGTTGAATTACTGTTTTAGATTTCAAGGTAGCTAAACTGATTGTGGACATTGCGGTCTCTTTTTCGTGTCTTCATTCAATTCTTCAAAGTGTCTGAACTTTAGTCTTGTGTCTGGAACTCAAGATTTTATTAAGTTGCTCTAATCAGCTCGAAAAATGAATATTCTTATAAATTATTAAGAAATAATACTTTTATTGCTAATTTTTCACAATTTTCTGTCTAACCCAACCTAAACAATAGCGTCTTGGATTACCTTCCTGATCTTGGGCAGACCTTTGTCTACCCCTAGTACTGTAGGTGATGGTATGTACATACGTAATGCTTAATAAGTGACATCACTATGTACTATACTTATAAAACTTTTTAATAAAAAAAACGAGAAAAATAATGATAACAGAGTAATGCAATATTGATTAATAGCTAATAGAATAAAACTAACATTTTCCCCTTTTGGAATTCTAAAGACACAATAAAAACTGTCGCAAAGTAGTGATGGTCAAGGCATGTCCACAGTAGCCTGTCGGCCGGCATCACGCGTTCACATTTAGCTATCTCTATCTCAAACGTAAACAATCTGGTCCGCGCTGATTTCAACAGCGCGAGGAATGCGTCCACTCGCCGACGGACCGGGCTGCTCAAATACATACACTTTTGATTTGTCACTGTAATACTAAGATATTCAATTATTTAGTTATACCTGACTACCTGTCCCATGTTAATCTGGGACTTAAAGATAACGTACCTTCTGTGTTCCTTGTCTAGAATGTCGTAAAAGGCGATTATGATGATTAAGAAATGGTATGTATGGTTTTGGGTATGTAATTGTGTAGGCGACGAGCTAGCCACTTGTAACTAACTGCCTTTTCACAATTTTCCATGTAATCTAGTCCCGTTTAATTTTTGGATAAATCTGGTTAAAGGGGCTTGCTGTAACTTTAACATTGCTTACCCGTTTCGGTTCGCATGATTGCACTGGGTCTCTACAGATCTTCGGATTTGTGCTAATATTATGAGTAAGAAATGTTATTTCATTAGCCTTTTAATGGGTATAACTACAAGGAAAATCTGTTTTAATTCTGAATTTATGGCGCACATAGATCTACCTAACATTATTATATTAATAATTATAAATATGTATGTTATACAAATGGAAGGAAGATAGTCCGAAGATAGGCAATACCCGCAATATTACTGAATGATATTCCTGTATTGTATTGTTGTTCCAATACCGTTCACAAGACTTGATAGAAATAGCTGCTTTAACTTGTTGATCATAGTTTATTGTCAAATTAACTATTGGAATCAGTTTTATGGCCTCTTTGAATTAGGAAACACTGGTTGTTGATCAAACAAAGGAATTGCGCGTTGAATATGTGCAGTTTCTTGCAGATTTAAACTTTATCTTCGGAGGCTCGTGCCATATGGCGTTCTGGTATCTGCCTACTTCGCTAGGGTAGTGGCGTGAAGTTAAGTTAGTTAGTTAGTTTTAAAACTTCATACGATACCATACCATACTTATCACTACAATATCCTATAGATTATAAATTGAAAATTGAATATGAATTTTGGGAATACTATGTAATTTCTCAAAAAAAATAGTTTTTCTTATTTAAACCAAAAGTAAAGTCTCCTAAAATAAAATGTATAGGTTTTTTTTTTTAATTAAGTGTACGAGTAATTTGTCAATAACATCCATTTCACTTTAAATATATGTTAACAGATTATTGAGCTGTTACGCGGTCATGTGGCGTGACTGCCCCCGATCATCTGCAACTAAGTTATCCAGAGCTGCTCCAGAAAAAATCTTGGGTGTGGTCTATTTGTATTGTAAATCAATATAATTAGGGACGTTAAATTCTGTTAACACCTCTGGGCGATTACGGCGTCGTAAACGGCGCCCACTTTGTACATTTCTGCATATATAAACATAAATTAGTGAGCGCCGCGCTGCGGCCGCGCCGCGCCGCGCTGCACTGGGATTTGGGTGTGGGATACTTGCCACTGTGGATGAACGAACGATTATTTGACAACATGTAAGAGATATAATAAAACTCTTCGCTTGTTAACTACAATAACAAAAAAAATAATCTTGTAATGAATGAATAAAGACGATACGATATTTCTTCTGTAGCGAAAAGGCACATGAGAAATACAGCTTTTGATCATCAATCATTTTGGGTAGGCAAATTCAGTATATAAATATTAAATTAATAAAAATATACTAGTGTGTAAAAAAGCGTAAATCCAACACATGCATATAAAAAAATCAGCCATAGAATTTATTTAACAAAAAACATGATCAAATGAATCCTTATACTGGTGTTACACATAGCAGCGGGAAATTCCTGCAGCTGCATACAAAGTTTTATTGGAATTAAGGACACCTAATCACATGTAAATTCAAATTCAAAATATCTTTATTTATATAGGCTTCAAGAAAGCACTTATAAATAGTCAATATACAAAAAAAAGAACACATAATACTACCACCGGTTCGGAAGGTAGAATCTATCGAGAAGAAACCGGCAAGAAACTCGATAGTTACTCTTTTAAATAATAAGATAAATATTATTAGAATTTGTAAATAAACATCCCATTTGCAATAATAGGATAAATTATAATATACCTGCAGTTCGTTAACAAATAACATCTAACCGCTCTTGGCATACCCCCATATAATGTAGCGTGATCAATATTAATATCTCACCTAAACACCTAATCGTCATCATGCTAAAGACTGAGTGATTCATTTGCTATTGACTTTGTAAAAGTAAATGACGGGTGACGAGTGAGGGCGCGATACTAAGTAGCCGTCGTTAGTATAATCGCGTTGCATCGCGAATGCGCGATCGAAACTGTTTGCATACTTTCACATCAGTTTTCTAGCGCTTGCGTCTGTTAATGACTTAATCGGCAGGTTTGTAAGTGTTGATAAATTAGACAAGAAATGGTGTGCAATGTCTTGCAGTTGTTGGAGACCGAGTTCGACGCATTTTCATATAAAGTATCATTTTGTTCTAGAGAGGAGTTGTGGAGGTAAACTTATTTACGTATTATATATCAAATTTAGTTAAAAAAGCTCTCTTATAATAAGCTTGTTTTTATTATCCTACTACTGATTTTGATTTTATAAACTCATGCTATCTTCCAGTAGTATTGTACAATATCTATCGTCATCAAAAGTTCTACTGCTTACCTATCAATCCCTATTTTGCTAGAAATATGGATTCACCCCTATCTTAATAACAACACCCGGTTCTACATACACACAAATATCTTTGATTTCCACTAACTTGAACCAAGATAATTTTAACAAACGTAAGAAATTATCGGAAGATCATAAATGTGATTTTTGTCGAGGGAATATATATAAGTATATACACTTCATCAATCTAGAATATTTTAGTGAATATTTCATTCGACATATAATGAGATTATATCGCTTAATTTGATTTCAAAATAAACATTTTACAACAGGTGGCGCTGTTGCAACAACGTTTTATAGAATTTATTTTACCCATAAACCACTTGGCCACATCAAAAAGGGACATAAAACTCCTTTTAAGTTTATTTATTCAAAATGTTATCGGTATAAATGTCTCAATAATTATTTTGCTTGGATTTCCCGACCTCATCAATATACTATTACTATTTAACGAACCTTATTGGTATTCGAAACAGAGAATTCTGCGGTAAAAAGTGTATTTATAAGCATTTCAAACAGGCACACACCACTTCGGAATCATTTGAGGGGCGTTTAACGAGAAGAAAGCGACACCTGAGTCATTTTCGCTAATTAATCGTCAAGCGGCCCATACATTCGGCTATTTTATTATATCCACTATGTGTGAAATAGGAAATTTCCACTGGATTTTTTTCCGTAATCCCATAAAACTAACTGAATGTGACAGCTATTAGAGCGTCTCCACACGCGCGTATCGGGTTCCTCCAAATAGACCGGGTTTCTCTATATTGAAATAGTTTCATATATTAAATACTAATTATTACGAAAAGTGGTCAAAAACATAAGTAGCTATAAGATTTATGAACAGAAAATGTGATATAATTAAGTGTTTGTATTTAAAGAGATCCGTTACATTGGTGGGGAACTACGTAAACGAACCAACTGCTCAGTTCGGTATGAATTAAGTGAGAATGTAGGAGTTTTACAAAGATAATAAGATAAATATTATTAGAATTTTGCATGATGATCAAAAAGTCATTCAACATAATAGTAACAAAAAAGCACGATGCAGATAATAGACGAAACGACCTTGGGGTCTTGATTTCACACTTTCAATAAAAAAATAATTAATAAAATTCAACAATAACAAAATTAAGTCTTTTATAATTTGGTGTAATTTTAGAAAGCTAAAATTAGACTTGACTTCAATGCTCATCTACTATAAATTTATAGACCGTCTCTCATATTTCTTTTAAAATGAACAATTAATTTTTATTTGTGTGAAGCTCACTTAATATTCCCATAAAATCTATGACGTAAAACAGACGGTAAAGATCGGAACTAGTCGATCATCATACTGTATTCTAATTAATAGACCGGCTTGGACTGGCCAGCATCTAATTAACTTGTTGCTTACCCACTTCTGAGCCACTAATCGTACCATAAACACACAGAAATTTTACGATGACAATCATTTGGTGTTTGTTAATTAATGTCCAGCATGCCACAAAATAAAAATGAGCAGAATGTGAATTCAATGATAATCGCTTTCAATGCCTACACTCAAATGTCATTATTAAATGAAATGTAAATACATGGTAAATGGAAGTTTTAATTACTAATTCAGTCAGTTTAAGAAACATTACACGTGTAGCAAGCTAATGTATATGTATATTTAATAAAACGATGATTGTATAAAGATATAAATTAATTTAAAAACTGCATAACAATTCGGTATTTCTTCGTTAAATCTAAATAATGTATGTAAGTTTTTGTAATATATAATACTGTATATTTAGTATCCTGCGGTTTACTCTATATGAAAAAGTTATTTATACAATGGCGACATCATTTGAAGATGACTTTAGATTTCATACATAGCCGGCTTTATGTAAAGTATAGTCGGACTGAAAATCCTATGATTTACTAGTATATATTCATATTATTCAGCATGTATTGTGAGTGCTACTAAGTAAGTAAAGCACACCTGGCTTTGAACCAACTGACTAAATGATTTTGTAAATTCTGTCACTAATCTTTGGCGAATTAGACAGATCCGATGCGAGATAGCGAACAGCCATAAAACGTATTAATCGTCCATGTTAATGTACCAAATGGTTAAAGTATAAATAAATTAATAGCTCCCCAAATACCTGTTTAACTTCTACCGCTACAGGATTTTGAGATGTGTATGTTATTGAGAAGTTTGCGTATTTAATGCATCATAATCTATTTTATTAATTAGTTAAAGCGGAATAAGAATAAATGTTATTGAATCTGTTTAAAGTAATTGTAAATATATCAGTATAAATTACATACATTGTTCTGATTTTAAAAATTGAATAACTCGCACTGTTAGTCATAAAAATCAGAATTAACAACAGTGTCATAAACACCCAGACCCGAGACTTGTTTCATCAACTCCTTGTCTCGGTGCGGAAATTGAACTGTTTGAATTTAAAGCGAAGTCTGACTAATGGGGCTGCCAAATAGTATCTAATACTATTTGATGCATAATATGTCATATCTACTATGCAGCAAGGAAACCAACAATCACTCGAGTGTCATGTTACATGCACATCGTAGCACTAAATTAATCGGTTTATGCCTGTCGCTTTGACACGCGATGACATTGAAATCGTTAAGATAGCACAGTAAAAGCATACATTTAAAGATGGCTCTTGCTATGTAGTTGACCTTAGGTTTAGAGATGGGCCGACATTGCACGAGCTGGCCGGTTAAATTGATTATCCTAGTCTTTATTATTAATATTTTTTTAATTGCAGCGAATAATCAAATAGACTAATCTTGCATCCGATGAAGTCGTTCACATCCAAGTACCAATATTATGAACCAATTTTCATTGTTTGGCCATTCCTCTCCCAAAAATATTATTTGTACACAGACAAGTAAAAAAAGGAGGACTCGGTGCCACAAACGAGACATTGAAGTTCATTAGGTGCTTCACCTTGACACTCTTCCACGTAAACTTACGTCACACATTGACATAATAAGTGCTCCAAATGACAGATATCCGACATCTGGTATCAATAAGTATCTCACTCACACATGCATGAACGTGGCTTCACGCTATAGTATGATGGCGTGGAGTCCTTCTT
Source organism: Glyphodes perspectalis (assembly GCA_951394215.1). Taxonomy (NCBI): domain Eukaryota; kingdom Metazoa; phylum Arthropoda; class Insecta; order Lepidoptera; family Crambidae; genus Glyphodes; species Glyphodes perspectalis. Next base: position 18,115,354 of record OX596205.1, on the reverse strand, counting down.
TTTTTACTAGTCCGTGAATTTGTGTAACTCTTGAATCCCTAATAATCATCATGCTACGATTTAAAGGGATCATTCTACACATGCATATCTTATGAATTGAACTCGCTTTACCATTTTACACGTGAACCCAAAACCCTGTATTATTATCCCGCTAATTTAATTCATCGAGTCGATAGAATTGTAGAGGACTAATATTCCCGTCACTAATATTTTGTCTCTGTGCTATATGATCTGTCTAACCATTTAGCTGAACTAAAGAGATATTTTAGTTGAAACCTCTCTACTGCACTATGGGGAATCTTGAGTTAACTGTTTGTTTACTTAGTATCCTCTCAAAATCACTTTTACGATACACTTTGTGGACGGTATGTGCTATGAAGAGTTAACTTTGTAAGTAATGGAAAAGCTTTGACCTATTTTTGGGTAATGGTGGGGTTTCATTCTACTGAATTAAGGCTCTACAAGTATTTATAAAATAACGTATTGTTTTTAATATTACCTATGCATATAGCTCCAGGACTTGTCGTTGGTACGACAAGTCCTGAAGCTAGATGCATGGGTATAGCACAATGGTTTGTGACCAAGATAAAAAAACTGCCAAATTTCGTATTCTGTCAACAGTCTCTTCTTTTCTTGCCAAAAGGAAAGTTTTTTTTTTATTCAGTACATGTGAATACATACTTAACATCACGCCCATAAACCCTGAAGTGGCAGGCAGAGTCAAAAGGGGCAGCATGCCTCTTCAAACACATTCAGCCGAAAATAAAACCGGGCTGGGTTAGATGTAAAATTGTGAAAAAGCAGTGACAAACGGCTAAACTTTTGCCTACGTTGTGTAGGCGACAGACACACACCCAAAACCCGATATACCATTAGTCAGTCCCAGACCAACGTGGGACAGTGGGCTAGGTTAGATGGAAAGCTGTGAAAAAAAAACATGTGTATTGATACATATTAAACAATACAAAGGAATTGTTACATACATGCTGAAATGGTCACCACTCAGCTCAGCAGAAAGGCAACACAAGATGCAGCGAATACGTAAATAACCGCAATACAAGAGATAGACAGATAAGTACTTGAACTACCGAAAAATGCATTACGAAGGATTATTTTTACAATAATTTATTAGATCTCTAGCAGTGTTACTAAGCTCTTTATTAGCTCAACAGAATCACAGGTAGTATTTAGTGTTTTACGAGTGTAGAAGATAAACGACGGCAGGTCGTATGTAAAGTCCGAATGTGTGAAATATGAAGTTATTGTGGAATGAGTTACGGCCCGTGATAACGTTTTATCACCCACAAATGTTGTACAATCTCTCTGTAATAACGAAATAACCTTGAATTTATAGTCCTCTTTACGAAATACGTAATGTACCGTCCGCATGCGCCAGATAGTTCAATTTAATTATGTTTACCCGTCTACGGCGGCGAGTGGAATAGGGGTTATGGTTTAGCAGTCTATGTAGGTATGTGTGTACATAATGTGTAGATATATATGTGTTTACGTATAGTGTCAATTATTTGGTCTTATAATTCAGCTAATGTGTATCCTATAGCTAAATCCACTTCAAGAAAGGGGTTGACATACATACATACATAGGTACATACATACATACATAACATCACGCCCATTATCCCTGGAGGGATAGGCAGAGTCAAAGGGGGAATTCCCTTTAACCACATTCAGCCAAAAATAAAACTGGGCTGACTTAGATGAAAAATTGTGAAAAAGTAGTGAATAGTGGCTAGCTTATCACCTACAAAATTACATACTACATACTAGAAATCCGCTACACCACCAGTCACCTTTTGCGACATGCTAGGAAAGAAATACAGTTGGCACATTCTCTTTAAGTCACAGATACAGAATATAGGACAAAGGGGTTGAAGATATTTTTTTTTTCAGAGCATGGTTTTTTAATCTGGAAGTACAATATTCTGCTTCTATATTAGACACAGTAAGTACTGATATTGTTTCTTTGCAGTAGTCTATCATCAGAAAATTACAAATGTATTACTTGTTGATCAAATGTTAAATATCAATGCTTATTCGTCTACTATCAATCGTAGATTAATTAAAATTTTATTTATATGTAATTCAATGAATATCTTTCGTGATAATTTAAGTTGTTTGTATTAAAATGAAATTAAAAAAGATTTAATTGGTTTCGCTAATGATATTTAAGTTAACCAAAATGTTATGCTACAACCGTGAACAAGAGCGAATACCTACAAGCTGTAAATAAAGCCAAACATTTAATCAAGATATGTTTAAAACAGAGAACATTTAAAAACAAAAAGCGCGCGCCGTTGCGTGGCGACCGTACGCGTTTCTAGCGGGCGTGAGCTCGCCACGGGGACACAGGCTCACAGTTTTATTGCCCCATAAAGTTGCCGGCTATCCGGTATCTGGTCGGTACCCGTTACTTTTGATACCGAATTTATTTCGTCAATGCCCATCTCGCGGTAATAGAATTATATTGAACTGGCCGATGGAGGAGTACCTAATGGATGGGAAAGTGGAATTTCAACCTGTGAGAAGAAGGCTGAAGCAGTGGGCTTTCTATCGGAGGTCTGTCGAAGACGTCATGCGATGACGTTCAAGTAACATATTTGTAGCTTTACGCATAAATACAGTAAAAAATATTTTGACCGGCGCGATAGCACATACTGCCCTATGCGCTAAGACCTGTGGGTTCGATCCCCACGTGTATTTTTTCTGTGTATGGGTTTTAATAATGAATATATAGTAAATATATATTTGCAATAACACTGTTGATTCTGATATTCTTAACACAAGTGTTTTAGCTTATTGTGTAGGCGACAGGTTAGCCGCTTGTCATTACTTTTTTACAATTTTCCATCTAACCCAGCCCGGCTTTATTTTTGGCTGATTGTGGATGAAGGGGCTTGCTGCCTCTTCGACTCTGCCTACCCCTTCGGGGATTATGGGCGTGATGTTACGTATGTATATATGTAAGTGATTTAGCTGAAGGTTAGATCAATGTATGTGATGTTTTGTCTGATTATTACTCAGTACCTTAGTTTTATCCAAATTTTCTACCACTCGTCAGATTTATTTTAGGCTAAAAGTGGTTGAATGGGTCTGTTGCCTACCCCTTTGGGGATGGCGTGATGATGTGTATGAATGTGTGTACTTTTTTTTCTACTGTTTAAAATTGAAAAATTTGCATAGTCTTTCCGAGGTCTAACTGGTCCTCCTTTCACTTATAGTCCAGACCTTGACTGTTGTTATTTTTTTCTTAGATTATAATGAGCAGACGTCTATCGGAAAAAAAATAAGCCTACTTCTTATCACAAATCAATAATAATAATGTGTTGGTACATTGTACATTACAGTGCGTACATCGTATGAGTAGCGACCAATTAAGCCGAAGTGAAACCGCGAATCCCAAATAGAAAAACTAACAGACTGACAGTTATTTCCTGGCCGGTCCGTGACAAAAACTGTTAAGTCCGACCTCAGCGATCTCGTGAGGATAACGATCATATCGTTGCTAATCTATAATTGCTGGCACGAGGATCGATTAGCTTTAGGATCCAAGGCCGCTGACTACACAGACTATGCTTTCCGCTTTGGATTAATCGGCACATGCATGATCGATAATTGTAGACGATTAGTGTTTGCACTAAAATTGCTGTTGTGTGCAATAAAAAAACATTTTTTTAATTAAGTCATCATCATTTATGTCTTTACGTCAATCAAACGAATAATATTCTGCAGGGAACGTTTCCGCAGACACTTTTTCTAGCGCTGTAATGAGAAGTTCGGTTGGAAAATCGTGACATGCATTTTTTTTATCGCATGAACATACAATAACTGGATTGATAAAGTGTTGCTACAAAAAAATTTAATTCTTTAAAAAACAGTTCCTACCTTAAGCCCTTTTTTTTTTTTTTTTACGTGAGGAATGCATTTACGCACCGTCCAAGTAAACCTAGGTTCGGCCTACGAGGGATGTGTCGGGCTCAGAGGCGGGGAAAGCACTCTACTACCGACTAAACCTCACGGTGGTCATTCTTCGGGCGTTGGCGCAGATATCGGGCTCCCCACTCGGGACTCTACCTTGAAGCCCTCATCCATCTCAATATACGCTACCGTACGTTCTTTATGATTTGCAGAACGTATCATCTTACATGATTCAACTGTATATATTTTTTTGTAATTTACCAAGTCTGAAATAGTCTTCTTCAGATACATTTTAGCGTTAGAACTACATCTTTTCTTGACACAGAGTCCACAAAAAATGCGATGACAAGTTAGTTATTCCCATCGCATTCATAACGGGATTTTTTCTGTTAACCCAAAAGAGAAGCCATTTTTAATAGCATTCCCATCTTTATATCAAGTATTCGTATTTTGCAAATGATCGGCAAATTAGAATTACTAAAATACATTGTGTAAGCCTTGACCCATTACAAAACCGTTGATCCACACAATCAATTAGTGAGGATGTTCAACCTTCGGCGACGAAAGTGGATAGCCTCAGCGCCAGTTGAGGTGTTTCGTAACCAATCTCGCGAGGGAAAAAACTCCGAACACCTAGCCGCATGACGTCCGTTGATTTATGGGGCAGAACCACTCTTTAATGCACCGATCCAATGTTTTGGAGATCTGTGAGAAAATTGGTAGATGGACTCAACCGGTATTTTTGATTTCGATGGTGCCTTGATTAAGGACATGGAAAATGCCCGTTAACAAGAAATATTCCATCAATGATTCTTGCTGTAATAGACTACATTCGAAGTCGCAACATCTATGCCGATGAGATGATCTAATATGTCAATAAATTTATATAAATACGTATTAAATACATGAGCCAAACAGGTACTGTTTAAATTGATGCAGTGACCACAGATTGATATAAAAATATTGCATGACGCGAGAAACTTCAAAAACTTCTCAGAAAATGATCATCAAGCAGCAAGTAACATATTTTTAGGGCTTTCTATATACTCGTTGTCTATGTTCATCACTCGGACATTTTTGTCCTTAGCGGGATTCCAAACCGCAGCTTTGGTTACGTGGCTATAGTCCCAACCACCTCTAACCACTCGACCAAGGGGGCCACGAAATCATTCGTCAGTGACACAAGTGCGGAACACCAGCCCCACCAGGCTGGATCGTTCTGATCATCAGTTACACCACGGGCACTATAAATATTTGCTGTTACAATTCGTCTTGCGTCCGAGACCTCGTACCGGCACATTATAATGTCAATGCCAATGGGTAAGACATATGTTTATCCGCAATCGATGTTTATCTTTAGATTAGGATAGACCAGATATAGCCTTAGGGTGTCGTAGTAAGTAATGGGTTTATGATATATAAATTATCTTAGCTAGAAATATTTTTCTTGCAAAAAAGTATGAAAATTGCTTGTAAACATAAAACGCAGTTCGTAGTTTAATTCGCAAAAGTGCAAGAATTTGACAAGAATATCTTAATTATGGTGTTAATGCAAGTGTAATATTTCATCTGTTTTCAACTAACACCAAAATGAGTCTTGATCAGATGGAATTAGAAAAAAAAATATTTGGACTGTATTACATCAGATTAAGCAAATTTTCTGCATAATTGTACTAAATTTTAAAGACTTAAATCACCACACGAAAAGCTGATGTAAATTCACTTTAAGAAACAACCGAGTTCCTTATATTAATAGTAATTGAACGCGTAATGCGTTTTGACACACTTCAAACTCCATTATCAATTCAGTAGTTTTACGCAAATTATAATTCTCGTTTTAATGCAAATTAATCCGATCCAAAAACCAATAGATCATCAACGTTATAGCTTTTAAAATCAATAATAATCACCGACATGAATAATGGGGTGATTAGACGAACACCAGTTTATGACTACGTGGGTACTATCAAATTATACGGTACAGAAGGACAGCTGCGTAGTGGTGACCGGAGCACGTCTCAACTGGATCTTAAAAGATCAAAAGTAGAGCAACGCAATGCTGCCCGTAAATACTAGAGATCTGTGATTTGTACTCAAACATAAATACACAAACAAATTGTTCAGACTAACACACCTACCCCCAAACTCTGAAAATAGCATTTATGCTCGTTGCTATGGGTATTACTTCGACAAAAGACACTAATAAATCTTCGTCCTTATCACATTTAAAGTAAATATCGTTGCAAGATTTCAATCCGTGACCTTTGTTCCGTAGTCATGGGTTTATTAATAACAGTCAAAAGACCAAATCCTAATTTATTTTGCACTCGCTTAGCTTAGTGGTCAGAAACCCTTTTCTAACCACTAACTAAGTGACTGGAAAATAAATTAAGATCGCAAATCATCATCTCTTTCTAGCCCAGACGGCATGCGCAGTCCATGACGTTAGATGTATCTAGAATAGTTATCGCATTGAAGCGACTTGCATTCGTGACCTTTAAACATAGGATCTGGGCAAATAGATTAAATTTATACACCAACAGTTATTTGAAAGAGGTGGTTGCCGTACGATGTTCCGTGTTATCGCCGAGACAATGGTACAAATTGATACACGTTTAGATTCTCTAAAATTAAGCTAATATAAGTTGTGAATTGTTTGTACAGAAGAATTTAAAAAAAAAACACAAACAAATGTTTTGCAAAATACAATTTTAAATTTATAAGTGTTATTGGAATTGGAAACTGATTTTTGTAAATATTTAAATACGTGTTAAAGATTAATACTTTTATCGAAGCAGTCGGAATTATTTATTTTATACTTTTCAGTGTTTAGACATTTAAATAGCTATTAAAGCAGGTTCTTATTTGTGTTTTTGTCATAAACATTTTTTGCGGGGTTTTTTTGAAGTCGGTTTTTATTTTTGTTAAAATTTATTGCTTTTTAACTTGATAGATATATTTTATCCAATCACGTAGTAGGCAATTAAAAACGAATAAGGCAATTTGTACCTTCTGCGTTTCTATATTTTATGTATACACAGACAAACAGGCAGACGCTACCACAAACATATAAATAACGTTTCAAGGAAATCAACGCTGTATCTAGGTCTAGATGGTACGTTTGTTTTATTGTTAAATTGCTAAGGCGTGCTTTATGGCCAATTAACCATAGTTTAGAGGTAATTATCGAGATTATGGAAGAGTCGGTGATATTTTATCAGCAGGATTTTCCAGCTACTTCTAGGATTGCAGGCATTATTCATATCGTCATTAGAACACTTCCTTATTGGCTTGTGTGACGCCACTGTACAGTCAACAATGAAGAAATGTAGCAGATTTAAATGAGGGAAACATGTTTGAACAAAAAAAAAAAATAATAATTCAACATTTTATGTAGGTTATAGGTATTTCCGATAATTTTAAATACTATCACGATGCATGGAGAACAAAAAGGTATTGATTATTTATAAATAAATAAATTAATTCTATAGACTGCCACACCAATTCCCCAGTTTCAAACTAAGCTTATGCTTGTACTATGGATACTAGATGAACGGAAAGACATACTTAAATACGCTTATAAACATCCATGACTCGAGTAAAAATGTTAATGTTCATCACACAAAACATTCGAACCCGCGACCCTTGGTTTGTGGCCAGGGTCTCTGACCACTCGACCAACGGGCCTGTCAATTAATTAATGTACGTAACCAGTTTATAAAATAGCCAGTAAGAGAAATCTAAATTTGAACATTCTGCTAGCATCTATCGACTAACGATCTTTTAAAAATTACTGTTCACGGTAGAGGTATACCCATCGGGTATGTCTGCCAAGGTCGGTCTCGTCGCTGGTCTCTGGGCGGCGCGCGCGGCGACGCATCGCGTGCGCACGCATGCTAGCCTCTTGCGTTGCGTGCTACTACCAAAACTCGTGACTTTAAATAAGATTTTCGAGAAGCATTTTTTGTTTTCCAATCAATCAATTTGACATTTTAGTTTTAAACGAATATAGATAGTATGTTTTAGGTTACAATATTTCGCATTTTTATTTATCACAACTATCAGGAGATATTTCACTGTCAATGTAAAATATCTTCATATACATACATATATGCATATCATCAAGAATGTATTCCCCCAAAAGGTAGGCAGAGTTGACTCTGTCACCCTTGAGGGTGCAACTGGTTCCCTTAACTAAATCAGCAAAAAATTAAATTCATCTTCACATAGTTGTGATATATTGATGAAAAAAGGATTTTGTATTTTCCAAAAAACGTAGCCATAAAAAAAATCACTTAAGATACAATTATCAGATATGTTCATATGTAAAAAAAAAGTAAAAACATACGACAAAAGTCCGCAGCGTTCGTGTGTGCGCGCGCGGTGATTGGCGTTTGACTCGATTGATCGATTTCGATTAGATGGAATTAAGGTTATTAAATCAGGCCGGTTACATCACTGGCTGGGCCGTTAACGAGAGTGAACTTGGCAACACTTCCAACGGTGGTGAATCGTGTTTACTAATCGTGGAATCTACCTGCCAGACATCACTAGTCGTTGTGAAGGTCGAGTGTCCTGGAAATTAATTATTCTAATAGTTATAGATTTGCTATTTTTCATAATTTTCCAAGCATAATGCCTCCTCTCTAGTTATTTCGTTTAATCATGACCCTTAAGGATTTAGTATCTTTGGATTTGGATAAATGTGCAGATTGCCTCACCGCTGATTTGGTATAATCCATATCTAATATAAGTACTCCGTCGAAGATTTTTAAAAATCAAGTGCTGAAATTTGCATATCTGTGAACACCACGCTGTCTTATCCGCTAATAGAAAGAATAGAAAGAAAAAAGTACCTATACACACAAAAATAAATAATTAACTCGTAACAAAAGCACTGTTAGTTTTAATAATTGTTATGAATACTGTATAATGTTATACAAATTCAAAATGTTATAAATGCGTGTAAACAAATCAAAGTAATACCGGAACAGTCAATAAAAATCATTCAATACAAGCAATTATCAGGTATTTTCATGTGGCCAATAAATTAAATTTTAATGGTTCATTAAAACAATATTAATAACTGGCTGAGATTTTTAGCGCAGTGTAAATAATGTGCCAGTAAACTAACAGCAATATATGCAACATATCTCTAGTTATTATACATTTTCGTTTTCTTTATACAACTTGGCATATCAGTCTCAATCGTTATTTTCAGTTATATAGACATTGTTATTGTCCAACGTTCCACATACCACATTTCGTTAGACACTAGAAATAAATACTTTCCGTCGCAAAATATGAAAGGTAAGTTCAAGTATTCTTCTAAATACTAAAACAAACTCCGAATGTTGCAAAAAGTCCCACTGACAATCATTTCATTATGTATTTTTGCTACCAAACCAACGGAATATGTATGTAAAAATATTCATAATTAATCGTTAAAAATTATACGGCACATTCATCAATTATTAAAATCAAATGATCGATACTTAATTTAATTAAATAGTGTTATTACTTGTTACACATTGTTTGATTTAATCAGCACTTAATTATAACATTTTTTATTTGATAGGATCGCAATAAAAACAAGTTATGAACATTTCTATTTATTTATCCCATGTTCACGATACCAGCTGACAAGCTATTTTTATAACTAGGAAATATTGACGGGCATTAGCCTTTACATTATTTTTTGTATATACAAAACCTGAAAACTGTTTGTAGAGAATCGTTAATAGAATCGATTCCAATAGTCTTTTTTTTAGTTTTTATATATTTTACCTGTATTTTTTTAATGAAAATATTTGACTCATATTTCGGTTCTCGTATACTAAAAATTATCTCGTATAATAAGACGTCCCCCGAGTCACCTTCTCACAATTTTCCTATAAAAACGATTTTATTTTTGGCTATATGTGGTTTAAGCTTGCGGGTCCTTGGTCTCTGCCTACCCCTTCAGGGATAACGGGCAGGATGATATATATGTATAAATAATATATACGTCAACTGTAAAACTGTAAACTGATTTTTTAATAATGTATGTATGTATGTTTTGTGCCATGTTGGTCTGGGACTTGGCCCATGTTGATCTGGGACAAAAAAAAATGTGCCAACTGTGGTTCTTGCCTAGCATGTCGTAAGAGGCGACTAATAGTTTACGGGCTTTTGGGTATGTGACTGAGTAGGCGACGAGCTAGCCACTTGTCACTCCTTTTTCACAGCTTTCCATCCAACCCAGCCCACCGTCCCATGTTGGTCTGAGACTTAAAAAGAATATGCCAACTGTAGTTCTTGCCTAGCATGTCGTAAAAGGCGACTAATGGTATATCGGGTTTTGGGTGTGTGATTGTGTAGGCGACGGGTTAGCCGCTTGTCACTGCTTTTTCACAATTTTCCATCTGACCCAGCCCGGCTTTATTTTTGGCTGAATGTGGTTGAAGGGACTTGCTGCCCCTTCGACTCTGCCTACCCCTTCGGGGATCGTGGGCGTGATGTTATGTATGTTATGAATGTATGTTTTTATCAATTTAAGAGAAATGGGAGGCAGAACTACCACAGTGAACGTGTAAGGGGTGTATCTACTAAACGTACAAATTTTAATAAACATTCTTCCTTTCTACTTCTCCCAGAGTCGGTAAGATATCCATAATAACTATATCTCATGGTAAAAATAATAATAAAACATTTGCATCGCTTGTTATTTTGGGTAATCTGGCCATTCCGGACGACTTTTTAAAAATGTCTATTTTAAATTGCCAACTACCTGATTAATCTTGGGAGTCAAAATTTATCTGTGCTACTTTCAATATTCTAATCTCAAATTACCATCCAAGTCATAAATACTTTTATTAGCATTGCTTAAATAAACATTTTTGGAACACTTTATTGCGAATTAGGAAGCAGACGTCTCGACCTGGAATAGTCAAGCAATTACATTATGCGTTTAGAAAAGTTGTTATCATAAAATAACAATTTGGAGTATTGGAAAATATCGTATTAATGTGTGGAATCCATTAAAAAATTATAAAGTAATATTATTTGCATATTTGCACTTTGCCATTAATGATTCATTTAGCATTTAACATCTTTCAATCATGACCCATTTTTTTATTATACCTATACAATGCTATCAACTCTGATTGGGATCTCATCACAAGTAATAATAATATAATAATAATAAATTCTTCAGACTGGCACACTAATTCCCTAATCCCAAACTAAGCTCATAAGCTTGTGATATGGATACTAGGTGAAAGGATAGACATACTTAAATACGTTTATAAACATCCATGACTCGAGTACAAATATCCATGTTCATCACACGAAATATTTGCCCCTAGCGGGTTTCGAACCTGCGACACTCGGTTTCGTGGCCAGGGTCTCTGACCACTCGACCAACGGGCCAGTCAAAAGTAATAACCTCAATTTAACTATTTCCACATTTACATTTTGTAAGCTTTAAGGGACCTTGATAGCGGCATATTTAGGTTTTAAAAGTAAATGCGAAAGGACCCGGTTTTAATTTCCGGTTAGAATATATATTTTTTGGTTTAGAACAATTATGGTTTTGAGAAATTTCGCAAAAATAGGCATTTAGCCATAATAGTAGTGAGAAAAGCACGGATCAGCATAATAATAAATAATTAAACGAGGAAGAGATCAAATTTTTTTTTTTATTTAGTAAGTATAACCGCCTTTTAAATTTAAAGCAAAGTAGAATAGTTTTTTATAAGAAATTTTAAATTCGTTATTTATTGCTTGCAAATGAGACTAAAAACTTAAAAAAAATAGATAATTTACCTATATTTTATCCACACGCCAATGCTTACAGCGGATAGATAGTGTTTAAGAGGCCATGTAATTAATTTACTTGTGCTAAACGTTAGCCGAGCAAATGTTTTCCAAAGATAAGGACATAGTGCGTAGTAGCTGCGCGCGCGCACGCCAAGGTCGCCGGTTCCTGGCGGTGTTGCCAACTTTGTGTTCTTACCGCTAAGTAAACTAGTTAAAACATTAGGTTTTTCGATGAGCTTGTTTTTATTTTGAGAGAAAGTGGAAAGGCAGCAGTTGATGAATCTCATATTTGTAAAAGGTTTAATGTATTAAATTGTCTTTATAAAATAAGGTAACTTTAATGCCCTCGCCGATTAAATTTTGATTAGTACGACCTACAGAGATTTTGAGAATCAAGAAACTGCAGCCAGCCAGTAATAATTAATCTTATATCTCTGCCCAAATGTAATACAAATATTTTTTTACTGTAAGAAGTCCCATCGTAGGAATTCGACAGTTCAAGTAGCTACGCCACATATTTTTCAGCTTTTGTAAAAATTCAACAACAACCAAGTTTAGTTTATTTATCCGAGGATGACGACAAGACTACAACAACCTGTTACCGAATGTTCTCTCGAAACACCAGTCAGTATAGTGCGAACTTCTGATCAACAGATATCAATATTCGAGCATCTTACGATTTTGTTGGAAAATCAATATAAAACATGGCAACACAGCTTACGACTCCACGACTCCTGCGCCGATAAACAATGCTATAAAATTACTATAAACGATCGTCGTCTCTTAGGTTTAGACATTTTCGTGTGCAGACCCGGATGTGCAGTTTTAACTAGTGAAGGTCTGACAAATGAATGACTGATCTAGGTACTGACGAAGAAGGAGCAGTATGTACATATAACCTTGGTGGCATAGAATTCTAGCCTGGTGGCTAAGAATCTTATTGAGAAATATGTTGTTGTACCAACTGAAACATTATCCGTCTTTTCATAGTGACATATATTTTTACAAGTGCTTTTTGAGGCCTACGTAAATAAATCTATTTTAAGTTTGAGTTTGGGTTTAGCAATATTTTTTCTGCCCAAACAACGAATTCCCTACTTTTGGTACAGCTCTTTCTTATTTTCCTATAAACAAAAATTTAATAAAGAATTATGACGACAAAATACGTTTAAGTAACTGTGAAATATTGAAGTTGTTTGCAGATTTCTGCATCGCGTCCATTATTATAGATTGAGAATCATTGCTCCATGACAACCGGATTGCTAAGACAGTCATATACCAAAAGGAGCCTATCTACAAAACAGTATTTACTGATCAAATCCAAAATTGGAAGAACTCCACAGGGCCTTTAATTTTTCAACTGTGTTCAGTCTGAAAATTCCCAATTAGGGCAGTGTACCGTCGGATATCGGCGGTCACGTATGGCATCGGCCTGGGAGGCATCGATTGGCCGAATCCGGGCGCTCCTGCGGGATCGACGCGCGTAATTTCTCCAGGAGCTACGTGCGCCGCATGCGTGAACGCGGGCAATCGCTCACCCCATTACGCTGCGATACCGCGCGCGCACGGCGAGTTATAAGCTGAGGCGGTTGTCGGCTGCTGGTCTTATGCATATATCACAGTTTTAATTCAGAAAAATTAACCAACTTTAAATAATAAGCAACAATTTACTGGATTTGACATTGACAATTTTCTCTCCTCACAAGCATTCAAAACTCATCTGAAAGAAATTGCACGTTTTTAATGTAAATGTTGTCAATTAATAGAATAAATAATTTATACCTATAGGCCTTCTTACAGATAAGTATATCAATACCGATCTCACACAGCTTTAACTTTTTTTGTCAACTTCGGAGATAAGTCACAGCAAATACATTAATTAATTTAATAAAACTGCAAACCTATCTAAGATTATGTAAAGATATTTTATCTGTACGATCTTAAGTCGATTACACTTTGAAGATATTTAATTTTTTTTTTGCTTTATATACAACAGGTATGCATAACCTGCCAAGTTAAACCGGCAAAATTTAAGTATCGTTTATGCTCCTAATGACTGGAGCAATGAATCGCTGCCGCTTATCACTCAGCTCGTCGTCGCACTTGGATCGATGTCAGATCGAAGCGGGGCAATCAGGCGACTTACAACTGAAAACAGCTTACTATCGCCGCTATTGTTACAGCAATGACGCCCCCCCCCCCCCCCGCGATAGATGGCGCACATTCTTCAAGGAACACTGCTTGCTGCCTAATTTATGGTGATCGAGATAGGGAGGCTAATTTGTTTGTTTCGATGGGTCGTCGATCTGGAGGGACGTTATCTTCTAAGCAGTGTGTAGTACGGCTTTAGTTCCATTACAGCAATAGTGGCCTTAATTACTAATTAAGCAAATAAAAGTATAATATCCTATATCATTTAAGTAATTTAACATTTTACGTAACAAGATGCATATTCAAAGAGAATAAGATATCTCAAATTTGACTTGATAAAACGTTTGCTTTTTTGCATTACCTATTTAAAATTACATTACACAATTTGTTATTTGCGAGGTTATCTTTAATTTATCGTATAATTTAGGATAAACCAGATTAATTAAAGTATTATTTTACAATTAAAATGTTAATATTAGAATGTTAAGAGTTTAAATGGTTATATTAATGAAAGTCTTAATTTTTCTTGCAAATCAGGATCGTAAAACCAAATTAGAACATATTATTTCAAAAAGAATATCGATGCATTTTTAAAAAAACATTAAAATAAGAAACAACTGAATTTATTGCGCTAAAAATATCAATCAAGATACGAACATCCAAGTTAAAGTCAAAACCAAGCCGGCCGAGCGGCAGCGTCTTAGCAGAAATTCATTTTTTGAAGTCCTTCCGTGCGTGAAGTGGCGAGGGGCTGTATGCAGCGTGTACGTGCGTGACAATAGCACTTTATTGCGCGGGACGGAGCGCAGTGTTTACGGAGGACTGATGGAGGCGGCTGGAGACGCCGTCGTCTGAACCATTAGGAACGTTCCACTGAACTACTGGGATTTGACGTGGCACGTTCTTTATGGTCATCCATGTATGTATAATGTGCCATAAAATAGAAAACTAATACAATTTGATGGTTAAAGTATTTAATAATGGGATAGAACTTTAATTATTTACTTAATAACATCGTATATGTATATATATGTAATACTTGTGATCAAGTGCCACCTTCAGAGGCTGGTCTGCTCCAGCTTACCTTTTACTTTACTACTCGCCTGAATCTTCGAGGCACATTATGCCTTTATGATATTTTGAGTTTGAGTTTATATAGCTTTCTAGTAAATTAAAAGAAATAATCAATGTGAAAGTTATAACGTCAAACTCTCCTTAAACACGATCAAACTGGATTAAACAATAACACTATAAAAATAACGTTAGTTATTATCAGACCGTCAGTAAAAAAATAGTGCGACAATATCGTCGACAAGAACACATACACGAATACAAACCGGCCCATAAATATAAATCAACAGTTAAACGCAATACAAGTTGCAATAAACCCTTCCGCCGAACGCATCGCGTACCTGTTTACCCGATTCCTTTCCTATCTGCAATAAAAAAGATAATACTGTTTAGGGGACAAGCCAGGGCCGCGCCTGTCAAAAAAATAACGCTCGCATTTAAAGAGATATATTGTAACGAGCAGACGTGCGTGCGAGGGGCACAGACGCACTTTCTTGCTGGTTTTATGTGGAGAGCTATGGAGGTAGTATTATATTTTAAATTATTGAAAGATTAGTTTTGGGGGAAAATTGGTTTTAGCGCTTTTCAAACGTCCCCTCTATTTTCTTGTTAAATTATAAAGTAGTTAATTTAATTATGTAGAAGGGTCATAAGATTACCTAATTTAAAATAAAATGCAACTGATTCTGGCTGTATTTGTAATAAATAAATAATAAATATTAAACTACTATCCGAGTTCCTATGGTATAATTCATGATGTTATTTTTAGCGTATGTTAAAAGTGTCAAGCTGTAACACATGCGCCAAATAATGCATATTAGTCGGCTAAGTAATATTTCTAGTTATGTCCTAAATACTAAAATTATCTTAGATGAAAAGAAAGGTCAAATAGTCATCAAAAATTATTGAAAATGTTGTTTATTTATTATTTATTCACTCGTAGCAATTACATTGTCTATTAATTATGAGCGTTGGATCATATGTTTATCCATAAAACAATCTTCCTTCAAGCGTTTCATAACAACTTTGCTGTTTAGTATTTATTATTAGTGCAAAGAAAATGAAAATTAAATCAATAAAGCAATTTAGCACTTTTGACAGAATCAAAGATTGTAATACATAATCTTATAGATTAGCACACCAATGATTGTGTTAGCAATTATGAAGTCTAATATTCGGATATGCATGTATGCATTCCTAAATGCAACAAAACATATATCGGCGTTGTCTCTTGACACCAATTTAAATTATGAAATAGTAATTGATTC
Organism: Glyphodes perspectalis; assembly: GCA_951394215.1. NCBI lineage: Eukaryota > Metazoa > Arthropoda > Insecta > Lepidoptera > Crambidae > Glyphodes > Glyphodes perspectalis. Next base: position 18,099,128 of record OX596205.1, on the reverse strand, counting down.
ACGATATTACTGTATAATAAGATACAATACAATATTTATTTTATTAGACGACATAATTGTGTATGTAACAAACACGTTGCCTAACTTGTATCCGTTAAGACTAGTTCTAGGCTACATATCTGCGTAGAGGTAGTGCCATCAAATAGCGCTTTAGTTTATTAGTGGCAAATCGAAATGAAAAAAGACCCTAGGCTTTTTAATGAGCATGAATAAAGATACAACTACATATATTATAACAATGGTATGTCATCACAACTATGTATGTATCATCATCATCTTCCTAGCGTTATGTCCCGTGCTTAGACGGGGTCCGCTTAGACCATGATCCAGGATGTAGCGAGTCTGGTAATTACATTGAAGCGACTGCCTATGTCTGACCTTCGTAACCCTAAGATAGGGGAACCAGACAATTTTTGGATCATGGTTACAAATCCAAAGTTATTTGAATTTGCAGGTTTCATCACGATGTTTTCCCTCACCGTCTAGCTAGTGGTATAAATACGTACATAGATTTGAAAAATCCAGAGGTACGTGCCCGGGTTTGAACCTTCACTCCTCGGTTAAGAGGCGCGTGTCCTTACCATTGAGCTACCACCGCTACTACAACTATGTATGTATATATGTATGTAAAAAGTTTCTTGATGTTACTAAAATTACTAGTTGTCTATAAGAGGCATTTGCTAATTTAATCAAAATCCAATTCTTGGCCAAGAATAGAAACAATCATCAACGACTGACTATCCAAATTGATCGGTCCAAGTCATCACGCAGAATCGCACCGGATCTCTTAAAGAGCCGAAACAAAGTAGTCGCAGCTATGGCCAGTAGTATGTAAATAAACGCTAAGTAGACAGACATCACTGGTAGTTGGCAATAAAAAATAATCGCAGTGAGTTCGATTTGTTCGCATATCGGCGTGGAGTGCGGACGCGGTCACGCATAAAGACGCTGTTACTATTACGACGCGTGATAGTTTGATGACGCCACTTTTACTGGATTGCTTCTTATATTGCGGCTTATCCCCAATGTGGGTTAGCTATGGTCTCTGGCACTAGTGACTGGACTAAGTGAATAAGTGAAAGTTTATTTTTCGCCTAGTTTAAAAACTAACTAATTAAGTAAACTTCACGCCACTTCCCTAGCTGGGTAGGCAGGGAGAACCGAACGCCATATGGCACGATCTCACTCGCCTCTTTGCCTAGTATATAATTATAGATAAAATTACATTTAACAGAATATTATCAATTCATAAGATTTAATGTAAAGTAGCCGTTAACTATCTTGTCTTATATCTATATTATAAATCGTTTCATGTAGGTAGGATATTAAAATAACCATTATGCTAAATATATAATAATTCATCAAAACCGGCTATTTAAATTTTATTCTGCTAATGATCGTCATGGCGGAAAATTACCATGTTTTTTTTTTAGATTTGTCTCATAAATTTCCCTTCAAGATCAATATCAAGTTGCGAAAATCTTAATCGAATGTTTCTAATTAAAAAAATTAAAGAATATAATCATATTACTAAACTAGAAATTCTTCCATTACAATTATAAAAAAGAACAACTTGTTTTAAATAAATCTTTACAAATCCCAGATGCCATAACCAAACCAATTCCCACCCTCCAAACCGTGTCATCGCTACATCGGCTCGGCGGCGACAGTTCTGCATCACTATTGAGGCCACATTCGATACATCGAATAGTCGCCGGATTTTGCCGGCAGCGAGTGCATGAAATATATTAGCGCCATAAAAAGCCTCCGGCTCCGTCGTAAAAATAGATGTACAACGCGTAACGCGCGTTTCGCATCAATAATTCAAGATTACTCGACTCACTCGACTCGGATAGATTTCTCATTTCTAGTATTTACTTCGCTCTGTGGCTCCACGCAAATATTCACCCTAAGTCGTACACGCTTAAGTCGGTTTTCACGGTTAGTAGGGCGAGTTCGTTTTTCAGATTTCTTGATATGGCGGTATAACACTGTTAGGGTAATTACAATAAATTATTATCTTAGGCAAGGACGATCTCGTTTAATATTTCAAGCAGTTTAGGGCAAGGGAGCGTTTGAGCAGAGTATGTGGCTTCAGCGAAGATAATACTTATTCGTTGTTGAGTTAGTAGGCTCGTACCATATTTTTAAGATGCTTCTTAGTATTGGTATTTATAGTTGGAGATAATTCCCTAATATTCTACGCAAAAAGTAGAACACATTTATTAATTTACACACTAATTTTAGCCATACAACTAGTGACTACTAGACTTTGATTTCCTTTGCTACAAATGTAGACAATATTTATACGGAAATATATAAATTAAAGACCAGCCAATTGAACAGGTAATTAACATTTTATAATTTCTGTTTTTTTTTTCAATAATTTTCATATTTACATGGTCTGTCTGGTGTCAGATATTGTAAGCTATTTGATCTTGAGAGAGCTTGAGAAAACCGTCGAAACTAGCGACTGTTCATGTAATTCGTAACACTTATAGCTGTGATGACGTACCATTGTGATAATATAATAGTATCTATATTCATCCTCATTAATAAGCCTAGTTTCTTTTCATCTCGAACTGCCAATAATAAACTAAAGCGCTATTTGATGGCACTACCTCTACGCAGATATGTAGCCTAGAACTAGTCTTAAAGGACACAAGTTAGGAAACGTGTTTGCTACATACACAATTATGTCGTCTAAGAAAATAAATATTGTATTGTATCTTATTATACAGTCATCATCTTCATCATCTTCCTAGCGTTATGTCCCGTGCTTAGACGGGGTCCGCTTACACCATGATCCAGGATTTAGCGAGTCTGGTAATTACATTGAAGCGACTGCCGATCTGACCTTCGTAACCCTAAGATAGGGGAACCAGACAATTTTTGGATCATGATTACAAATCCTAAGTTGTTTGAATTTGCAGGTTTCATCACGATGTTTTCCTTCACCGTCGAGCTAGTGGTATAAATACGTACATAGACTTGAAAAATCCAGAGGTACGTGTCCGGGGTTGAACCCGCAGTCCTCGGTTAAGAGGCGCGTGTCCTTACCATTGAGCTACCACCGCTCACGTATCTTATTATACAGTAATATCGTGAATCAATTACTATTTCATAATTTAAATTGGTGCCAAGAGAACGCTGATATATGTTTTGTTGCATTGGGGGTTGCATACATGCATATCCGAATATTAGACTTCATAATTGCTAACAAAATCATTGGTGTGATAATCTACAAGATTACGTATTACAATCTTTAATTCCATCAAAAGTGCTGAATTGCTTCATTGATTTATTTTTCATTTTCTTTACACTAATAATAAATACTAAACAGCAAATTTTTTATGAAACGCTTGAAGGAAGATTGTTTTATGGATAGACATATGATCCAACGCTCATAATTAATAGAAAATTGAATTGCTACGAGTGAATAAGTGACACAAAATATATTTGAATCTCCTCTTGGTGTTATTATTCAAACAAAGTTATATACATACATATATAACTTTACGCCCATATTCCCCGAAGGGGTAGGCAGTGGGCCCCTTTAACCACATTCGGCCAAAAACAAAACTGGGCTGGGTTAGATGGACAATTGTGATAAAGTAGTGACAAGTGATTAGCCTTTGGCCTACACAATCACGTACCCAAAACCCGATACACCATTAGTCGTCTTCTACGACATGCTGGGCAAGAACCACAGTTGGCAAATTATTTTTAAGTCCCAGACCAACATGGGACTATGGGCTGGGTAAGATGGAAAATTGTGAAAAAGTAGTGAGAAGTGGCTAGCTGGTCGCCTACACAATCACATACCCAAAACCCGATATACCATTAGTCGCTTTTTACGACATGCTAGGCAAGAAACACAGTTGGCACATTCTTTTTAAGTCCCAGACCAACACGGACAAAGTTATGCCAAAGTTATATCAAGCCATAATACGAATATTTTATATTAATCGTTTCCGATTATTATTTATAGGTAATTACTTTGAAGCACAAAATCGCCGGTAAATTAAATTCAGCACAACCTATACAGTTTGCAATTGTTTTACAAACTTTGTTTTGATAGTTCATAAGAAGATACCATTGCTATTACGATATGAACACCCTGAGAATCACCACGTTTTAAGTGGTTAATAAGATCATAACTGCCCATAACAAATGCTCTCATTAAGCAATAACAATACATGGTCGTATTAATAGTAAATCTGTTAGTGACGCGTCGCAGCGGCATATTGCGCAGCGCGGAAATAGTAATCCGGTGGTCCAACGTAACACCTCCCTGTGCCCGGCCGTAACTCACAACTGCGCAGACACACCAACTGACAGACGTGACATTGCCTTCAGATTAGATGAAGATAAGCTTAAGCATTACGGAATACTGTCTTGGTTTCGGACATGTGTTTTATGCTTGGCAAATTTGCATAAACTAGGCCCACAATTTTTTAACAACAATTGACACCTTAATTTTGACACCTTCAATGGCACGGCGCAGTCGTTCGGAAAACCTTGTTAATATAATTATAGAGCTTTACAATTTGTACTTTATTCTATCCATTGTGATTATAAGTGTCAAGGGGTATAAGAAAATATTCCGGACTTTTGTTAAAGTCAAAGTCAAAGTCAAAATATTCTTTATTTGTGTAAGTTTGAAACAAACACTTATAAATAGTCACTTCAGCAAGAAAATCAACTAGTAATAATAATAATCTTCCACCGTTCGACTTAAAAAAGCACATTGCTAATTAACTATCTACTATCACAACTAAACTTAATTACAGATTGCTAATTAACTATCTACTATCACAACTAAACTTAATTACAGATTGCTAATTAACTATCTACTATCACAACTAAACTTAATTACAGATTGCTAATTAACTATCTACTATCACAACTAAACTTAATTACAGATTGCTAATTAACTATCTACTATCACAACTAAACTTAATTACAGATTGCTAATTAACTAACTACTATCACAACTAAACTTAATTACAGATTGCTAATTAACTATCTACTATCACAACTAAACTTAATTACAGATTGCTAATTAACTATCTACTATCACAACTAAAGTTTCAAAAGATCATCTGTGAAATGATACTGTCTGGTGCTACTTACGTCTACGGAAGCCCCTACATCGGCCGGCGTCCGTCATTGGTTAATAATAATTTATTTGTTACGGTGCCATATTCAATGTTTTATTGCTATTACTCTCATTTATTTCTATCCGCAAACACATGACATCGAAAGATAAATACCTGCTTTAGAAACTGCGGTACTGAGATAATAATAAATGTTTGTTATTATGAAATCCGAAATGCGCTAATAGCGCATTTCGGATTTCATGACATTATAACTTAAGAGTCTTGGCGAAAATATACACCACGGAAGCTAGCTATCTTTACTTAAATAAATTAAATAAAAATAATACTCCTACGCCGATAACAAGAAAAGAAGACTGTATAAAATTATATAGGCTTAATAATAAAAATCATTGCATTTTTACCGAGTAGAATATACGACAACAACAAAAAATCGCAACGTTATACTACAGATAAATTATATCAATCCACCTTCCATATCTGTTACATTTATTATGCACTAGTTTCCCTGACACGATTCGCAAGTGAATACATTATTTTTCAATAAGCAAGATATATATCTTATACCGTAAGAAACCAATAAATCTACTCTTGACAGCTTACCCGACTCCAAGAAAAGGGGGAATGGTTCTATAAGAAAACTAGCTGTGTAGGTAAAGAAATAATACGGGGTGTGTAAAGAAATAGCCGTAAATAAATTGATTAGCATGCTTAAAAGGCGTGAAGTGTGCGTACGCCGAAGGAATGGTGTTTTGCATTCTTTCGTTGCGATGGATTGAATTCTTCATCACAAAAAGAACATAGGCTTTGATTTAGCGCTCATGTAAGCATACTTTAATTATTGAATTGATGGGAATTGGTGCAAGAAAAACAATAGGAGTACTTGCAACCGATGGTAAAGCTCATAAATATTGATTGAAGATGGTATAAACTATACATAAAAAGGTATATATATAATTTTATATATTGCTTATAAACCTTGACACTACCTTCAAATATTCATTTTTATACTGAACTAAATGATATTGTGTTTTGATATGTATTATGTTGTATCTTTTATACAAAAAACATCTTATTCCTCATTGTACTAGACTTCTTCAGACGTTTACATTACTATTCATTCAGCTACATATAACTTTCACGAAAGTTTATAAAGCTGCTTAAGTATCACTTTAATATTGGTCTGGGACTTGAAAAGACTGTGCCAACCTTGCCTAGCAAGTCGTAAAGGCGAATACTGATGTAACGGGTGTTGTGATCGTGTTGTATGATTGGGTCTGTCTCTATTAGCGACAAGCCAACCACTTTTCACTACTTTTTCATGATTTATCTTACCTAATTCAATTTTATCTTTAGTTAAATGTAGTTTAAGCAGTCTACTCCTTGGACTCAGATAACTGTTTGTATGTAGATTTGTGGGATTAAGTATTACTGCTCTAAACTTTGAGGAAGATATGTACCTGTCACCTACATTAACATTAACTTTTATATGAAAATCAAATCGATTATTCCAAAGAAACACCGTGATCATGAAGCCGTTACCATGTTTTAAATACATTTGTGCGTATTAGATAAGGCAATTCTTGTGATTCTTCAGATGTTATATCTGCCAATATAATTAATATTGGCAGATATAAAATCTACATTGTAGATATTTTATACTCTATGAAGTTAGAATTTACAATTATACTTAATATACCAATGAGCCAGTATATTTATCACCCACCCACAAGAAAAAACTAAATTCAAATTCAAAATATCTTTATTTATATGGGCTTCAAGAAAGCACTTATAAATAGTCAATATAAATAAAAAAAGGATAAAAAATAATACTACCACCGGTTCGGAAGGTAGACTCTATCGAGAAGAATCCGGCAAGAAACTCGACAGTTACTCTTTTAAAAGCCAAATTTTACAAATTTGTAAACTTAATTATTATATACTTAGACTATGTAGATATCACTGCAGGTGAACACTTATTATGAAGTTAACCATGAATCCTTGTTATTGAGGTAATCTTGTATTTTGTAATAACCCTTACTCATTAACTTTGTGGTAGTTTATTAAACATTTTAATACTTAGACCAATAAATACGTATACATGTACATTAATTTACGTAAAACTGTTTTTTTTAACGAGTAGATTATACAACAATAGCAAAAAATCGCAATGTTTAATAAATATTCATGCTAATTTATACATTGTCTTCCAAGTTTATTAATAAAGTAACAACAATAAACTAAACAAGTCTAGGTTTTCTTTCAATAACTCTCAATCAGCGCTTTAGATCTAGACTTAGACTGGTTAGACCTGTGATAGATTTAACTGAGCCACTCTTAGACGACATCTTAAGTCCTTATTACCGGGCTCGTAATGGTTAGTTTCGAATGAATTTCAAGTAAGTCTGACATAAACAATGTACACGTGTAAAATAGAACCCAAGTTCTGAATTAACTTGTTGTTAATGAAATTTACCTAGAAATTTGATATTTAATTACTATAGGTTAGTTTAATTTCATTTACACCAAGTAAGTGTTGAGCCGAAGACCTGAAGCGGTATACTAAGATTTGATATGCAAATACGTATGACAGATACAAGGTTTAGAATTGATTACTATACTATTCGTTAACATACTTTAACCAAAATGAAATTTTTCAAATATGATTTTAATACATCTTTAGATGTCACGAAATAATTAACAGATTATTCAGTCTTTTATTGTCAAAATGTACTAGCCTATTATAATTAAGTATAGAATTTTGGACCACTTATCCCGTATCCGTTTGAGGGCTTTTAAACTTGGCTCGCTCCACTACTGCACAGGCCATAGTTGTTTTATCTGAAGTAGGAACTGATAAGTACTAGTAGATACTAGTAGCCGGTGAATGTTAATTAATATCGCGGGGAATGCCACCGGTCTTGTTTATATAAGGCGATTTGTTCGGCCCAGCTCGTTGGAGCTGGTCTTTTTATGTAACTTGCAGCTAAATTCGTTGGGTTTATCTCGGCTGTTTACGTTCCATTGGTAATTTTATGATCTAAATAAATCATTTTTTCCTCGGCTAAACATGCAACAAATTGCTGCAAGGTAATTTATGAAGTTGTACATTGGAGAACGGTGCTGCATTCTACACGGCGGAGGTGCACTTAACGTGAGACGCACCTACGCGCTGGTTAATTAAGTAGCTTTAAGGCGATGCCTCACGATCGACTGCTCCTAGGAATCCTGTTCGAAACCCATAGCGATTTATGCAATTTGCAAAAATTCTCACCTGGTACCAGACCATATAAGGCCATACATGCAATGGCAAACTTGCTTTGAAACTCTCTTTCCCTATAATCTGCGAGAAAAATAGACCTAGTTATTATTTTAAATAGCGAAAATTTCCAGAGACCCCTCTGAATTTCTAAACCTACATGGGAATTATTACATTTAACTTATAAGTTTAATACTTATATTGGTCGAGGACAAGAATGTGCCAACTGTGTTTCTTGCCTAGCATGTCGTAAAAGGCGACTAATGGTATATCGAGTTTTGGGTATGAGATTGTGTAGGCGACGAGCTAGCCACTGGTAACTACTTTTTCACAATTTTCATCCAACCCAGCCCAGTTTTGTTTTTGGCTTAATATGGTTAAAGGAGCCTGTTGCCCCTTTGACTCTGCGTACCCCTTCGGGGATTATGGGCGTGATGTTATTTATGTATGTATGTAAGTTAAATGTAAGAAAGAATATCTTTAGCACCATAATCCCAGTCCACGACTAGTCAATTGTCACGAATGAAATAACAGCTTATACGAGTGACCAAAATGTGAACATGCTTACAAATCATCTCACACGCGAAAATTATTATTCTCTTTTGGGGACATGGTATTTCAATAAAATGATTTTCGACTAATGAATTATTCAGTACTTTAATACGGTAGCCAGTTAATTATAGACTGTGAAATTCTTAACGACTCTTAATATATCATGAAAATTATATGGCAAAATGCGAATGAATATGTAATTTGATTTCACCGACAGTGGAAAGGTGATCGACAAAAAGAATACTTACAGATAATTAATAAATGTACTTTTTATACTAAAAGCCTTGTTAAGTATCGAATCAGATAGTAAGCTTATAATTACAAAATCAGAATATAAAACTGGTAATGTTGCGCACTGAATCAATAATACACAGTTTGATTAACAATTGATTAATAGTATTTTTTTACCATGTTGGTCTGGGACTTCAAAATAATGGACTGATCGTTTTCTTTGTAAGTAAAAACTTGTCACAACATTTTCATAACTTTCTATCTAACCATATAATTTAATTTTGGCTAAAAGCTGTTATAATAGCTTAATGTTCCTAAGAAGAGTCCAAAAGCAGTTCTCTTTTTACCGTTTTCAGCAGAACTTATCCCCTAAGGGCTAGGCAGAGGATTTCCCATCCCGGGATAGCGTATAAATAATAAATTATTTAGACTGACATAGCAATTCCCTAATCCAAAACTAAGCCTGCAAGCTTGTGCTATGGATATTAGGTGAACGGATAGACATACAAAAATACGTTTATAAACATCCATAACTCGAGTACAAATATCCATGTTCATCACACGAAATATTTACCCTTAGCGGGATTCGAACCCGCGCCCTCGATTTCGTGGCTAGGGTCTCTGACCACTCGACCAACGGGCCAGTATGTGCGATACTTGAGTCTACACGTGTCATGATATGCGAATAACTAAATGAAAAACGCAAGGTTGACTTGCATCTACGTATTACTAATATAAATGGAGCACAATAAATCACTGGAATGCAAATAGGATTATACCTAGGTATATTGCAGTTATAAATACAACATTAACTGCATATTATACATGTTTTTATATAACTTAGATAATTTTATTAATTAGAAATATATTTCGTTAAATATTCAATTGCTTTTTAATATCTTGAAAACGTGTCAATAGGTTTAAGTCTTAAAATAAATAATGTCCTCCTAACCGATATCGGTCATGGCGGCCAATCTCAACAGGATTAGCCAACTGCGCAGGAGATATTATAGTGCACAAATGTGATTAAACCGCCAACTTCCTGACTCCGGGCTGTTACTGAGTAATTTCAATATTGAAATACCCAGCCACAAATTTTTGGCCCGACCCGGGATTTGAACCCGGGATCTCTTGGTCCTTAAGCGGCGCATGCTACCACTAGACTAACGAGGCAGTCAAAAGTCTTAAAATAATACTTATATGTATATGTCATGTACAGCTTTTAATATTTGTTATTCAATTACGCAAAAAGGATGAATACATTGTTAATATAAAGAATACTTTCATCCCATGAAAATTTCTATAACGGACCAATTTTCACGCGACCGGAGCCGTATACAAGTACAATATTAAAAAAAAAACTTACCTCATTACTTTCGTCAGCTACATTACTGCTTGCAACCTTCTTATTACTGCCACGGTTCTGTAAAAAAATAATAAATACCACATTTTAAAAGAAGAATTACCACTGATACAGTCAAAACTACTTCATTAACACTCAAGGGAAAATCCTAACTTTATGACTTCTTCAGAAAAGAGTGTGTCAACGACAGGCTTGTTAGATGCCATGCTTATATCTTTTTATAATTTTTGTTATTTTGCTTTGTCATTACTGCTGTCCTTTATTTGCCTGTCTCGTGTGCGCTGTCTTTCTATTGTCTTATTTTTTTTAATATAATAATTAATCATATCTAGAACCAGCCCTTTCCATTTATACAGTCCACAGAGCGAAAAAGAACATACTTATATTACATTAAACGGAATCCAAAAGTCGATGAAAAGCAATTTCACCCTATAAAATATTTTGATACTCTTATCTGTATCCAATTATACAAACCTGGATATTTGATATCCATGTAAAGTTTATATTATCAGTCGCCTTGCGGTAAGACATACATCGACATAAAATTTAAAAAATGCTGTTATCTATACATAAAGATTTTGTCGTTTTTCTAAAATGTCTACATGCAATCAAGGAGCTTAATAAAACAAGACATTTAAAAGGGAAATAGTAATAGTATGCAGTATTATGAAGGTAAAATGTGTTTTAAATATATCTAGCCGAAACACGATCAAGAAAAGACTTCCTAACTTACCTTTTAGGTCGTTGAAACTCAAACTCAAACTCAAAATATCTTTATTTACGTAAGCCTCAAAAAAGCACTTGTAAATCACGTATAAAGTTCACAAAAAGCACTTCACAAAAACTTTCACAGTAATACTGTGTATTATGATCACAATGTTAATTATTATTAAAGTAACTATCTTCACACCAATTCCCTAGCAGGGTAGGCAGAGAAAACCGAGCGCCACACGACACGGTCCTTACACATCTCACTCGCTTTGTTGACATCTTAATTATTGTGAAAATAAATCGATTGCTCATAATAATTAATGGAAAATCTACTTCAAAACAATGTCATAGATACGTCATGAAAATAACAAATGAAAATCACTGTAAGCTTATTTAATGCGCGTTTTGATTTAAATTTTGAATTTGGAATTCAAAATATTTATTAGGCGCAACGAGCAAAAAAGGCTGCCCCACATTTATTTTTTTATTTTAACCTAATCCTCCTAAGATTTGTGATATGCAAAACTGACGTAGTTCTATATTTAAAACTAAACCTACTTAGATAAAAAACAAATTTTCCAAATTATTAATTTTTTTTTGTTATTCTACTAAATAATCAACTTGACACATTGCGATTGCCTTAAGGCCAATGCCATGTATAAAAAAAACATTATAGTTAACTTTTAAGTTTCAACAAAAACAATTCTCACGCAAAGAGTTAGTTAGTAAGGAGAATTATTCCCGATTTTAATATTAGACGAATATTCTATAAGATGTATCTATGATGTTTTTGTCTGAAAGTGTAAAGTAAAAATCTGCCTACCCCATTGAAAACGGTGGGCATGGTAGTATGTATGTCATACTTTTTCAATATATTAACGATATACAAACACAGGCACCCCTTCTGACCACAACCGCATAATGATGACCCCATCACAAATATTGCCGACTGTACACAGCCCACGGCCCAGCAGACGGTACAGTCAGCACCTGCATCTAGAGGTAATTACGGACACTAATTAAATTATTTCGGCCACATTCGGCCCGATCGCCGCCCGCGGCGTTTTTTCAATAGTCTGCCATAGAATATTAAGTTGTACAGACAGACGGAGATAGTTAAGAGCGAAGAAAGTCAATTTAAGTACTCGATACTAAAGAATTAAGTACGTAAATTTTTATATGTGAAAATAAAAAATATTGAAACTATTTTTCCGAACAATGCGGAAATAAAAACTACTGTTATTTAAAATCCTAAAAATAAACATTTGTATCTCTTTTTATTTTTCAATCAATTCTTATTCCTACACCAATATTAATGTAGGCATGCTTAAATGTGTATGTGGCTTTAATGCAATGAACTTATCATTCTGAATGGAAAACTTAAATAAAAGTACACATAGTTTAAATATTTCAGAATTGTGTTTGTAAGCAAAAATAGCTTCCTCACAAAAGTGTACGCCTCAATCGTAGTTGAGGCATACCTACATTTTCAACATTCTCATTCGTCAACATTTTGTATTTGAGGTTTTCACTACACGTAGGTAGAATACTGTGTGGGAGTGCATGTCGCGTCTGCGCACCTAGTCAATAATATCAGCTAACCTAATAACATAAACAAAAGTAATTGTTGGTTCGGAAGGCCATGACTTTTTATTGCTCAACGATTTCACGGTCCCGGCAACAGTTACCAGTTGATTATCTCTTTCGGTTGTTAGTTGTTACTACATTGATGATGATGATGACATTATAAATATCAAACTGCAGGAGTTTGCTAGGGACTTATCAATCGTATACTGTAATTAGGATCACATATAGTTCGCATTTAGAATTAAGATACATTTCGACTGGCTCGATGGCGCATTCGGTAGTGATCCTGCCCTATACGCCAATCGTGGGTTCGATCCCAACCCAAGACAAATATTCGTGTGATGAATACTTGTGTTTGTTCTGTGTCTGTGTGTGTTTAATTAAATATTTGTAATACCACTGTTGTTTCTGATGTCTGTAACACAAGTGCTTAAGCTACTTACCACGGAGTCAGATCAATGTATATGATGTAGTCTGAATTAAGTTATTTATTACATTTTACCTACCCTAATATATGTAAAATTTGTTCCAATTCAACTCATAAACCAAAACTGATGTTGTATCCGAAAGCTAGTGTGACTTAATCCTCCCCCCGAACTAAAGCTATGGAGCATCAACGAGCGAGTTCTTCACCTCGGTCCCGGTGACCTATGTTTAGGGGTCTTGCCATATCAGGTGTCATGTCATTCGACATTTTAAGAACGTTTTTTTTGGCAATTTTTTGTGACGTCATATGTTTGCATTTAAGGATTTGCCTTATTTATTTATTTATTTCACACATATGACAGATTACGATTATTACAAAATTAGAGTACGGAGGTTTTGTAAGCTTAGGCTAGAACGTAATCCAGATATTATGTGTATACATACATTTAAATGTACGATAGAAAATTCTGAAAAAGTAGTGACAAGTGGGTAGCTTGTCGCCTACACAATCACACACCAAAAACCCCATATACCATTAATCGCCATTTACGATATGCTAGGCAAAAATAATGCGAAAACATAAACATATTTAAAGCTAAAATGAGAAGATACATATATACATTACTATAGTTCACCTCAAGGTGTGATTATGTGTGTTATATGACCCGTATTTCTACAATCTTTATCTATCTGTACCTGTAGCTCCAGGGGTAAATTTAATTTAATTAAGATAAAAATGTAATTTTTAATCTTATTGTAAATTAACTGTATGTTTTTATGAGAATAAATGTCTTTAAACCTAAAAAACACAGTTGGCACATTCTTTTTTAGTCCCCGACCAACATGGGAATACATACAGTACAGTTTATACAGAAATGTAGAATTTGTTAATATATGTACTATGTTAAATTAGTTCTCTAATTTTTCATTCAGTTTTCCAGCTAACACACAATAAATGAAATATTCCACGCTTGTATGCCACTTAATTCTTATGAATTATGTCGTTAAATTTATTTATTAGCGACTGAGATGACTTAGAAAGTCATAATGAATTTTAATTCTTTATGACTTTGAGCTATTCTTAAATGTTAGTCATAATCTTGATTAATTATGACATGAGTTCTTCGATTGCTTTAAAGTCTGCTAAGATGCTATTCTCTAAATAATACAATCAAGTATAATGTCAGTAAAGTTCTAACAGAGAGTTAGTAAAAAAAAATACTTAAAGAAGGGCAGAATGTGTTCATGTGTATACTTAGCTAGCTAAATTAAAGGAATATTTTTATCTTAGCTGTTTCTGTCGAAATAGTGTGGCGGTAACTTCATATCCGAAGTGTGTCAATTCAAACTCTGGCTCGTACCTTTAAGTCTTAGGAGCAGATTAGAACCTCATAAGTTATTTAGTGAGTCAGTATACTGGCAGCTGGCGTACACCTTTATCGCTGGAGGTAGCGGAAATTAGCATTTTCACGTATTCACCAGCAATAAGTCAGCGAGCGCATGCGGGCAGTATGGGCTGACGAGTGGGGAGTGCGACTCGCTCACATTTGCACACCTGGGTTACATTTACTCGGACACCATCAGGCAATGCAGCAGCAGACATACACATTAGCAAGGAGATATCAATTTTTGCTTTTTTAACTACCTCTTCGGAGATCACGGGCGTAGCATCACGCCCGTGATCCCCGAAGAGGTAGGCAGAGTCAAAGGGTGGCTAGCCCCTAACTTGCTTCAATGCAATATATACTTATGTACACACACACCTTGTATAGAAAGAAAGAAAGAAAACATTTATTGACAACACATACACTAACAAGAATTAAACAGACATTATACAATAGACAAATAAAAAAGAAAAATTAAAAGATAATAAGAATAGAAAAGAAACGTATGTGCTACCAACTAAGTCCCAGCCCCAGACATGAGACAGGTTGACAGACATGCAATATTTATCTACTAACTTAACTATCATGTGTTCCGTTTAGTTTAAAGAGACAAGAATACAAAAATCATTAATTCTGCGTTAACATAACATGTTTAGTCTGGAATATAACTGTTGATTTTTTATTTACTTCAAGCTAATTTTGGACTAGAAGTGGTCAAACAATTTGCTGCTGCTTGTCTCTGCCACCCCTTTGGGTCCTACGTAACAGTATGTATGTTACAATTTTAAAGTGGTCCAGTTGCGCAGTTGAACGAAGATAATGGCTTTTGTAAACAAACGTTATTAAACAGATATCCTATTAGAATTTTCTGATAAGAATATACATTATTCGTGTATTTTCCCAAAATGTTAACTTAATCTCTAACATAAAATATTAATCTAAGTTTGCAATCGACCACTAAGATCGACTATTTAGACGATTGCAACCTTATAAGGAGTACCAAATAAAAATGTATTCTTATATGTAATAAGTTATTGGTATAACATTTATAATGATTGTCGTAATTTGCTTCTATTGTCTTACTCATTTCATTAATGAAGATTTAATATTTAGGTATTTAAATACAAATGCATTTTATAACGATTTTTCAACGTTTGGTAGTGATATCATCATCCTAGTTGTTTAGTCGCTTCGACCATGATCCAGGATTTATTTAGCATATTTTCAAAGTCAAAGTCAAAGTCAAAATACTCTTTATTTATATAGGTTTGAAACAAACACTTATAAATCGTCAATATATTACATTGCAGATGTGGTTTACATTGTTGTAACTTGCGACTGCCTTGACTTCGAAGCCTATAGACAGGGGAACCAGACCAATTTGGACAGTGGTTACACGCGCAGTTATTTAATTTACTTGTAGGTTTCATCATCATAGGTATTTCAGTTATGATGTCTAATTCTAATTTGACAATCTCGATGGCGCATTTGGTAGTGGCACTGCCCCATACGCCAAAAGTTGTGGGTTCGATCCCCACCCAGGACAAACATTAGTGTGATAAATACTTGTGTTTATTCTGTGTCTGGGTGTTAATATTCAAGTATATTTGTAATACCACTGTTGATTCTGATATCCGTAATATAAGTGCTTAGCTACTTACCTCGGAGTCAGATCAATGTATGTGATGTAGTCTGATATTTATTTATATAAATTTTAAATAAGTAATATGTCAATCACACATTATTTATGACAGCGATTTAATGAGTTAGATGGCCCCTAGCCCGTAGTTTGGTCTAACTAAAATGTACACATATGTTGGAAACCAACTTTCGTAATCCTGTTATGCGGTTTAAAGAATTTGGTAAAGTACTTTGCGCACCCCTCTGGTGCGTGTGCGTCAGTGTTAATGCGATTTGTGTGACAGGCGCGGCGGTGCGCGCGCGCAGGCGGTTTATGACGCGGCTCGTTATCCGCGGTTATTGTTTATCGTATACACCCGACAAACACTCGCAGAAGGTCCACATACTTATTAACCCTTTTGAAGACTATTGATTTGTAACTCAAAAAGAGCGTACCTACTGAATGTGTACCTTGCCTAACAGAACGTAAAATTCGACTAACTGTGGGTGGTTTGTTCTTAACACACGACACTCTCCTTGTGATTATGTAGGAGACAGCTAGCCACTTGTCATTCTTTTTTCACAATTTTACATACAACCCAACTTAATCGATTTAATATTTAGCTGGACGTGGTTTACGGAGCGTGTCATTGCTTGAACTCTGCTCTTTGCCCCCCCCCCTCCCCCCCCCCCCCCTTTGGCGATTTCGATTGTAATGTTATGTGTGTATCTGAGAAGCGACGAAGAGGTTTTCTCTCCTGGTGCTTAAAGTCAAAGTCAAAGTCAAAATATTCTTTATTTATATAGGTTTCAAAGAAACACTTATAAATCGTCAAAAACAGTTGAATATATGAAGATATGATTCTACCACCGGTTCGGAATTTTGTATCTACCGAGAAGAATCCGGCAAGAAACTTGGTAGTTACTCTTTTCAACAACAGTATTAACAAAGTTATAAGAATCATATTTAACTTTGAACCATGTTTCAAAGTGGGCCTGGTGTGAAATAAGATAATAATAATTTATAATTACTAAGAAAAAATAAAAATATGACCCGACCAGAGCAGACCAGTCCCCAAAGGCGGCACCTGTTCCCAAGCATGACGTATGTGTCAGCCATCGCTTCACTCAACCATATTTTAGGGAATGTAACGACCAACACGGTAATCTCCTATATTACAGCGCCAAATTAATGGTCACGCATTCTTCTCTTGCTAGAGGCAAGTGATGATAAAGACGTATCTAAGTACTACTAGACTATTGTAAAATATATATATATTTTACAATGGCATTTATACATAGTAGGTACAAAGTTAAGCAAAAAATCGATGACTAAGTATGACGAGTATTATCACGCATGATTGCAGAAAAAATCTATGTAGATACCAACAGTACGCTGTTTAGTTTGCTGAGAAAAACTTATCTACGTCAACTGACGTCATTGGAAAAGTGTTTAAATACCGCGCTATTTTTGTAAATATGTGATACCGCGATAGTAGATATTTATAGTGCTGTTGTTTTGAGTTAATTGTAAATTATAATAATAATAAATTCTTCAGACTGGCACACCAGTTCCCTAGTCCCAAATTAAGCTTATAAGCTTGTGCTATGGATACTAGGTGAACAGATAGACATACTAAAATACCTACGTTTATAAACATCCATGACTCGAGTACGAATATCCATGTTCATCCCACGAAATATTTGCCCCTAGCGGGATTCGAACCCGCGACCCTTGGTTTCGTGCCCAGGGTCTCTGACCACTCGACCAACGGGCCAGTCAATTAGATACGAACTGCAATCTGTACGTACTTAATCTGTGCCCCACCACAGGTAAATCCTGCGATGGCGTTTAGCACGTGTGACTCGGCTCTTGATAAATGACGTCGGCGATTTATTAACAATTTGTGCCAGTGCGGATTTGTTGTTTTTGATTTTATGGTCTTGTTACACCTGACAGTTTGAATGGACGAAGAACATTATTACCGCCTTCCCCAGAAACGTGCTTAGCTTGTCCAGCGCTTCGTCTTTGCACAATACTGTAATGCTTTGATAAACTGGTTTACTAAAAATGTTAATGTATTTAAAATATTTGTTGCAATTCTGACATAGTTTGGAGAGTTAACATAGAGAGAAAATATCAATACTAGAATATTAACAAGTATATACATGTTTGGTAATGTATCTACGTCACCGGTTACGTCAACTTGCTAGATCCTCTGACCTAAGAAGACAATCAAGCGCAAAATTTGTATATTTTTTAAATACTACGTTACTACTACGTTAATTTTTATACTTAGTTGTTTATGATAAAAAAGAATAGACAAACCTTTGATTTATCAGTAGCATGAAAGTTAAAATAAGTTCTACTTAAAAAGTAAACCCATTTAAATATACCTATGTGTTTTTAGAAACAGTTACGCTTTCTAACTCTTAGTATGTTTCTATACCTTAATGAATTTGATTTAAATGATTGCTGAAAAACTAACGCGCGCTTGTTCGATATTTATGGCAACAAGATCGATTTCCTTGAAGATTTTCTTATGTATATCCGGGCAAAAACAGTACACGGTTGATGTGTTGCCACAAATGGATAATACTCGTTGATCCCATTCAATTGTAACATTGCGATTATTCTTCCATCTATGAATAGTATATCATTGGTTGATTGGCGTAGAAGTGATAATTAGAACAATTGTTATGAGATTTCATCTCATAACACAATAACAAGGGAAGTTTTACTTATACAAGAGAATAATGGATCATAAGTGGGTGTAGCTACTTGATTTCATTACATTATCTTAATCCCCACTTTAGTTAGGACAATTATTCTAGTAATGGATGTTCTAATCTAAATGATTACCTCACGCATAGTTAGCAGATATTTTTTTCATTTTAAAACGTCGGCTGTTTTGACCTTAACCCGTGAAAATCTAAAAAAGGTGCAAATTTAAACACAATTTTGTGCACAAAAACTTATTATCATTTCAACGTTACGTCCCGTTGCTAGGCAGGTCGGCTTCACACGTCTTTTATTTAATGAGTTTGATTATATCATTGAAGCGACCTTCGTACCCATGAATAGGGGACCCAGACAAATTTAAACAGGGTGACATATTCATACTGACTCAAATGAGCTAGAAGATTCCTCACGATCTTTTCCCTCCACCTATCTAGGAAATCCAGAGGTTCGGTTTTAATCAACATCCCTTTTCTGTGAGGTGACTGGCCAACCACCTACTATTTCTGGTACTTACTCTTGGATACCAAACAGTCTTCAAAAATAAGGAGTAAGTAACGCGAATACAGCCCCAAACTCCAGAACAAGTGCTATGGATCTTCAAGGTGAGTTGTTCGATTCAGTTATGGCAATGATCCCATTGACACCAAGGGGTATGGACTGGGCGCCGTGACGCAGGGCGGCACGTAGGAGTCCGTCAGCCGCCAGGTGTGCCGGGCCTTATTTATGGCGCGCCGTGGGCCCGCGATTTATAGCGGGGCTTAGCGCGGGAGCGCTTAGATAAACTGATCAAGATCCGATCTGCGAAAATGCGAGGTTAGTGGTTACAGACCTCGCCGCGAAGGTGCAATGTAGAAAATTTTGGTTTTGTATTGACGTCCTTAAAGTTTTTAACTACTTTTTATTTAAATGAAAACAATATGCTTTCAAAAAGAAAATATATATAGATTTTCTTTTACGTTTCAAAATATGGAAATAAAAATATTTTCCTAATATTCAAGTAAAGAGCTTTAATGTAAATAAAATATATCCTAAACTGCTAAAAATACCAAAATTAGTAATTTAAGTTGTCATTTTGAATTGCTTCATTTTAAAAACAAAGATTATGATCAAGTGTTGAAATAGCATACAGTTGTAAAACTGCATTTATACTTCAAGCTTGTAAAATGCCTACTCAATTATTTTTTCTAATAGCAACTGTAATTACTGCCTCATTTGCATACAATTTCATATAATAGCAGTTTCCACAGTGTGCAAAAAATAGTCGTAAATCTGTCTACAGAGTTACCGAGGAAACAGTGCGTTTTACGTCGCTTCACAGTTGATTAGATACTGCCAGAAACAAAAAATATAGTTGGACTAACAGTCCGGTGTTGGCCTCTTAAGACTTGCACAATTGTACTTATATTGATATATCCAGGACACAACGTCGTTTGCTTCAACGATCCTCGACTTGCTGTAAAGGCAACAGTCTCACTTCGTGTTTAAATTTCCAAAACTTTATGATAGGATTATTTATTTCATCATACCTATACTCTTCTGGAATTGGGTCTGTTAAAGGAAACTATATCCTGTCGCCCGAGCGATTTATCAATTACCCTGAGCTATAAAGCAGCCTATGTCCGTCAGTATGTATAATATTAGTAAGGAATACAAGTCAAATCATAATTACATGTGAAGAAGAAGAAAACACTTTTTCTATGTGTTTTTCATGTTTATATTTTGTCACTCAACCTTATGTAGTTCAACCTTAAAACATGAGTAAATTGGCATTAATAAATAGTAAACTATTTTCTTTTCATTATAAAGCTTAGTGATGTATTGTATGACCTAAATTTGTTTTTATGTAAGAATTTCCTTTTCAAATGGTTATTATAGTCATAACTCTTACAAGGTAGAAATGGTTATTTAATTTTTTTTCAGGTTTTTTTTACATTTACATCACTTTTATCAATGTACAGTCAATATAAACCACAGACTAATAAATAATTTAGGTAAAATTTGAAAGCAAATATAAAGAGAAACTAAACAATATTTAGTGACAGATTTCAGGGTCCCGGCTCCCTCGCTAGGCGCCTCATCGCGATATAAATGAGTGTTTGGCGTATTTACAACCGCGAGAACGTATTTGCCGAGAACCGGTCAGCTGACTTACGAACATTATTACAAGACTTGTTTGTTGCAAAAACATTTGTTTATGTTTGCCTTAGAATATTCTGTTTTATGTTTATTCTCTCGTTTGACGGTTTTAATCGGCTTTTGCGTTCGTAATTGGCGTTTTTAATTGAAAAGTGGCTTTTATGGTATTGCAATTATGTATGTGATTTTATTGCGTTGTAAATTCGAGCTAATGATTACTAGTTTACAATGACAAAATTAAATAGCATTTTTGACAAATTTCAGGATAGCATATTTTTAATCCAACTAATTTTACAAGTATATTAAAAGTTTAGTTTAGTTAGTCACTTGATTAACAAGTAGGTATATAAATATATTCACAATTCAACATATTTGCAATATCCATGTGTTGATTACCCCAACCTTCTGCGACTGCGCTTTAGTAAATTTCCACAAGTATATTATCCTACTTCCTACTAATATTATAAATGCGAAAGTTTGTATGTATGGATGGATGTTTGTTACTCTTTCACAAAAAAACTACTGAATGGATTTTAATGAAACTTTGGAATAATATAGCTCACTCACCCAAATAACATATAGGCTATGTTTCATCGATGTACCACGCGAGCAAAGCCGCGGGCAGAAGCTAGTATATTATACAATATTCCCTTATGGACGAGCATTAACGGTTTACTAAAATGACTTGTGGTTTATTATATCTGCGCTGTAATACCGGAAATACGCCGTAATGTATCTAAATATAGCATTTATCTGCTATAGTTACGATTAAATTTACGTATATGAATAAATAATGAATTCAATATGATTTTAAAAATCTATGAATAGAGCATCAGAAACACATCGTAGGTACTAAAATAAGTCGATTATATTATGTTACCTCTCGTATACTTGACATAAGAAATCTGCCTACTTGTTAGTATGCTAAATCTTATTATTCTGGCCCAAAGTTATCACAGTTTCAAAATTAAGTCAGAATGCTATTTTGATGTTAATTAAATGTCTATAAATAATATCACACTCACACTACATCACATACATTGTCTACATGCATGCTTTTACAAATTCGCTTAAAACTGATTAGGTGACAAATACAAACTGTTACATTTATGTTATTCATGAATGTCGACTTGGGGAGCACATTATGGATTGCCCATTACATTTCTCTTTTAGTCCGCCTTAGCACTAAAACTGTAAGTACCTCCAAATCTCGACAAAAGTATTAGGTCCCAAAGATCAGAGCGTAACCTCACCCTTTTTATCAAGTGCACCCCCGCCATTAAGAAGGGTTAAGATTGAGCCGGGTCCGTTCCACCCGTTGCACTGCTGCAGTCTTTTAACCCGTGTTAGGGTTAAATGGTGGAATGAAATATTTTTATTAAGAGTCGTAATTAATGTGAGAGACTGCAAGTGCACTTTATGAATGTATTTAAGACCCCTAACCGGAATGTTTGATATTAATGCTAAAGTTAGATTTATATCCGTTTGTACTAGATAGTTACTACTAAGGAGCGGTGGTAGCTCAATGGTTAGGACACGCGGCTCTTAACCGAGGAGTGAGGGTTCAAACCCGGGCACGTACCTCTGGAATTTTCAAGTCTATGTACGTATTTATACCACTAGCTCGACGGTGAAGGAAAACATCGTGATGAAACCTGCAAATTCAAACAACTTTGGATTTGTAATCATGATCCTAAAATTGTCTGGTTCCCCTATCTTAGGGTTACGAAGGTCAGATCGGCAGTCGCTTCAATGTAATTACCAGACTCGCTAAATCCTGGATCATGGTCTAAGCGGACCCCGTCTAAGCACGGGACATAACGCTAGGAAGATGTACCTACTAGATAGTTACTACTAGGACTCTCAAGTAATAATAAGTTATCATAGTATAAATATAACAATTATTTAAATATTTGGTCCCGTGTTGGTCTGGAACTTAAAAAGAATGTGCCAACTGTGTTTCTTGCCTAGTATGTCGTAAAATGCGACAAATAGTATATAGGCGACAATAGGGTTTTGGGTATGTGATTGTGTAGGCGACAAGCTAGCTACTTGTCACTATTTTTTCACAATGTTCCATCTAACCCAGTCCAGTTTAATTTTTGGCTGAATGTGATTAAAGGGGCTTGCTGTCACTTTGACTCTGCCTACCCCTTCGGGGATTATGGGCGTGATTATATATGTATATATGTACTAGATAGTTAGGTACTACAAGGACTCTCAAGTAATTATAAGATTTCCTAGTAAAAATATAACAATTATTTAAATACTTTTATATTTTTTACTCTTATTGAAGCAAAGTCTCTGGCGAGAGCCTTAGTAGTCACACGAAAACTATGTTCCTATGTATTTCCTCTATAAATAAGTTACTTGTTTACATTTTCTAAGAAGTGAGAAATTGACCAAGGAAAAGTTTCCTCATATTATACAAATGCCCAGAGAATATGCACTTTCAGGACGCCACCTTCATCTATTGCGACTTCAATATAGTGATAAAACTAAAATATTTTAGAAAATTAAATTAAATTAAATGATTTTTATTTACGTAGGCTTCATTAAATAAGCACTTATAAATCGTCAGTGAGTTACAAATGAAAATTTACCACCGGATTCGGAAAGTAGCTTCTACCGAGAAGAACCGGCAAGAAACTCGATAGTTACTCTTTTAATTTCATCGCCAAATTCACAATAAGTACCAATAACAATTATCATATTCTTAAGCTACTATGCTACACAAATCTATAAAAGATAAATACGTATAATAACTAAGTAAACTTCACGCCACTTCCCTACGTATAATAGCAATTTACATATATTTGTTACTTACAAAATCTTCTATAGTATAATAAGCCTTTCTCATAAGATGCTCTTTAATATGTAATTTAAATCTATGCATAGGCATTTCAATAATATTAGTTATAGGATATATTCTACACAATAGTTTTCATCCAAAGTAAATTTTCTTGCGAAGATTCTCAGCCACCATCTCAGCCTATCCCCTAACAACCAGAATGAAATATATACAGCTAGCCCCTCAACCACATTCAGCTAAAAAATAAAACTGGGCTGGGTTAGATGGAAAATCGTAAAAAAGTAGTGACAAGTGGCTAGCTTGTCGCCTGCACAATTCGCTAATCAATTTTACAAAGCTCTGAGCAACACGGATTAAGTCCTATTGGCAACAACTACTGCCATTTGCAACTGACGCAGTTTCCACTGGTACATTTGACACTGAGCAGTGGAACAAGTCGCTCACGCGTGACGCAGGTCGCACCACGTGTGCCACTGGAATGCTGCGCGAGGAATGCTGCGGCCAGCGGCCCACTGCGCGGCCAACTAGTCGCTTGGGAGTAGGCGGCGTGTACACCTGAAACACAACCTCGATTAGAGAAGAATATTGATTTACTATTACTACAAAAGAGAGATTTTGTGATAACGTAGGCGACGAGCTACCCACTTTACTTTACACAATTTTACATCGAACCGTCTACTAGATTGAAATCACGACTTGTATAAAAAATGTAGTTAGTGTAAGCTAGGCTTTGTATACTCCTCTTATTATGGTTGTATGAAAATTGTTAATTTATTCTGCTAATATTTTTATTTCAAAAACGGTAATTTCTAGTTCAAAATGATTAAAAAAAACAATGATTTTAATGTTATTTGTTTGAGCTAGTTGCGAGACCGAGTGTGTTAAGATTCATTGATTCCTTCCTTCCTTCCTTGAACACATTGATGTACCCGTTCGCATTTGCCAATATCAATTAATGGAGGTTTTAGTGGAAACTTTACATTTGCATCTCTCATGTGACCTCCTTTAATTTACAAAATCATGTCAATTTCATTGCGGTGTAATCACTGCTTTACAAACTCAGTTGGCATAATTGACGATATAGCTTCACGTTGGGTTGTGGCAAACATTTGTACCAACATTGGCGTCTACAATTGACAATAAATCTTTGTGCAGGCTTAGATAATGGTAGACGATTTATATGTTAATTTTAATGTCCGCAAAATTATAGATATAATGTTGCGTACGGAGAAGTGGGTTAAGGTTGGCTCTTATTTTGGCTCGGAATGTTTTGGTGGCGTTTTTGCGATTCAATTAAGGATCTGATAAGAAGTGTTTACTTCAAGGCCTTCTTTGTTAATATCTTTATGAGATTTCAAATAGATAAGTAATGTTATTTTCATAAAATGTTTACGTAATTTAATATTGAAGTAGTTCTTGGTTAATAGCAAATGTTTTTTTGTTCGAAACTAAATCAGCTTTATAGCAGAAATGTTTTTATTTTTACCTATACTTTTTTATGATTGTGGATGGGCTTAATTTGTCTATTACAGAAGGTATATATAAACACGGAAATCTTATCATTTTGTTGTTCCTTTATTAAAAAAAATAAGAACTGCTAAAAAATTATTATATTTTTTACAATATTAGTGGTACATCTGTGATTATTCACCGCAGTATGCATCTTCGGATTCTTACAGTTAAATATGGAAAATACGGGTCACCCTTAAATTCAAGTTATCATTTGCCAAAAGATGTTAGTAACTTTAGGATGATACTTTCTTCTCTGTAAACTTTCAAATATAATTGGTACAAGCACAGATTTTAAAGTAATTATGGTTATTTAATTGTAAATTCAGATAAACTAGAAAAAATCTCTCTCGGCATCGTTGCGTTTAAAACGGGAAAAAAAAGTGGGTGGAACAATCTCCAAAGTGAATAACAAACAGGAATCTCCAATAGATTGAAAGTTATGCGTAAAAAATGCAAATGCACGTAATTATAAAGCTATGCATCATTGGAGCGCAGTTCAGTTACCAACTCCGTAGATTTGCATACGAGTGCGGTTGAGGTGCTTGAGGATTTGATTTATTTTGTAGATAGATACGTAGAAGGTGAGATGATACTCCTATGGTAGCTAATACTCATTGGTGGAAGCAAAATAGGTATGCAGCCCACAATATTCTGTTGCTGGGTGCTTATCTCACATTTCTATATCGACATCAATTCATTTTATGGTGAAATGTAAAGTCTTCATTGAATGTTTTACTGGACTTATTATCGTCTGCCATATCTTGCTGCTTTAGAAGCTTTTACAAATTTAAGAAAAAAAATGATTATCTATAGGCTATACTGACAAGCTCGATGGCGCATTCGGTAGTGACCCTGCCCAATGCGCCAAGAGTTGTGGGTTCGATCCCCACCCAGGACAAATATTCGTATGATGAATACTTGTGTTTGTTCTGTGTCTGGGTGTTAATATCCATATTTAAGTATATATTTGTAATACCACTGTTGTTTCTGATATCCGTAACACAAGTGCTTAAGCTACTTATTTCGGAGTCAGATCAATGTATGTGATGTAATGTGATATTTATTTATATTTATATTTATTTATTTATAGGAATTGTTTTAATTTTCGATAAAAAAAATATAGCGATGCGTAGGTACCTACGCTTGGTCTGAATTTTTTATCAGCAGACCGGGTTGGATTAGATCGACGTCATACGTTTTCTGTTGAAGTGGTTTCTTGCACTTTTGTTCCTTTTTGTTATATCTTACCTTGCACTTATTATTTTCACTACAACTCATAACATTCAAAAATGATACTAATTAACTAACTAATCTTCACGCCACTTCCCTAGCAGGGTATGTAGAGAGAACCGAACGCCATATGGCACGATCCTTACACACCTCACTCGCCTCTTCAACATTCATGATCCTTTTCATACAAGCTCTATGGTTTTTATGACTCCGAACATCACCTTCTGTTAATACACGACCAACCTCGTCGTAGTAGGTAAGCCTGGGCCTTCCGCGGCTCCTACATCCTTCCACTTTCGTGTTATGTACCAAAAATTAATACTACAGAATGAGTTTAACTTTTCAATGATAAACCTTTGTTGTCATCAGCACTAGCCAATCAATATTCTTCACGAATATATAAACCCCTTTTGTCCAACCATTGATTTCGATACTAATAAATCAAGTTTCGACAAATAAAACGACTCAGATCTAAGATATGGAACGGTAAAGCGCCAACGACATGGATTTACAAAACTATAAATACTCGTATGTTAAATATTAATTTTTATTGCCGAGATCGTATAGAGCTTTGGTGAAAGCTAAGTTTTGGGGATCAACGAGATGCGCAGATGAGACGCAACTAGGGGGTATTTATGCCTAACTTATGTTCATTCATCTATTTATTTATAATGGCGATAGTTTTGAACCTTAAAATTACCGTCTGTCTTATAAATACATATATGTATGTCTAAATTGGCGTATTACATTTTTGTTTGCTACTTTTGTCTTTTGTGATTAATATATACCTACCATTTATAATTAATTATTATTATGTTAATTATATTAATATATTATTAATTCATATGTCACGTTTGTGTGCCTGTTGGTTGCAATTAAATGTTTACTTACTTACGAAATTATCAAAAAATATAATAATATCATATTGAAGGATTGGTTCCAACTACACTACACTATTAAAAGATAGAAAGTCAGGAAACTGTTTAAAACAAAAAACTTTGTTTAAATAAATAATAAATTATCTCCAGTTCCTATCACATCCATAATTAACGAATTATTATATACTGCTTATGACAACGTGCAGCCAAAGATTTATTATGCTTACTCCGTCTTTCTATAGAACAATTTTAAGACCACAAATACCATTAACGTAGCAGTGGAACGCCCCATTGTCCATTTTCAAAGATGCCAACACTTCCGTTTCCTGCCTACTCGCCCATCTCCCGCCCGCTACTCCCGCGCAATCACAGCAAAATATTAAAACTAAAAACATATCAATATATCACGCGGGCTCATTAGCGGACGAGCGGTACCGCTGCCCACTAATTATGTTAATGCCTCTCATAACTCCGGGCTTCTGGATCGTAAACCTCACAGCTGATTCTTAACCTTGGTTCTGATTTGGAATTTTAATGGCTGTGATTTTTCTATGTTGGTGTAGTAAGTCACAAAACACTTAATAGTACAAGTGCCTACACAAGTCGCATTCCGTAAATAAATAGCACGCTTCTGTGGCTCATTCGTGAGATTACAGTCGTGAATAGTATCTATGAACATTGACAAGATTCATGTCAATATAAGTAAGTCAGTGGTGACCCATATAGTCGACATTCCTTTGCAAAAATGTTGCAACTGGCTAAGGCATCATACTAGTAGGGGCTCAGGCTAGATCAGGAAGCTCAGGGTTTCACAAAATCTATCGTGAAGACATTACATATTATGATCTGATACCAGTTGAACTAACATACTGACTACACTACGTCACTATAAGGTATATTCTATTTCAACTCTTGTATAGTAGAAAATATCCTGGCATATAAAAGTTTGGAAATAGCATACAGTCGTCATCAGGCAATATTAATAAATAATACGTTTCTTACATATAACATCATACCATACAAGTTGCTATAATCTCCGAAGGGGCAGGCGGGGCCAAAGGGCCAGCAGGCCCCTTTAACCACATTCAGACAAAAATAAAACTAGGCTGGCTAATTTATCACCTACATAAATAAAAATGAAATCGCAATCTCTTAGAAGAGCCTAATCAAAAATACAGATACAGTTTGAAGACTGTGTCAGAACTTCATTTTTATTTAGGTATGTACATAAATCTTCGTATCGTTATCACCACATCAGGTTTGAGCCGACCTTGGCCACCCATCGGAATGCTAATGAAGTATGTACAAATACGGCACTGGCTGTGATACAGGTGTTTACCATCAGTCACCGCAGCCCCATCTCGAATGAGATACAAAACGATTTAAGTGAAACTAATTAGACAGGTCAGATAGATAACATCCACAATTTGTTATAGAGTACATATTTTTTTGCATAGATTACAAGCCTTACCGGTGATGTTATTGATAGGGTATTAGGCCGAGTGATTAGAGATCCTGCTTACGTAACTAAATCTCGTTTTTAACTCGCTAGAGGTAAGTAGTACCTACAAGTGACCATGCTCACCACTCGGACACAATTATCCGTAACTTCTACTACTACTAGTGTGTCTGTCCATAGCACAAGCATGAATAATAAATAAATTCTCCAAATATCCTCTTAACCGATATCGGTCACGGCGGCCAATCTCAACGAGGATTAGCCAACTGTGCAGGAGATATTATAGGGCACAAGTGTGTGCGCAAACACAGGTGCACTCTCTATTCCTTCACTCTCATTGTCTGGTAAGACGGCAATTCGACATGACTGGTAAGAGGTCAGGGGCAGGACCAACGGCTTAACGTGGTTTCTGAAGCACTGGGGTGATTAAACGGACAACTTCCTGACTCTAAACTATTACTGAGTAATTTCAATGTTGGAATAACCAGCAACAATTTTTTTCACCCAACCTGGGATTTGAACCCGGGACCTCTTGGTCCTTAAGCGGCGCATGCTACCACTAAACCAACGAGTCAATCAAAGTCTCTAGACTTAGACAGGATGGAAACACGAAATCAGATCCGCATACAGCAAAAATGGCTTTCTATAACGATTAAAAAAGTCTGCAACAACAAAAGAGATCTAATTTAAGATGCAAGTCCTCAATCTCGGAATCAACGGCGCATGCCATTACAATCAATATAAAGCAAGCTCCAAAATTGGCACTAAATCTGCCCCCTGCCTCACTCCGCGACTCATTTTATAATGGGGATGAAAAAATAACCACGGTTACCTTGTAGGGTTGGTGAGATTAAGCGCCGCCTATTTAAACTTAAGATTAGTCCATTTAAGAAAGAATCGCATCAGTTCCAATAGTCGCTAGGGGCTCAAGATGTATTGAAGCTATTTGCGTTTAAAAGTTGCCTTTCATATATTAAAACGTGGTCGTTCTGTAAAGCTATACTTTGTTCTGTTAAGGTGCAGGTTTTTTTTACAATTTTTTACTAATCTGATATCCTTACGACAACTGTAATATAAGACAATAATCATCATAAATATGATGGACTGAAAAATGGCATGGGCTAAACACATGCCTTTTGTATTTTGACTTGACTATAGACCATTTTAATACATATTTTATTTTGAACTATTTGAATTCAATTTTGCTTGTCATCAATCACACAGAAATCTATAAAAGAAACGATATTTTTTTATATTATGTAATTTAAAAAACATGTCACTTCAATCGCCGTCGTGACGTCATAGGATACACAACAAACTAGAACGGTTTTATGAAAAGCTTTAGTCAACAAAGTAAGGCAGTATAAGACATTCAATCAGTAGTTAAAACAGACAAAAATAAATGCGTAACCCGCTCCGATTACAAAAAAAACAATTATAGAACAAGTTGCCTATCCTAGAAGGTACAACTAAAAAAGTAAATTAAAACCTCGACGAAACAAAATAGACAATTAAGTTTTTAATTTCGTCGGATCAACGCACGGCCGGCCCGGTAGCCTCCCCCGCCGGGCTGGATGCTGATTGAGACGGAGATTCATTGTTCGAGCTGTTTAGCTGTCTAAAATAAAAACGATTATCCTGCTCACGATTAACACACGACGTATTAGAGATTAGATACAGCATACTTATGCTTATGATCATCTTCGGCTTATGATCTATTATTTTAATATACCTGCAAATACATCTCTAATATCCAATGTCTGGATAAGATCAATCGATTATCTGATTTAGAAAGCTCAAATTGCAATTCTATGACGTATCATTTACGATAAATGTTAAATTTTTCGTAAGCCCTTGCAATTGAATTGACTAGATGGCTTACAAACCTTCTCCTTTCTTTAAAAAAATGTTGAACTTTCAGGGAGACAGATTTTTGACTTAAAATATAAAATTATGTTTTAAGTCTAAAATCTGTCTCCTTAAAAAAACAACCTTTATCTATCGAGGTGATATGTAGATACCGAGCAAAATTATTCCTTTGAAAACCTATTGGAAGAAATACATTTATCAGTTTTTGCAAAGCTACTCGAGCATAATTGGAATATTCCGAAATAAAAACAAGCTATCAGAACTAAAGATCAACAACATGTCAATAAAAGGCGCGGCGCACAAGCGCGCGTCGCCGGCCCCGCAAACCCGCTCCGGGTAAGAAGGAAGTATTAAACTCGTACAAGTTAACCCCAGTGAGGGACGTTTAAATACATCCGATAAAAAAACCGAACGACACCCCTCGTTGCAAAAAATACCCCCAAGGAGAACGGAACACGAATGCCCATAAAGGGAAATTTATCCGCAAATTAATTTGTAGCGGTACGAAATAAAATTAGAGGAATTTCGATAAGACTTGTCTTATAGTCAGAAATAAAAATCAAAGAATTTATCTGTAAAAATATCATAATTTTCTTAAACAAATCATCAGTTCCAGTGCTCAATCAAATGACATTTTCAGCCATATCCGATATTCATAAAATTTTCAATACTTTCAGATACTCATCAAAACTATGCACGGCCTTAAGCGTATCTTAAAATTTTGTTATACTACCGATAGAAGGGTTAACTTTAGCATAAAAAGGAGGTTAATTGCATGTACCAATAAATCACCAATTCATATTCCAATCTGCTCAATACAAACCTCATCAGTCAGTTTGGATAAACACGGATCTTTCACTCACATTCCTATGCCGCTAATTTGGAATCTGTCCCCTAAATTATGACAGGTCAGACGAGAACATAAAACAGCTGTGGGAATGGCTTTGTCGAAATATTAGGACTTTTGTGGTACATTTACATCTACCGTTACTGTTGATTTATGGCATTGGGCCGTACGTACCTAATATTTTTATGCATGCATCTCGCAAGTTGTAAATAACTGGCAAAGCGCTTAGCAACTAGCGTTTCATTTATATTAGCATTTTGATGTATAGCAGTAACAACTTATTAATATTAAATCCATGTAGAAATTTATTATCCCATCTCAAAAATGTGTTACCAAGTGGGTTTCTTGGATTATCTAGGCGTCTACCTTGCCACTTGTTACTACTTATTCACAGTTTTCATCTTACCTAAATGTGGTTTAAAGAACCTTGGAATCTGCATCCCAGGATACCAGTATAATACATACATACATACATGTTTGTTTAAAAGATAAAAAGTGAAAGACTTGTCCAATAGCCACTAGTTAAAAAAAATATTACTCGAATAACTGTAGCTTTTAACACTTGTATGTGATTGCATTCATTATTTATTTATTTTAACGATTTTAATAATCATCATCTTCCTAGCGTTATGCCCCGTGCTTAGACGGGGTCCGCTTAGACCATGATCCAGGATTTAGCGAGTCTGGTAATTACATTGAAGCGACTGCCTATCTGACCTTCGTAACCCTAAGATAGGGGAACCAGACAATTTTTGGATCATGGTTACAAATCCAAAGTTATTTGAATTTGCAGGTTTCATCACGATGTTTTCCCTCACCGTCGAGCTAGTGGTATAAATACGTACATAGATTTGAAAAATCCAGAGGTACGTGCCCGGGTTTGAACCCGCACTCCATGGTTAAGAGGCGCGTGTCCTTACCATCGAGCTACCACCGCTCAACGATTTTAATAATCGCGAACTAAAAATATTTGGATGACGTGGAGTAGAGACCACTTTACGATGAAGCAGAAATAGCCACTCATGTTCAAATGCACTAAATTGCAGTCTAGCACTGGTGTACCTACGATTGTATCTTGAAACAACTATGTTTACTTTTTTACGTGTACAAAAAAATATGTAGCTCTTTTAATGCTGCTGTTTAGTGGTCACGAATAAAATAATTCTGTCTAATAACCTAGCATCTACACGCTCACACGTGATCAGATGTTAACTTAAAGTACCAACGTTAAGTTTCTTGTATTTTGACCATTTTCAATTCATCATCATCATCATCCTCTTGCCCTTCTCCCAGTTCATCTGGGGTCGGCGCAGCATGTCTTTCTTTTCCATTCGTCCCGGTCAGCCGTCATCAAGCTATCCACTCCCATTTCACTCATATCATCTTTCACACAATCCATCCATCTCTTATTTGGCCTTCCTCTTTCTCTCCATCCACTAACATTGACCAATTTCAATTATTTGTTAATAATTTATGTTGCAGTAGTAAGAACCTCTAGCTGCTACAAAAAACAATAATAGGGCTTGCATTTCGTTCGCAAATACAAACTAAATGACGGATCGCGTCACGCCTTACACTCCCACGTCGTATTTTTGCTCGCGTCTCGCAAGCTGTAAATAACGCCAAACCTCCCCCAGAAGATTAACGTCTTTGATTTATTTATTTAAGCACTTTGATGGATGGCGTGGCCAAGTTACTTCTAAGCTGCTATTAGTGAACTGTGCCTGCGGAATAAATAACGTCTTGACCTCTTTGTTGTAATGAAAGTTTATGCGACTGCCATTATTTAAACAAATGAACAACTTGATGACGTACTCAAGAATTCTAGACTTAGATTGTAGAAAATAGGTAGGTATAATATTGATTTCGATCTCGCTGATGAAATTTTACTGATTGTAGCATTTCCACTAGCTATAATTAAGATTTAATGTTTTTTTTTTAAAAAGAACATATCTTTGATAAATGTTTAAATTATAAAATAGTTTCGAGATATTCCTAATATATGTAAATTTTTAAAATTCATGGAATTTAATTCAACTTCAATGTACTCTGTGTTGGTATTGGTGCCTATTCTGGGTAAAAGCCAATAGTGAAATCTATTAATTCCGAGCAATAAAACGTACAACGAAATTAAATTACAAAAGCCAAACCGAACAGCTCGAAACAGAACATTGCAAAAAACGTTACCCCACAGCTCCCGGCTCACGTAAAATGTAATGGGAAATTACTCTAAAATAAAAAAAAGCTCTCCCTCTAACTCGCGGAACCCTTACTGTTACGGCAATTTGGATAAGACTCCCCTGGCACGGAACACTAAAAATTCCACTTAGAACAAGTCTCAATATGCACACGCTTATATTTCTGGTGTCTTCCCTATTACGGCAAAGTCATAAAACTTGAACGATTTTAATCGAAAAGGGCTTTCTGAGAAAAGTAAGCAACATTACAATAGTGAGGCTGTCTGTGTTTGTGTCTGGTGACCTCTGGACGTGTGTTGGTCTCTCTTCTTGCTAAATATTTGTTTGGGATCTATGAATGACAATTATTTACCAGTTATTCGCTGGACATGCGCACAGACGCACGCATGTGTCACCGGATACATAAAGTCACTAATTTCATATATAAGCAACAAACAAGCATACAAACAAATTTATCACTTATGTGTTGCTTCGTATGAACATGCTAAATTTACTATTTCTTACCGACTATTCCCCATATATCTACAGGCTACTGTACAAAAATGGTTTTACTTACCCACATATGTGTTATTTTTAATTTCTCATGTGAGTGACTGTGTAGTTTTTAATGAGAAATAAATATTCTTTAAACCTAAGTATCAGATGCTAAATAATGGGTTACAAACAGTAATTTAGTGCCCTGTCAATATTGATTTTCAATAATTAAATTAGGTTTAATTAATTAAACACTTTTAAAATGGCAGTAGAAGGCAGCCTTTTTAGAATAACTAGAAAAAATCTTAGCGTGGACTTAGACGTTATAGGGTATGCTGCGCATCCAAATGTAACTATAATCTAATCTGTCTGTTTCCCTTGGTCATTGGTCACAAAAATGATAACAAATGCTTTAGAAATCAGAATCCAATAATCAGACTTGTCTTGCAAAATTCTGGATCATGACCTAATCAAACCCCGACTATGAACGGGGAAAACGTTAGAATGATTATAAGAAATTAACATACTGCCCAATAGCATACACCTGTGCTATTTGAATAATAAACTTTGACCTTGACTAATAAACTTTGATAACTTAGTAAAAAAAAGTTAAATGAACTATCTAGAAACTAATAATCAATTTAAAGAAGTTCACCCTAAGTAGTCACAGCCAAAGAAATATTACTTTCATTAGAGACGATCCAAAGTACCAGGGATTACTGTTACTCGGGCATCGCTCTAAACAGAGGCTTTTTATGGACAGCCACCACGGTTCACTAATCCCGCGCCAAAAAACACAATAAGCCATCGCGTGGCGTCATGTGAGGAATGCCAGCTAAATTATTATCCCAGTCATTTCAACCCCACGGCGAGCGATCTCGGTAAAGCGTTTGATAAAGTGGATCACAAAACGCGAAGCTATAATATAAATAACAGCGGTCCCAAAAGTGGTCCTTGCGGTAAGCCTCGCCGAGCGCCCTCGCGAAATCGAGAAAGTGGTTTCATAACCTAACCGTGCGAAACGCCTTCTCAGTTGTTATTGTGAAATATGAATTATGAAAATAATAAAAAATAAAACGGCAGCGGGGGTCTAACGCAGGGCACGCGCCGGCACACGGTGCGCCCAAAATATTGAAAACTTTAACCGCGGCTCATTGTAAACCCCCCGCTACCGGGGCTAGTGGTTTTTAATATGACACGTGGCTCTCTTAATTTCTGCCATCAAATTGGAGGACGGTAATTTAATAAGATTCAACCTAATTTTGTACCTCTTGTTGTTCTTTAAGCAATATTTTTCCAATATCTAGTAATGGAATTAAAAGATTTATATTCTATATATTTTTATTTTTATATTATTGTTTATAAACAATGCATAGATATCTATTTACAACATTTATAATGAATGAACCTAAAACTACTAAAGAAGATTTGAGGTATAGATGAATGAATAGCTATTTCGAATTTCATTGCACAAGATTATTATCATTAAATGCCTTGCCGCTACTACTGGATGGAATAATCAAACGCGAAGACCCATTCCAAATCCGAGTATTCCTATTGTGTTGAATTTTAATTTGGCACTTGTTTCACACGTCCGCGCTGATTAGCCCTCTCGCTCACACGGGGCTCTTTATTATTCAATCTCACTTAATAAGGATTATCTCCGTCCAGCTTCCATCGCATTCATCCAATATTTATTCGCCGCCGACGCTCGTATTAATAGTGGAAAAATTTAATACTGTTAGTGTGTGCCGCGCGCGACTAGCGACCGGATTAAAGAGGGGGTAGTTTTTTAAATAGGGTTAGGTCCGCGTTTTTTCCGCCCTCAACGCGAGGGTTGTGATAAATGACACATGCACATTTTTCGAAATACCCAATTTCGGATTTAAGTCACCCCAAAGTGGTCTGGTGCCGGACAATGGGACCTCGCAGCTTTTGATTGGCGCAAAGCCGATCTCTCGCGTAATTTACACCGACGCGCTTTGTGCGAAAGGGTGTTTTTGTTTGCGCCGCGACGTGGATATTGGAAACTGTTATGGGGCTTAATAATGCATTTTTCTATCGGTTCGTGACGGCCCACCATTACGTGGAGATAAACTGTGCGTAAAATTGGCAGAGGAAAAACGCTAACGAGTGTGTTGCGTTGACGTATAATTGCGTATTTCGATTGAAGCCGCCAGGGCGCGCCAGGTAGATCGCGGTTTTTACCGGGCCGTATTAACACAGCCGTACATCAAAACTTTTTCTAATTACGCTTTTTCTCCTCGACACAGATTAAAACATCCATCAAAACAGAACTGAAGCACAAAGTAGCGCATGTAAATGTCGTAATATTAACCGAATGAAATGTTGTAGTTTCGCTACAAGATAAAGTACAAGTTTCAATTCCATGCTTTTGAAAACATAAATAAACTTTGGCATAATAAAATAAAATCCTTCGAGGTTCGAGTGAAGAGCGGTTAGCGGATATATTTTTCATAATAGATTTACTACCAATTTTAATTCATAGTCAAGTTATTAAGCATGGGGTTGGTTTGTCTGGGACACAAAAATATTTTTTTAAAGGAATTAAGTTCCTTGTCTAGCGCGTCGTAAATGGCGACTAACAATGTAATGGGTGACATTAATTTTTGTAAATTTTCCATTAAACTCAACTCAATCAGTTCTATCTTTGACTAAACTTTGTTTAGGGAGCTTATTACTTGGACTCTTCCTACCTTAAGGCCATGTGTATTAATTTGTATATCATCACGACTTTTAAAATTGACGTACAAAAAGAGCTGCATATATCTGTGACAGGGAGATACTTAACCAGTTGAGTTGACCCACCACGCGTTGTCGGAATATGTAGCAACCTCTACGTAGGTGGCTACATATTCCGACAACTACGTGGTTCTATCGCGCATGATTAGCACATCACCTCCCATGGCCACTTCGACGGTCTTTGTCCTTCTGCCCGAAACTGATAGATGCGCGCGGATATTGCGTGTCCTGTGGACTCGCGCATGATTAGTACGGAGTACGTTAGCTGGTGTCACTCGCTCTGGTTCCTCATTTGGGCCGACGCGTAATGGCCCGTGGAGGCGCCGCGGCCGACAAGAAGCGAACATGGCCCGTTCCGCCGCATTACCGCGAGCGCCACCGCGCCACCGCGCCACCACTGCACCGCGCTTATAATTACACCTCGCAGCCCTGCCTCGGTAAAGACTGCTTGTGGAACTAATTATGATTTATTGGAACTTATAAAATTGTTGCTAAGTCTATACTGATAATGCGTGGTTATAATTGACACTTAATGTTACAACATAAACTTTGTCATTGTTACAAATAATTAAAAATATTTGGAAATATCACATTCATTGATTTGATTTCAAAGTAAGTGTCGTTAGCACTTGTATAGTGGAAATTCAAATCAACGAAGTGCAATGGACATTCAGATCCAAGACGATTTGGCACTCATCTGAAACTATTTGCGCCAATCAAGCTGCGTCTATTGAATCCGGCAAGTCTGAACCATCGCATCAGCAGGGCTGTCAATGTGCACATACACAATCTGAAACGGAAATTTTCAGACTTACAAATTTCATTTCATTTTAATATCAAAGTAAAATGTCCTAATATTCTTGCCTCATTAATGCAAAAGCTTATGATAAACTGGTCCATGTCATTCAGCTGCTTATATTTTCTGAAATCGTAATAATATATTGACATTATTGTACTGATACAGATATCTCTTTGCGGATGTAACCCTATGGCTTAGTCAGTGCTGAAGTTAACTTGATGTATTGTGAACACCTGCGAGTAAAGTTAGTCAATTACTTACGCTACATCGTGTCCTATCTTGACATATAAATGTATTATACTTAATAGTAGCCCAGGTCAATTTGGGATACTATTACTAAACTGAATGAACATTTGTTGTATACAAATGTTCATTCAGTTTTTCAAGAGATTTTCTTGTACTTATATGATTTACCAGAATTGACTTGTTGTTGAAGCTTAGGGACATTATTAATTCATTCATTCATTCATTCAGTCATTTATTACGGAAAATAAAAGTTTGTAGTCAGAAGTAAGTGTGAGTACTGATTATAAAGCTATTAAGTAAATCTATGGCCAAAAGAAATGAAATGATATACTCCCTCTTGCACAAGCAAACACTATTAAGCCACTTTGACAATACGGCCAGGAGCGTGCACCGAAGTGTGCATTACTTTTTATTTGCTGCCAAGACATCAACAGATATAAGTTTAAACGCGACATAAAGCTAACTGCCACTGACGGTTGCCGTCAGTTTATGATTTGACATGAACAGTTTATTCGGGAGTAAAAGTATAACAGCCAAAACCACTTGTTAAACTTTTACTAGCTACAGATAAAGCTGTTTAGACGTTGGTTTTTGAAATTTAGTTATTTTCGTTATGAACGTGTTTATGTTGATTTATTTATACATTTTGATATTTAATTTTATTTATACTATTTGCAAACAAATGCAGCAGAAATTCAATGTTTGGTGAAAACACATCGGGAAAGGGGCTGTGTGTCCCGCCCAAGCAACTTTTGAATTTAAAAATATATCTGCATATATCATTTATTTGAGTAGAGACCTGTGTTTGAACGTTCTGTAACAGTTATTGTGAATATGTTTTTAGGATATTTCCTAATAATTAAAAGGAAAGACTCTTGTACCAAGACGTACAATCTTTCTCCATTATACTTAGAAAATTGTTTTGTTTCTTTTCTCTAGAAATAGCCTTAGATTTTAATATGAACTCCACGCCTTCCTGTAACAAGGGTATTGGTAGACGATGCAGAGGCAGAACGACAGACTAACCCCACAGGGATTCCCCTTTTTCCTATTGAGGGACGGAACCCAAAAAACAGTTATAGGCTCCTAAATAGACCTTTATAGGATCCAGTTACTCGTATTGGTGTGTAAAGTTGCAGGCAATTACCGCAACGTCCGGCACCACGGCTGGTACCAACTAAATATCACGAGTCCATTTCGCTTCCTCGTCAATTTATATCTGTCGTTGCTAACCGTCTTCATTACAAAGAAAGTTTCCTCGACAATTCCAAAGTGCAATTTTTAATGTTGTACGCACGCAGCTGGCGCGCCCCCACAAATGTCAATGCTTCTTGACATTTATTAACGGCAGCAAGGGTTGGCGAAGAATTCCTAAAGGCCGTTTTCTTTCGTCGAGGGTGTTTTTGCCGGACGGTGACGGGTTGTCCGGTATGCGATGTCCCGGAGGAATGCGCGGCATCCGAACACGATGACATGTTTGATTTAAACGGCTCCGGGAGATGCGCCTTCCGGAAGCTCTTGAGCTGCAGCCTTGTTTATGGTATCGGCAAACGTGAGGACAATTCGGGAATTGGTTATGAGCTATTTACTTAACATATACATGTGAAATAAATGAAGTCCCGACCACCCACAATGGACTGTATTCTTTAAATAACAACGTTTGAACAAACTATAACTTTTCGAAACATCAAATTTAATTAAATCAAACTGCTTTGTCCCATGTTGGTCTGGAACTCAAAAATAATGTGCCAACTACATATATTCCTTTTCTAGCATGTCGTAAAAGGCGACTAATGGTATATTGGGCTTTGGGTATGTGATTGTGTAAACGACTCAGTTTTATTTTTGCCTGGATGTGGCCTTTAACCACATTCAGCCAAAAATAGAACTGAGCTGGGCTGGTCGCCTTGCTGCCGCTTTGACTCTGTCTACCCCTACGGGGATTACGGGCATGATGTTATCTATACTTATAATAAATCTGTAGAGAGGTCAATTCTGTACATTAAATATATTTTCAAAAAACTATCAGGGGGTGATTAGTGATCGATACTGATGCCAAAAATGCAATCAGTAAAATTTTTGTCTGTCTGTCTGTCTGTATGTTTCTTATAGAAACAAAAACTACTCAACGGATTTTAACGAAACTTGATACAATTATTCTTCATACTCCTGGGCAGGTTATAGTATACTTTTCATCACGCTACAATCAATATGAGCAGAGTAGTGAAGGGAAATGTTGGGAAAACGGGAGAAGTTACTCCATTTTTTAAGCTTCCGTCGCGTGTGCAGCCTTAATGGTTAAAGTTACATAGAAATCATGTATGACGGAAATTGTCTTTATAATATTAACCATAAACGCGGGTGACACCGCTGGCACAGCTAGTAAAAAATATATAAAAAAACCTGTTTATGAGCCTTTAGGATCCCATATGAAAGATTTTTTATATCTTTTAAGCACAATAATGAATTTTTTTTCTTATAAATATAATAACAAATCGATCGAAGCCTAACTCCAAAGTAATTGGGCCTACCTGTATTTGTAAGTACCTATACTACCAATTTATTATATTAAATGTGCATGGTAATATTCAACAACACCAATCTAAACCATTTTTCTCATTCCTATCTATAATCTCATTTAAGCAGTTTTATGGCACACCTAATAAGGTCATCAGCAACATTTCACCTGAACACGTGGAAATATAAACCAGGCGTCTTGATGCTCCATCCGCAGGTCCCGCGGCCGACGCTCATCAGCAGCGAGACGACGCCGGACGCGCCCTCACCAAGCATGTCTCATCGTTTTTTCCTCACTTGTTTTATAAAACATGTGTTATCGCGATACAATCAGCTAATGCGATAATTGCAACCATTCGTATGCGCCGGGCGCAGCATACGAAATGCACTCGACCAACACTACTCCAGCACCCTTGCATTCCTCGAACTCTATTACCCGTAAACTGATAGCTAAAAATGTATTTGGTCTGTTACGTTTTTGCTGCACATAAGCTTATTACCTTTTTGAGCTAATTGATTTTTAAGAAGTTTGAAGTGTTCTGCGGAATGGAGAACTGGTTCGGACAATGATAAATTATTTTAGCGGACTGCCCTGACAGGGTTGACGGTTATTAAAAGACAACTTCGAATGATAAGAATGCCTCAATGCATGTCGTAATTAAGTATGGCCATTGAGTCTACACGTCTTGATGTTGAAAAAATCCAACCCGAATTTTTTGCCAGGAATTGTATTTATATAGCTTTTTAATATAATAAATAATAAATTCTTCAGACTGACACACCAATTCCCTAGTCCCAAACTAAGCTTATAAGCTTGTGCTATGGATACTAGGTGAACGGATAGAAATACTTAAATACGTTTATAAACATCCATGACTCGAGTACAAATATCCATGTTCATCACACGAAATATTTGCCCCTAGCGGGATTCGAACCCGCGACCCTTGGTTTCGTGGCCAGGGTCTCTGACCACTCGACCAACGGGCCAGTCAAATATGTAACGTATGTATGTATGTAATATGTAACTTAAAAGAACAGACTTCACTAATTAAATAATTTAGGAGTTTCGCCGATATTCGAATGAAACTTTAATACAAATTCAAATGACCCGTGACCATGACATATCTTTAACTGAAAAACATTGTTTATAAA
Source organism: Glyphodes perspectalis (assembly GCA_951394215.1). Classification (NCBI taxonomy): domain Eukaryota; kingdom Metazoa; phylum Arthropoda; class Insecta; order Lepidoptera; family Crambidae; genus Glyphodes; species Glyphodes perspectalis. The sequence goes on along the minus strand of OX596205.1, from coordinate 18,057,239 downwards.
ACTTATCTAAATGCTAAAATTTTCTAGTATTTCTCAAACAATATAAAATTAAAATAATTCAAACCAACTCAAAACGTTAGTTTAATCTATAATATCAACAAACAAATAAATTAGTATTCATCCAAGTACTTCAGCAGAAGTATTTATATCTTACTCGGTACCGTATCGGCACGTAAATGTTATCTAGAAGAAGATCTTGTTTTGTTTCTTTTGGAATTCGATCATTGTCTACAAAGAATAAACATATTATCCTCAGTGCGACCGGTATGGTCCGCTTATGATATTCATACCGAGAATTACCGAGGTAACCACTAATGAATATGGTGCTACAAGAAATTTAAAGTGCATATTCTTTACCTTATTAAGTACAATTAATAAGATGACGTATGCAAAAAATAGCACAAAGCATTGACTATAACTTACATTCCCATTCTTTGGATAACAAAAATGCAAATGGTGTTTGAAGAATCCGAGTGCATGATAATTTTATTTCATGGCTTATCCAATAACAGCGTCTATTAATTAAACATATTCGTAATTGTTGGAACAAAATGAAATGACCTGTCTTGTCTAGCTCGATATAAACTCATCATAGTTTTTTATGAATGCTGTAACAAATGTAACGGTATGAATCCCAACTAATATTATAAACGCGAAAGTTTGTAAGTATGGATGGATGTTTGTTGCTCTTTTACGTAAAAACTACTGAATGGATTTTAATGAAACTTTACAATAATATAGCTTATACACCCGAAACATATAGGCTATGTTTTATCGATGTACCAAGGATGCAAAGCCGCGGGCAGAAGCTAGTAAACCATATTTTTGAGTCATATATCATATTTGTTCTCCTTTATTGGATCCACCAGAAGATATCTAACACCATATTAGCAATAATAACATCCAAACCTTACAATTTTCACATTTATAATAACAGTAAGATAGAATTCTATTATTGTAGACAAGGTTTTATGACCATTTTTATTTGGGGAGTGATTAGTATTACTTTTAAATGTAAATAAGATGGCTCATTTCAACTGTTTGGTTATACACCTAGAAGGAGTATCAAGCCTTAGCTTAGCGATATGATGACCTAAGATTTTCGTTGAACGTTTGGCTTAGTGGAGACAAGCTGGCACTATCGCAGATGCGGATCCCGCTAGGGGCAGATGTTTGTGCGATAAACATGGTCATTTGTACTCTAGTCTTGAACCTTTGTAAACATATTCAAGTATTTCTAGGCGTATATTCTTAGCATCGAGCTGAAGAATCTTTTTTTTAAATTTAAGTTAAACGGTTTTACAAATGAATATCCCACAACATCACATACATTGATCTGACTCCGAGGTAAGTAGCTTAAGCACTTGTTACTAGTTACGGATATCAGACTTGACAGTGGTATTACAAATATATACTTAAATATTAGACATTAACACCCACATACAAAACAAACACAAGTTCACACGAATGTTTGTCCTGGGTGGGGTTGGAACCCACAACTCTTGGCGCAAAGCTCAGGGTAGTGACGCTGCGCTATGCGCTATGCTATCGAGCTATCTATCGAGCTAGTCAAATCAATGAATCTTGAACAATTTATTTATAACGTTCGTTCTACCGCGTCTCTTGTCCGTTAACACATGGTACTATCTACGTATTTTACGACAAGACACTAGGTCTTATCAGAAGCCATTGTCAAACTGGAGACTTAAAAACTGTAGCATTCACTGATTGCGTCCACATCAAGATAAAACTTATAAAACTATTACAATTGAACCCGGCAGCTCTTGCGTAGTCCCACTGTACCGCGCCAACGGCTTCAAAGAGACTTGTAGAAAGTTTCATGAGAAACTATTTAACGAGTTACAGAACAGTCGGTTATCACGATTCCCTTTTATAGCTGTTTAAGGAATGTTTTACGAAGTTTTGATTTGTCGTTGCCGAGTTTCAAGCTGTTTTTAATTGGCCTAGTAAGGTAGCTGGGTCATTGGAAGTATCCGAAGAAATGTTTCTGGCGAATATTAGCTGGAAGTGGGACTGATAAATATATATTTCAGACATTATTCCTATAGGTCTTAAATTTACTAATCTTTTTTTTTTTAATTTTAGCGTAGAAAGTAGGCAGTTAACTAAAGTTGTAAAGCAATATCTCAATTGAAAATAGGCCTTATGATTTTACCACATTACAGACCACACCTTTAAAATGCGATATCAAATGAAACAACTCAATTAATTTAGCAAGATTTCTGGTAAAATGTACAAATTGAAATAAACCATTATTAATGTTTTATTTTTTAATTTTCATAGATATTTAAAAGAATTTAGTAAAATAGTATTTTCACTGTCTTGAACCGCGTCGTCTTTTTGAATAATCATCACTAATCGTTATCATCAGATAAAGTTATCATCCTAAAAACGAAACTTTTCCATTTCAGTGTGTGAGTCCTCGTCGGACAAATTATATTGACATCTGTCGCTACTTTTTCACAAGCTCCTTTATCCTTTCACAGAATCACTATACGGGTAAGTGCGTAGGTGATGGAAAGACCTCCAATGTTAATTAGCCATAATTTTATTGCTCTATCGAATTACCACTTCTGCGAACGCATACCTGCGCCGGCGCATGATCAAATTGAGCGTGTTATTGCCCAGTAAATAATTGCACGTTCGCGCGTGTACGCATTTCGAGGATTGCATAGCTTTTGCATAACTGGTAAACGTTGACCTGCCTGTGAGGAACGGTCATTATGTTACAAGTTGTAGTTTCTATTCGGTGATTTCACCTAATCTTTGTGAGGAGTTCCGTCGAGTCAATATACAAGTTATTCCGAATTCCTAGCCAATACTTAGTAAGAGAATTTTATTGCGAAATTAAGCAACCCTGTAGCTAAAGTTGTTTGGTAATTAAAATATTTACAAATATACATATCTAGTATGACGGGGTTATGGATGTTATTTCAAATAATATCATTAAGGTACCGTTCGGTTCTCTCTGCCTTAGTTTAGTTAGTTAGTTAGGTACCGACGTATTAATTTTGATGACGCACATTCTATGACGCATAAACTACAGTTAAAAGCCTCATAATTGTTCTGGTTTGTGCCGACCGAATGAAGTAGTCATTTGAAAAATCTTTGGTACGAATAATCTACTAAAAATATTCGTGACTAATACTTTTAACTGCTTTTAACGAATACAATCTTGCAGATGTTCCGGTATTTTGCAATCTTGTAAAAGGTCTGAATCGAGTTATTATGGAATTAGTTATGGATGTTTTTATTTATGTCACATAACTATACACGTTCGTCTTTTCAGATAATGTAAAAATGTCAAAATATTTCCAAGGTATTATTATTTTGTTATATGACATATTTTTTGCTTTGGCATTTCCACTTTGCGCAGCTCAATCATTAACGTGTTATCGGGCTATCTGTCGGTTCCGGAGTGTCGTTCTTTCGGTTACTAATCAGTTGTTACACGGTTTTGAACTCGTATTACTGGCAGAAGCACCATGTCATAAACTAACAATCTGATTGTGCAGTTAAGTTAGTTTAAAAGTGATTTATTTATTTGACTACATGTATAGATAACATATTTAGCAATTGTAGTGTAACTAAAAAATCCATAATTAACTTTATAAACTCTGACCATAGCGGTCAGCTGGCTAGTTTCGAACGTCAGTGTGCCCCCGCTCCGATGAGTATTGTCTGTAGGCCTATTACTCAAAGTCGTATCGAAAAGTTTAAGACAAATATCCATAATAAGACGTCCTTAATGAGCTTTAAGCCAGATAGTGGCGTTGACCACTTATATAATGAATTATTTCAAACCATTGAAAAGGAATTTAATGGTATATTTACAAAAAAAACCATTAAAATCCATAGCCAGAACTTCAAATTTAGTGACTGGGCAACAACAGGTATATACAAAAGTAGACGGAGATTGTATGAATTATATGATATAAAAACTTTTTCTAACAACCCTTTAATTATAGATTACGTCAGAAATTACTCTAAATTGTTTAAAAAAGTGTGTGCAGTCGCAAAAGCGAATTTCATTAAAAGAAAAATAGCTAAAGCGACCGATAAGAGTAAAGCTACCTGGAATATCATTAATAAAGAGACTTGTAAAAATAAAATACATGATAACAAGCTCTCACTTAAAATAGATAACAATATACTTAAGTCTGATTCAGAAGTGGCCAACGCTTTTGAAACATTCTTCTCGAATATTCCAGTCACAACAACTAGTAAACTGCCGGCTAGCTCACAGCTTGCCCAATCTCTTCTTAAAACACATGTGAAAGAGTGTACCAACCAACTTAAGTTTCATCACATTAGGTCTCAAACGATTGTGAAAACTTTTAGTGAAATAAGTATGAAAAAAACTGAGGACTTATGGGGACTATCAATAGATATTTTAAAAAATATTATACACTCTATTGCCCCTCTTCTATCGATTATTTTTAATTAATGCGTTGATGAGGGCAGCTTTCCTTCTTTGATGAAGATCAGTAAAATTATCCCTCTTTTTAAATCAGGTGACAAAAGTGATCCATCGAATTTTAGGCCCATTTCAATATTGCCAGCGCTAAGTAAGATTTTTGAAAAAGTCATTCTTAATCAAATAGTTAGTCACTTCAAAATTAATAATTTATTGCACAGTAATCAGTTCGGTTTTACTAAAGGCAGATCCACTACTGATGCGGGTGTCGCTCTTATGAAACATGTCTTTGATGCATGGGAGAAAAAGCAGGATGCAATAGGTGTCTTTTGCGATTTGTCAAAAGCGTTTGATTGTGTTGATCATCAAACCTTATTGATGAAACTACGACATTATGGTCTCTCGGACAATTCACTCAGTTTAATAATGTCATTTTTATCTGACAGAACTCAAAAAGTACATGTCAATGGTACAACCTCCATAGGCGTACCTTTACTAATGGGAGTACCCCAAGGTTCGATATTGGGACCCTTGCTCTTTTTAATTTATATTAATGACCTCCCCTTCTTTACTAGGGACTTGTGCGAGATCGTGTTATTTGCTGATGACACATCCCTGATTTTTAAAATCGACAGACATCAAAATAATTTTGACGACGTAAATAATGCTCTTGATCAAGTCCTACATTGGTTCTCAACCAACAATTTATTACTCAATTCAAAGAAAACTAAATGTGTAAAGTTCTCAATGCCAAATGTTAGGCAAGTTGATAGTACAGTTACAATGAACAATGAGTCTATTGATGTCACTAATCAAACAACATTTCTTGGCATCACTTTAGACTCAAAATTACAATGGTCTCCCCAGATTTCTACTCTGGCAAGAAGACTAAGCTCAGCTGCCTATGCAGTTAGGAAGATAAGGAATCTCACTGACATCGAAACGGCTAGATTAGTTTATTTCAGCTACTTTCATAGTATCATGTCCTATGGCTTACTTTTATGGGGATCCGCAGCGGATATCCAAACTATTTTTGTATTACAAAAGAGGGCAATTAGGGCTATATACCGACTTGGACCCCGCGACTCCTTAAAAGAGTTATTTCAGAAAATCAACATTCTCACTGTGGCGTCCCAATACATTCTCGATTGTTTAATGTATGTGTATAAAAACTTGCATTCTCTTCCCAAAAAATCGGATAATCATAGCATTAATACTAGAAACAAGCATAAGCTAGCTATCCCAAATCTCAGACTAAGTAGGGTTAGTAATTCTTTTGTTGGTCAAAGTATAAAAATGTTCAATCTGCTGCCACAAGAGGTTATAAACCGACCTATGCACAAGTTTAAGATATACATAAAAAAAAATCTTATGCATAAAGGTTATTATAAAGTTGAAGATTTCTTAAATGACAAAAACCGATGGTCTACGAGTGATTAATTAGTCACTCATAATAGTTTTGACTATCTATGTATAAATTAAATTCGCCTATTTTATGAAATTAATCATGACATCACAATTTTATGTAATAATTCAATGAATTTTTATTATATGACATTGACTAAAAAGCTTTGAGCTGTGTTTTTTAGCTGGCTTGTTATTATTATTTTAAATTTTCCATTTTTCTCTGACCAACCCGAGTAGTCATGCTCACTAAAATGTCGCTAGGGTGGTGGCGCTATGTGGCGGGTCGTTACATTCCCTAAAATATGGTTGAGTGAAGCGATGGCTGACACATACGTCATGCTTGGGAACAGGTGCCGCCTTTGGGGACTGGTCTGCTCTGGTCGGGTCATATTTTTATTTTTTCTTAGTAATTATAAATTTTTATTATCTTATTTCACACCAGGCCCACTTTGAAACATGGTTCAAAGTTAAATATGATTCTTATAACTTTGTTAATACTGTTGTTGAAAAAAGTAACTACCGAGTTTCTTGCCGGATTCTTCTCGGTAGATGCAACATTCCGAACCGGTGGTAGAATCATATCTCTTTCAACTGTTTTTGACGATTTATAAGTGTTTCTTTGAAACCTATATAAATAAAGAATATTTTGACTTTGACTTTGACTTTGATTAGCTGGGTAACATAACACTGGTAGCCAGGATGGCACCTGAAATATCTTTGATACGATGAACGAGTTTAAGAGATTGCGTTAAAATTGAATGCACATTCTTAAGGCCCGCTGGTCGCGTGGTCAGAGACCCTGGCCACGAAACCAAGGGTCGCGGGTTCGAATCTCACTAGGGGCAAATGTTTCGTGTGATGAACATGGACATTTGTACTCGAGTCATGGATGTTTATAAACGTATTTAAGTATTTCTATCCGTTCGCCTAGTATCCAAAGCACAAGCTTACGCTTAGTTTGAAACTAGGGAATTGGTGTGTCAGTCTGGAGAATTTATTTATTTATTAAGTGCTTACTACACAAATCGACAAACACACAAATTCGTTACCCGAATTATTATTATTGTTTAGCTTTTTGTCCTGAGTAACCGTACACCGAACCGCAGCGATAAAACCGAACGTCAGCTTTCGCAAGCAACGTTTGGTTTCGCTGCGATGTAATAATGGCGAATTTTGTTATTACACTGAAGCAACTCCCATCCGACCTTATTAACAGAAGAACCAGATAATTGTGTTTTCATCTAATCCAACTCAATTTTACTATAAGCTAATAGAACTGAAAGAAGCTTCCTGATTCTTGGGGTCTACCAACCTCAGGCAGACTTGAAAGTCCAAGATAAGAACAACATTTCGGTATTGCAGACATGGTGGTTTATTTAGACTATCCTGTTGGTCGGGTGGACAGAGACCCTGGCCTCTAAACCGAGGGGCGCGGGTTCGAATCTCACTAGGGGCAAATGTTTCGTTTAATGAACATGGATATTAAGTATGACCATCCGTTCACCTAGTACCTATCTATAGCACAAGCACGAGCTTAGTTTGGGACTAGGGAATTGGTTTGTCAGTCTGGAGAGTTATTTGAGCAGATGATTTCAATTTAGCTGTTGGTATGGTTGCATATTAACTTAATTATTCTAGTAAGATTTTGTAAATATTATAAAAAAGTTTAAGACGTTATTAAACTAAGTTAAATAATTAGGGTTCAAGTTATCACCGTATGTCATTCCTTTGTTCCGTCAAACCGTGAAGCGTCCGTTCCACTTTGGGGAGGTTAATCATTAGCGCGCTATCGGCCGATCTGCCGTATCGGAGTGTCATCGTTTCCTTACTAATCAGTTGTTACACGGTGCCGTCTCGGCGTTATTACTGCGCAGGCGCACCAACGGTCGCCGCGCACCTTGCGCGCGGACACCTTGCGTCTCGCCTGCAGGGCTGCCTGTGGGTGAGAATGATTGAATTATAACTTTTGCATTATGTAATTTTTTTGTAATAAAGAAGAATTTAATATGATCAAAATTACAATAAAAATAATTTACTAAACAGACAAAAATCAACGAAAACGTGTATGCTTCCAATAACATACAGAATTTAGATAGCTGCACAACATACTATTTTTATTGTACCTATACTACTTAAGTTATCAGATAGATTCCAAAACTAGTGTAAGATATACAAGCTAGCCACTTGTCACTAGTTTTTTACAATTTTCCATTTAACCCAACCCAGTTTTGTTTTTGGTCGAATGTGATTGAAAGGCCTTGCTTGCTCCTTTGAATCTGCCTACCCCTTCGGGGATTATAGGCATGATGTAAGTATTGATGATGTTAATTACAAACTTAAGTCATTCCACAGTGATACAATGTTGGCATGAATATTCCATAGGTGCTAAGAATATTATAAAATCTGCTAAATAAACCGTTCCTTATTTTAATTATACTAGCCACCGTTAAGACGACATAGTTAGAATAAAAGTATTTACTAAGTTATTTGTTTTTGAAGAGATAGCCAGGTCAAGCCCCTTCAGCCACTTTAAACCAAAATAAAAACTTGGTTCTGTTAGATGGACAAAAATTAAGAGTAGCTAGTTTGTCGTCTATATAAATATTGCTGTATGTGAGAGCGGTGGTAGCTCAATAGTAAGGACACGCGCCTCTTAAACAAGGAGTGCGGATTAAAACCCGGGCATGTACCTCTGGATTTTTCAAATTTACGTACGTATAGTATACCACTAGCTCAACGGTAAAGGAAAACATCGTGATGAAACCTGCAAATTCAAACCACTTTGGATTTGTTACTATGATCCAAAAATTTTCTGGTTCCCCTATCTTAGAGTTATGAAGGTCAGATCGGCAGTAATTTAAATGTAATTACCAGACTCAGATCATAGTCATTCATGTTTGTTACTAGTTTAACGGAGTCTTTTATGATGTAAACACTTTTTCACTTAGTATAACAGCAATTGGGCACTTACAATTTCTTATAAGTATAAAATATTAATTATTTTTTGCTGTATAAAAAACCAAACAAGCATTTTATGTTGATAGTAATTTTGCTGACAACCCTATTTACCACCTTCCTTCCGATACTGCAAGATATCAATTATAATACCTTACACCGCTACAAGTCCCTGAATGACTTTGGACTTTATGCTTTGACATATAATGTTCACTTTGCAATTTGTTGTAGCTGCAAGGGATACCCCACCTTTAAGGTTATTAGCTAAGTATAAAGCACGTTTTATAATAGAGTTTTATTTTAGTGGACACGGTTGTCTTACGGGGGTTAGTTCACAATTTGGCCTATCCGTTGAGATCTCACTCGATAAGCCGTGGCAGATGAAATGGAAAGTGGGGGCGCCCTCGGACACAGTGCTCGTCTTATTGGCGGCAGCTTATTAGCAGTTCCGGTCATTTGAAAGCGTTTTGTTATGAATTTGCTTTCAATTGTGGTTTGTTATGCGTTTGATTAGACTATTCATAGTGTTACTTTTTTGGATTAAAAGTTAACTGGAATTTTTAAAAGTAATTAATTATCTTTTTATTCAACTTCAAAAAAAGGAGGAGGTTCTCAATGCGACTGTTTTTTTTTTATAAAGTTACATAAAGTTGATCCTTACTTTACCTCATGACTAAAAACCTTTAAACTTGCATTATTCATCATCTTCCTAGCGTTATGTCCCGTGATTAGACGGGGTCCGCTTAGACCATGATCCAGGATTTAGCGAGTCTGGTAATTACATTGAAGAGACTGCCGATCTGACCTTCGTAACCCTAAGATAGGGGAACCAGACAATTTTGGATCTTGGTTACAAATCCAAAGTTGTTTGAATTTGTAGGTTTCATCACGATGTTTTCCCTCACCGTCGAGCTAGTGGTATAAATACGTACATAGATAGATTTGAAAAATCCAGAGGTAAGTGCCCGGGATTGAACCCGCACTCCTCGGTTAAGAGGCGCGTGTCCTTACCATTGAGCTACCACCGCTCTTAAACTTGCATTATTGTTTTGTCTTAATAAGAAATTCTCCAGACTGACACACCAATTTAGGGAATTCCCCAAACTTATTTAGGGGGAACTTAATTTAGGGGGTCCCAAACTAAGCTTGTGCTTGTGCTATGCATACTAGGTGAACAGATAGAAATACTTCAATATGTTTATAAACACACGAAGCATTCGAACCCACGATCCTTGGTCTGTGGCCACGGTCACGGACCACTCGACCAACGGGCCGGTGAAAAATTGTATAATACACTAGGTGTGCCAGCGGTGTCACCCGCGTTTATGGTTAATATTATAAAGACTATTTCCGTCATACATGATTTCTATGTAACTTTAACCATTAAGGCAGCACACGCGACGGAAGCTTAAAAAATGGAGTAACTTCTCCCGTTTTCTCAACATTTCCCTTCACTACTCTGCTCCTATTAATTGTAGCGTGATAAAAAGTATACTATAACCTGCCCAGGAGTATGAAGAATAATTGTACCAAGTTTCGTTAAAATCCGTCGAGTAGTTTTTGTTTCTATAAGGAACATACAGACAGACAGACAGACAGACAAAAGTTTTACTGATTGTATTTTTGGCATCAGTATCGATCACTAATCACCCCCTGATAGTTATTTTGAAAATATATTTCATGTACAGAATTGACCTCTCTACAGATTTATTATAAGTATAGATAAGTGAAAATTATTACTATTATAATGTGATAAAGTAACCGATTAAAAAATAAATTAATTATTTTGTTGGCACGTTTTGAGTTTGCTGATAAAAATCTATCACAAATTACAATTATAGCCAGAAAACTTACCAAATAATGTAATCATTAAAACTAGCACGTAAACTTATAAAATGCATTATTAATGTATTAATGAATAGCAACATACGTACTTCCGGATTGCGTGTGCGGAACTCATACTTCAGAGCGAGCGATAGTATCGAGCCACAAACAAATCGGTGTATCACCTCAATAACGTACCGAACTAATGCGCACACGCCATTAAACAACGCGATGTATGCGTAGGGGCCGGAGTGCCATGCGAAGAGCTAGAAATCATATTTGTTTACTGGCTGCGCCGGCGACTTTGTTCGAGTAAAATTTATGCTGTTATATAAGTATTTTACTATCTTTTTAACCGACTTCAAAAAAGTAAGAGGTTCTCAATTCGACTGATTTTTTTTTTTTAATATATCTAGTTGGTCTGGGATTTAAAAATATAGTCCCAACTGTGTTCCTTATCTAGCACATCGTGATAAATAAATAAATAAAATTAATTCTTCAGACTGACACACCAATTCCGTAGTCCCAAACTAAGCTTATGCTTGTACTATGGATACTAGGCGAACGGATAGACATAATTAAATATGTTTATAAACATCCATGACTCGAGAACAAATGTCCATGTTCATCACACGAAACATTTGCCCCAGGGTCACGGCCAGGGTGTCTGACGATCGACCAACGGGCCAGTCGATCGTAAAAAGCGACTAATGACATTTCGGGCATGCTTCTGTGTTCCGATTATAAATAATATAAGTAATAATAAATTCTCCAGACTGACAAACCAATTCCCCAGTTCCAGATTTAGCTTATAAGCTTGTGCTATGGATATTAGGAGAACGGAAATACATACTTAAATACGTTTATAAACATTCATGACTTCACAATATATTTGCCCCTAGCGGTATTAGAACCTGCGACCCTAAGTTTCGTGGACAGGGACTTTGATTACTTGACCAACGGGCCTGTCAATTGTATTGTAACTATCAACGACATCGTATTGTAGGCGACGAGCTACTTTTGGCATTACTTTTTCTAGACTTTACTAAATCTACCTACCCCTAGGGGGATTGCGGATGGTATGCAATGTATATATAACTAACTAACTAAATTTCACGCCACTTTCCTAGCGGGGTAAGCAGAGAGAACCGATCGTCATATAGCACGATCCTTACACAGCTGGGCCTTCTGGCTTAAGACTTTATTGCCTAGAATTTTTCCTAACGCTCCATTCACCCTATTCCCTGCATTCACTCTTCTTTCTTTATCAGCGGAGTACCTTTCATCTCTGCTAAATGCAGATCCTAGATACACAATGTATTTATGATTCTAAATACCAAATCATTATTTTAAATAAATGTATTTTCAATAGATGATTCATGCCATTTTATAATAATATTCCGATCTATAGCACAAGCATAAGCTTAGTATGTAAATAGGGAATTAGTGTGTCATTTTACTTGCTTTATACAGAAAAAAACGTACAATGTAAATTACATTATCCGGTATATTTAATCAAAACCCGAAAAGCATAACACTAAATATTTATTTAAAAACGATAATCCAATGGTGCCGGTTTAGACAACAACTGCACATTTATTACACATATAGATAGAAGATATCAGCATTCGTTGATCCTACAAAAAACGGTATAGAGTTGCGTGTAACAATATGACAGCATAATAGCCGCAAAGATTGTAATAAACACGTTATTTTACTGAGCTGTGGCACCCGGCCAAATCACGCCTACTTAGCCCCTATTCGAATAAACATAGAGATTACAATCGGCTGAAGTGGGCTGAGTGACTGTGACGTAAGCATCATTTCAATGGTTAGAATTAAAACTAGATTCGTCCATTAGCGCAGTCGGTTATGTTAGGAACCAGAACTGTCGTGATAATTAGACTGTCAAATGAGTGGAGTTAGCACTTACTTATGACGATGCGTTTTATGCAAGAGTAGCGAAACGGTATTGTATTGACAGTTGATATTGCAATAACTGTGGTAGTTGTTTGGCTAGATACCTGATTTATAAATTAATGCACTAAATTCGAATTTACAATCAAATTAAAGAAATTATTTCGCTATCTAACTTAGGTACTAATAAAAATGAGCAATGCGAGCATCCTTCAAGACGTAACTTTAAAATATGTTTCTAAATGGAATTTATGTAGATCAGGACTGTAAGGAATACAGTCCGAATAGCCCATTATAAATGCAGAAAAGATTTCATGACAGTTTACAATGTTCACGTATTAAAGTCGAATTTGAAGCTTGGACTTACACCAATGCATCAAAATTGACACAAAATTTACGTTAAAACATACTTTCCCTTAAAAATACTTCCCAGAAAACCTCTTGTTCATTAGTGAGCTATCCCGGGTCCTCTGAGAAGGCCCGCGTCAATCCCGGCCGATCCCGACGCGCCGCCCGCAGCGGGAGGCGACACGCGCTCCGGACAGCGCTAAATCCGTATTTGCGTAAGCAGACCACCGGACATAATCCGTTAGGTATTATTGACGAGACGTCCCAGCAACGCCGAACTTGTATTAAGGATAATGGTCCAAATCAAGAGAACGAGCTTTGTCAGAAACTTTAGATGTTGGAATACGAAAAACGAGGTGTGTCATCTTACTACATCTTCCGTTCGTATTTTGCTGCTTCCGTTTCTATCTCATCACTTTTTTGTTATAATTGTACTTTCATCGTTTTAATTCATACATTGCAGTTTACGATTACAGTTATACAACCAGCTGTTTTTTTTCATAATTATTTTTCTTCCATTTTAGTTTCTTTAATAAGTACTTCAGATTTATATACAACCATCATACTCTTTCTTAAAATATTTGCGTTTTTTCTTATCTATTTATGATAATCACAAATATACCCTACATGAAACAAGCATCATACATTAACTAGATTTTAATTGCCCATGCGCAAACTGCAACGACAGCGCAACGCCGTCTCTTATACCCTGGGGCACGGCTCGAAAGTCGCCTACCGGACAACAAGCGAGGGTCAGTTTAGGTATGCCAATTCACCTCGTCCCCTAATAGTGTTTTATTAAAATAGACCCGCCGCAGGCTTAGGCTCAGCCAGTGCCCGTCTTATTACGCCTAATTTGCGATATCTCCTCCGTCCGATTCAAAAGGACATTTTACTGGTATCTCTGTCAATTGCGCAGTAGACTTGGATAGAATGTATTTACAAGGTAGATTCGAAATAGTCTCAGTTGGTATTATTGTGTATTTGCAAGTATTATTATTCTCGCTGCTTCTACAATAAACATAGATTGTATTCTTATTTGTTTATTGTTCTTCGCAACCTAGAGTGACGTAGTAGATAAACGCAATATTGTGATGAAAAATAAAATCCGTTACGTTAACTTTTCTTCTTTTTTTAATAATGTTTCTATCATTATTATAATAATGTTCTCTTTATGAGAAGGTTAGAATCGTGCTGTAAGCAAATTATTTGATAGACAAGCCCATCTCTGTGAGTTTGATAATAAACTACAGGTGTACTTTATTACTTTATGCAATACCTATTATCAGTCATCGGGTCATTAGTAGCCTTTATATAACACACAATACATATCACAAAAATACCACACCTCTCACAACCCGATCACCCCAAACGAAATATCTATACATACCAATAGAATCCTAAACGGCGTCCACGTTTGAGGCGTTTAGAGAAAATCGAGTGTCGGCGTCAGATGGAAATGCGGCAAAGTGGCCGTCCCTGGGGCCGCCGGGCCGGCGGACCCTCCGTAATGATGCACTACGCACTAACTCTTTCGATCGCCCGGATTGGGAACAACATAGTGCGGCTATTACAAAAAATATCAACGTTCTAAGATCGAGACAAGTTTTTTAAGAAATAAAAATTAACGTACATACATACATACATAACATCACGCCCATAATCCCCGAAGGGGTAGGCAGAGTCAAAAGGGCAGCAGACCCCTTTAACCACATTCAGTCGAAAATAAAACTGGGCTGGGTTAGATGGAACATTGTGAAAAAGTAGTGACAAGTGGCTAGCTTGTCGCCTACACAATCACATACCCAAAACCCGATATACTATTAGTCGCCTTTTACGACATGCTAGGCAAGAAACGCAGTTGGCACATTCTTTTTAAGTCCCAGACTAACACGGAACAAAAAAAATATTAACGTGTTTTACAATAAAGTAGTTGAGTAATGTCATAATGACAATTCGAACCACAGAGTGACAGTTCTTTGTCCTCTGACTAAGGAGAGACAAGAAACTGAAAACGAGAGAAAGGTTGGAATAATTTCAACATTTCATTTCCTTTTCCATGTCTAATTCCGTTTCTATTTTCCAATTGTCATTACTACATTACTTTGTCAATTTAGGTATCAACATAGAACATGTTTTAAAAATACCTTTTTAGTTATTTTCATGGGGTAAAAAGCCCTCTAGTCATTCGTTGCGCCTAAAACTGTTTTGTAGAAAAATGTCTTTGAAGCGGGTGTGAAGTGGCGACCTCGCGCGTATCTGATGCGCCGCTATCGGCCGCTCCAGCCTGCTGTTTATTGTGTCGTAAAAGTTACAACTGTTTTGAAAGGTCATTCGAATGCGGACGCGAACGTTTTTTAAATGAAGCCAATGCTTTTTGGGAGAGGAAGAAAGTCAAATAGATGAAGAGAATCGATCGAGCTTCCTTTTAGCGTAGTGGTTAGTAAGAGCATTTAGAGGGCAGTAATATAGTTGGAATCATTGTTTGGGTACGCTTAAACCTTTTTCCATTATGATCTCAGTTTTATTATAAACGGTTTTCATAAAAAGAATCGTCATTATAGTTCAATTAACGATTTCTATTAGATTCGTTTCTGCTACCTCAATAGTTTTAAACTTTTGTTATTACAGTTTTTTCATTTATTTACAAATCTCAATTTTAATTTCCACTCAAGCTTATCTATTACCATCAAAGTCTAATATAACTTGAGTTGGAATACACATAGTTTAGGGAGGCTAGCGCAGTTTATCGTATCGTAAAACTACGCAGTCCGAGTGTCGCGCAGACTGTTTCGGAGGCTAATTAAGCCGCGGACTAAGTTGCGGCGACAGTTTAATTGCGCCGTTTGTTTGTCGCCCGCGTTTCCGTTTTATAACTTAATACTTTATCTTTCACTGGTCGATTAGTATATTCTAACTCCGTATATGAAAAAAAATCGTGTAAATAACATTTCGATGTGTCAAAATCTAGTGGTTTACCACGTGTCACTTAACCTATGAATTAATGCGTCAGATGTTCAACAGAATTATGAAATAAACATCTTTTGAAAAATCATGATTTTGTTTAGAAAAAATTAACACAAACGGACACTGATTCTGCACAGTTTAATTAATTAGGGAGCTCATTTCTCCTTTGACTCTGTCTACTCCTTCGGGGATTGCAAACGTGATGATATATGTATGTATGAATTCATTAGCGGTTAAAACTCAACAATGCAATGTTATTACGCAGAGAGGCTTGGTCTTGCACCGCTATAAATAGTTGGCCAAGAACATATATATACGGGCTACACAACGTGAAGGAAAAACTTTGTATCCCTTTTTATGAGAATTACGCGGACAGAGGAGTACGAGATTTGGCACTGTAAAGTTTATATGGAGAAGGAGTGCAGTTCAAGCTAATATTTCAATAAATAATTTAAAAAACTAGACCACTAGTTCATATAGATTTGTCTCGCGTTCAAAGTACTCTGCCTCCGTGATGTTGTCTGATTTTCATTGCTAAAGCCTATTGAAATCCAACTGCGAATGACCAACACTCTGATAACACCATCGCATTCCAAATTTTAATGTAGAAAAATCAATGGATTTCGCTTTACACTGACCATTTTCGATCAATAGGGGTATCCTTAACCCTTACTCAGCGGCCGGCGGTTGCGGCTCGTTTACAGGTCATTTGTGCCCGCTTGCGGTCGCCCGGGTCCTTGCGGTCGCTAAGTGGACCATTTGCCTAGAAAATTAAACAAATAACTGATTTTCTTTTGCGGTTGGCCAATTTCAACCTATTATTGCGTTATTTATGGGTTACATTTAATCGTTTTACAGTTGAATTTTAGATCTATTGCAATAGGCGATGCACCGAGTGACTGCATGCTGAATTATATACGAGTACCTGGTGTAAGGATAACCTTACACTATTTATATCAAACTTACAAAAAATGTTTTTAATAACTATAAAAACTTAAGACTTTTAAATGTGAATGATATTGTATAACTGATAATAATTACTAAAAATACTTAAAATTATTATACTAATTATCAATTTATGAATACATATATAAATTGCATGAAGTATGTATATTTGAAATTATTAACTCCTAGTGTAGCGTTATTCTTAAGAATTTAAACTTTTAAAATTAACATTTCATTTACAGAACACATTTATCGGTAGTAAAACTATGCGAGGAATAGTTGCACTATTTTATTAATCTTAACACGTAAAACTTAGAAAATTCAGTGTAAACTGTTTATGTAAACCCTCAAGTGCTCTCAGTATCCTAACCATCGTCAGTTTGCGGGTCATTTACACCCGGCGGCGCTCGCGGTCACTGCGTTTACGGCTCATCTGTTCCTTTAAACAGTTCTTTTGCGGTTAACCCTTCGTAGTTCGGCAGTCGTGGTCATTTAATGGATGTGGTAAATATCATGCCCCTGTAAAATTTATGACTTTTATTTACATTTTTTGCGGTTAGCTTCACGTAAGGTGCATCGTACAAATATAATTTAATAAACATAATCATTTCTTGATATTATGGTTGCCAATTCCGTGAATTTCAAATCCAAACCTCAGTAACGATTATTTTAACCTCAGTAACGAGTATATTTTTCTTTAAGTCGTCGTTGAAGAATTGTTCCTCAGATCTTAAATGTGATATTTCGATATTTAAAAAGATTTTCTCTAAAGATAAAATCCCATTGACAAGGACAACGAACAAGAATAAAGAGATAAATAAATCCCCGAGCAACTTTAAACAAGCCCCATAAATACTTGCTCATAAAGTGACCTGAAACTGTTCGCATAAATCATCGGTCCTGGAGGAAAACTGCGGATTCCGGGGAGTGTATGAGGCCTGCCCACTTCCACGCGCCGCCCATATGTCATTTTGGTCAAGCGGATGCTATTTGTCTTGCAAAAATTCGGGGACGCATCTTAGGAATGCCGCACCCCGGTCCGTATGTCCCGCGTTGGAATTTTAGGGTTAGACGCCGAACCCGATGTTAGCTGACTTAAGAGTTATTGGACAGGAGACATATAGCAAGACTTGTGAAAATTTCAAGTAACCAACTTTTAATATAGAATCGAATACTAATCATTAACATGAGTGCAATTATTTGAAGTATGTATGTCGATTTAAGATCGTAGAGCAAATATTATAACACTTTATTTGCTTATGTGATTTGTTGTAGTTATCTAACTACATAACTAGTACTAAGTTATAAATACATATTTATACTGTACGAGTATAAAAATGCAGTAAACCCGTACAGCCAGATCTTTCTGCACGTGACCGCAGATTGTGTTTGCTTTCGTCCGTCCAAGACGCTGATTTGTGTATTCACTGCCTGTTTGCGTTTTGTATAAGCGGGGGACTTTTAACCAAATAATGCAATGAAAATTCAAATGTGGCTGATTTTATGACGATGTGAATCAAGGGTGGAAATCTTTTTTGTTTGGGGTATGTAATCTTGTGGCATTCAATTAAAATTCGTTAAAATATAATATAACGAGAAAAACGTAAGTAGATAACATTGCCAAAAAATTGTCTTATTGCAAGTGAATATTTCTTTAGGTTAGGAATCGTTTATTTTGATCGATAGTAAGGAAACCTGTTCATCTAAAATAGCTATGAATGTGTGATGATCACTCATGTTACTTTTCAGTAGTTGGTAATCTCTTAAATGAGTTTTAATTTATTTCAACTACTAGATAGACTAGTCTAGATTTGTTCTAAAAAAAATCCTGTATGCCTAGGAAATTTTATTCACTACATAGTTATGATGCTACGTGTCTAAGTCTAATCGCGAAGATCTTCAGTGTTGGTATTACACTAAGGACCTTCGCAAAGAAACAATTTTAATAATTTTGGCCACCCATCTGGAACTCTTGTTCCTTGACAAACAGCTCTTAAGGCTGGGTAGCATTAACCAGTAGGCCATCAAGCCCCTCTGTAAGACCACAAAAGAGCTCAACCCTCAGCCACAGGTGCTACGAGACGTATATTGAAACATTGCACTTTTTGCCGCGACCGCACAATGTGGGCAAATGAGCGGAATTAGACGCGCATTAGCGCCGGCGCCGCCGTAATTGATTCGTGGCAGGAGTTGTTACGGCGCGCGAGCTGACCGCGGCCTTTTTGTAACCGTTAGCGGTTTAGGGTTAATGTGGAAATAAGTTGAAGGAAAGCTTGGTCGGTCTGCTGTTGGAAACGCGGTTAGATTTAGGACTTTTTTAATTTGGATGTTCTTAAAGACAGTTGATAAATATAATCATCTTCTATTATTCAGAGATTAAAAGCTAGTTCAACGAAATTAGAGACCAGACCATTTCGTTACTTAAAAAATTAACATACCGATAATATAATCATATTACCTGTTATTTTTTATTTGAAGATTTATGTTTTAAATTGAGTTTGATTGTATATGACATCATATCGGTCTCTTCCAATCGGTTGTAAAGGTCAATTCAAAAGCCTTTATTTTACTTCACCTCAAAAAAATGCAACAAACGCAGCAACAGTTATAAGTCCGATTTCCTAGTATAATGTAAGATCAAATGTTGGGAAGTACTTGTAGCTTGTATAAGTAATAGTATAGGCCCAGCATTCTGATTATAGGCCGAGTTGATTTATCGCCTTATTACCGTTTGGCGAAGACCATATACAAGTTAACCACTAACATAAATAACTTAATAAACCCACACTGCGAATGCAGCATTCGATCCGTTACAAGGAACCGGCACCAAGGTCGTCACGAGTTGCGCGGGCGCAATTAAACGCTCGTAACGCGTTAGAGCCACTAAACGCGGGAAGCGATGTGTTTGGTAGTCTTCGGGTTGCGCGAGATGATCACCATCGTCACTTAGGTCATATAAATATTGTTGTTATGCAGTAAGAACTATTTGGTTTCGAACAAGAATAACGCTTAGACAAGCAGATTCTTATAAGTTGCAAATGTCGAGCAACTTTATATTACATCGTTAGACAACATAAATCGTTTAAACTTGATGCTTTTATATATCAGCGTTTATATTTGGAATAATTTTCATAATTTGTCAAGATATTCGTAACTTACTTTTAACTTTTTGATGCACCAAAACCATTGCATATTCAAAAGTTTAATTCCTAAGCAAGTAGAACCGGCCTTTATGTAAAAAATAACTTATATACGAAGAACATGCCTTGGGATTGCTCTCGCCTATGCATGGGACTGCACAGCCCCAATAGCAGACAAGCGTTCGTAGTAAACACAAGAATGTCGTCTAGTCGCGAGTCCCATGTCCTGGCTGGTCCTGGCTGGCCGGGGCGGGCGTGGGCGGCGTGGGCGCGCACAATACCCATTGTGACGGACGGCGCCATTGTTTTACGCTTTCTAATAACCTTTGCTGCCCGCTTGTGAAAAACCACGCGTCAGCCGTGTCGCGCGCCTCCCGTGTGGGCCGCGACGGCGCGCTGCGCCGTGACCTGCTTGTGGATGCGGCATATCGCTTTAGCGTATCTACATCGAACAGTTAATTGAATATTGGAGAAGTGAAGTCGCCTATTCATGCAAGTATAGAAAAAAACACAGGTTGGAAACACTTTTAACTGGCAGTGAAATTTACAGCGAATCTGTAGAATTTATAAAGCCTACGGCCTATCAGCATCACAATTTAAGGCAGACTAGACAAAATTGTAAATTAAGTAAATGCAAAAGAAAATTCCGCGTAGTTCTTTTTCACAATGCGCAATTTTCTTTTCCCTAAATTTGATATCTTTATTTATTTATTATTTATACCAATTCTTTTAATGTGAAATACTTATCCCTTTAACTGCGTGAGAGCACAAAAGTTCTTTTTCTGACATTTCATTAAGTTAATAGATAGATTTAATAGTTTTTACAAATGCCTGTATACAATGTATTTGATAGGCAGAGTTTCATTATTCATCCTGCATTCAATAAATTGAATTACTCTCTCATTCTACATAGGTTATGTTTTAATTTTGACTAATTTATTATGTCCTCTCGCATTATCTTTACTAGGACATCTCTCTATCTTTACTTTCCAAAATAATTACGCTTCGAAACTGCACAACTGCCGCATCCTCCCGCGCGTGCAGTTTCCTCTCTCTTTGTGAATGTGTGACTACGACATCTACACAACATGTCCTCCATCTATCCGGTAGGAGGCGACACGGCGCAGCCACCGCTGCAGCCGCATACACGTGCACCGCCTGTATGACGAATGAACTGCGCATAATGCGCCTTGTTAATACCCACTTGCTACAAAAAATAATGGAATTTGAAAATCGAATTGTCTTTCTATGTGTCCACGTCAACAAAAGATTCCATATGCTTGTGTCTAGTCCCGAGACTAAAATAATCCATAAGTTAACATACAATTTGACACAACTTCAATATCTCTATCCCAATGTTCGTCCTATATTGGTCTGGGACTTAAAGTGTGCCAACTGTGGTTCTTGCCTAGCATGTCGTAATAGCCGACTAATGGTATATCGGGTTTTGGGTATCTGATTGTGCAGGCGACGAGCTAGTCACTTATATTTTTTTGTAAATTTTCTATCTAACCTATCCCAGCTTTATAACTACACTTCACGCCACTTCCCTAGCGGGGTATGCAGAGAGAACCGAACGCCATATGGCACGATCCTTACACACCTCACTCGCCTCTTCAACATTCATGATCCTTTTCATACAAGTTTTATGATTCTGTTTACTCCAACTGAAACAACAGTCCATGAGTGAACTTAAAATTTCACTCATTTCAATACTCTTTATATTCCTAAATTCTTATAGGGATAGGAGTCATTAATAACATATTGAGTCACAACGACACGTGGCCACATTTGACTCTCAGTCTCATTCCTCTTATTGGAAATAGATCACTCGCTACGAACAAATCAATAAGTACAACGGCCGTAATTACTTTAGTTGTATCTCGTAACGGTGAGGATCGGGCCGGTGGCGGCGATTAGCGGCGTATTTACACAGCGAGAGCCGGGCGATTATTAAAGCGAGCAGCGATTAATAAGCGCGCTATCGTTGATTGGATCGCTGCGCGCGCGCAGTACGCTCTTACGAACGTGTAACTACCGAACTTTAATAAGTATGTCGAAATATGATAGCATTGTTGAAGTTTCAAATATCTGTCTGTAGCTAGTAGTAAAAGGTTTTTTGTATTTTTAACCGACTTCAAAAAAAAGGAGGAGGTTCTCAATTCGACTGAATTTTATCTTATACATACATATATGTTTCATCCTTTGAATTAAACATTTAAGCAATATCGCCCCAGCCAACTCATAAATGGGGTCCCATTAAGATAGGGGTCTTCTGAAATGTGTTAATTTCGGTTTGAGCTTACTAAATCACTCGTTGAAATGAGGCTTTAGTTTTCCTCATCATAGCAAAGCTAGAGATCAGCTTAAGGTTATCATGCAACGATTTTGGAAAAAAAATTAAAGACCATTAAGTCTAACTCTATTAAAAAATTTCAGAGATTAACTCTAACTATAGATACAATCCTTGAAAGATTATAGTATATAGCAGCGCCCTGCGGTTTCACCCGTTACCGTGGGAATACTGGTATAAAAAAAGCCTATGTTACTTGCAGATAAAGTACCTTTTCGTTGGTGATACAATTTTTTAAATCGGTCCAGTAGTTTCGGAGTCTATTTAATACAAACAAACAATTCAATCAAATCTTTCCTCTTTATAATATTAGTATGATTATTATACTCATATCTGTGCAAGCTATAGTTTTACTCGACACCAGTGCCATGATATATGTGTAATTCAAGAAAAAATATACATTATACACTGTGAGCTTATACGTAGTTGAGCCACCAGTAGCTCAATGGCCGTCTGAATGGCGCACAAAAACACGTCCGAGTGACGGACAGCGCTGCGCGCGCGCACACGACTGCGTCCCACCTACTGCTTATAATGATTATAACAAATCGACATCAGTTTGTATGTCTGAAAGTCATTTAAAATTGTTTGAGGTTTTTTATAATCTGGGAGCTACTGTTTTTCTAGTGTTTGAAGTTGCCATGAAATTACAGTCAAGATGAATATGTCATGAATTGTCGGTATGTGATGTGACTTTAAAATGTTTTATCAGGTTTTTTTGTAAAGATACTTAGTTTATAGATGAAAGCAAGAGGCAAAGAGGAGTTTTATGATATTTCGTTTATTTGAGACTTGGGAACTTCGGAAAGCTCATAGGCGTTTGAGCTAAGCGAGCAAAGTCGCGAGCTTTAGCAAGCGCTGATTATAAAACAGCAGAGGATGGTTAACGTCTCGCTGATGGATTGAAGACTCGCGTCCGAGCGAGGTGCGAGAAAAGTTTTGTTTATTTACCGCCCGGGTCAGCTGATGGCGCTGTGGCTTTAACGAGCTACGGACTGCGAATTTTATTTCACTTGACCTTTTATTTTTATTGAACTTTCTGAATAAGATTTCTGGCGTTGCGCATTTAATCACACAAATTGTGTTTAATCAATAAATCCTATAAGATTTATTGTAAAAAATTATATGACATAAGCACATGGGTCCAAAGCACAACTTTGGTCCTGATTTTGCTATTACAACTTAAAAAAATCTGGTTGTTTCTGATATATCTTAAACGGAGACAAATTGTTGATAGTAGATATTATGTTGACGTATATCATAAATTTTAAATATTCTGTAATTGTGTTTATAAGTGAAAACATATAATTATTTTTAGTGATCTGCTTTCTTCAAACGAAAAGTCACATATATGTTCCTATACGATAAAGATGCTCGTTTCCTAAAATACAGACATACTACTTACGAAGTATTTTCGTTTCTCTCTGTATTTAATCTTGAAATGCGAATTTCCCCATTGTATTCTTTAGAAACGTGATCGGCCGCGTCCAACACTTTCAAAACATTAAAGCGTCTTAACGATCCTCCTCGTCTTACGGTGTGCGCACACGCAGTCTGTCAATCAAGTCCGTTTTTGTGGCCCATTCACGGGCTCCATTCAGCTACCGGACGCGCGCGGCAAAAACGCGATGAGTTATTATTCTCCAACGATACTATTATGAAGTAAGTTTATCTTTGTTACTTATCTTAAGTACTTGCTGTGGATAGAGATTGTTGGATCGGTTTGTTTATTTGAGCTGCGGATGTGCTTGTGCCGGCTTCCATTTGTGAGGTTTTGAATCTGGCTTTGAAGTTTCTTGATTGCATTGATTTTATCATTATGTATATAGTAATAGACATGTATCAACGTAAGTTTTATGAAAAATACTTATCTATATAAATAAAACAAAGTCGTGTTGTTTACACCACTTATAAGTCGAGAACGGCTGAACCGATTTACGTTGTTTTTGATTTGTTGGATTTGTCTTCGTCCAGAATAACAGAATAACTATTAAAAACATTGTAAAATTGACGATTAAACAAAATAAAAGCAAAAGTATTTTCTCATATAAAACGGTGGGATTCGTATCTGTCAATGTTAAATGTCAATTACTTACTGGGCGATACGAAGTTCGCCGGGACAGCTAGTATCTATTATAGAAAAATGAACCCCTCATGGTCACGCTATAACTTAAAATCGGCCTAACTGATTTCATTTACTTTTTATAATACTTTATAGCAGGTTCTTATAGTATAAGGAAAGAATAAGAAAGTTGCAGGGAAAATAAAGAAAAATAAGATAGAAAATCCTATAATAGGGCATACGAAATTCGCCGGGTCAGATAGTTTAATATACAAATGACGTAAGTAAAGATTTCCTTGCCCAACTGCATACATACATTTTGAACCAGTTTTTCCGTGATAAACGGTAGTCACTTCCAATGAAATCTGCCTGTTCACTCGTTTGTCTTCCGTATAAAAAAGCAACATAACGACTTCTAATGACCACGATATTGAACTTAAGACAAATAGTATCGATAGCAGGTATTTTTATTTATTAGTATTAGTCGGACACGCGCACGAGCACAGATTGCGTCGTGCGCGATGCTATCGGGCGAAGAGCGTGATCGAGATTGATCGATATATCTGCCTGATCGACTTACCGGGTTCAGTTCCAGTTGTTAGACTATGTAATGTTTTGTACTTAATCCACTTATTATGAGCAGACTTTTGTTTCGATCTGAATGTGGGGTTTACCACCATCTTCATCTTCCTAGCTTTATATCCCATCATCATCGTCTTCCTAGCGTTATGTCCCGTGTTTAGACGGGATCGCTTAGACCATGGTCCATTAACTTTATATCACATTAGTCAAACACCGCTTAGACCACGATACACGATTTAGCGAGTGGTTATTATAGATTGTGGTTGAAGGGGCTGCGCCTTTGACTCTGCCTACCCCTTCGGGGATTATGGGCGTGATGTTATGTATGTATTTTATTACGATAGCGACTGCCGATCTAACATTGACTTTGTATAATTAAAATGTTTTTTTTTATTTCCATAGATTCATGCTTAAACTGCATAATTATTTCAGATTTTACACCATTATCTTATAACAGCTTCCTTCTCTGTGCACCTGTAAAAAAAATAAGTTATTAAGTGAGCTTCAATCAGCGTAAAGTACAAGGTATCAGCATAGCAGAAAAAACTTCTATGAATCACAATGGCCTGCGGTCAACAACAGTAGTTACAACTTACACGGGTAAAAATCTCCCCGTGTGAGCGTCCCCAACTTACCATTGGTCACATTGTTATAAAACGGTTAGGTAACAAGAAAAGCCGTTACAAATGAAAAACAGTTTCCCGTAATTGTTTCCACGGGCAGAGCCGGGTCGGCCAAATCACGTATAAATCAGATAAGAGCGGAATAAAGCGTCTGTGTGGCCGCGGCCTCACCGCCGCCCGAGCGCGCGGGCCACGAGGGCGGCCGGCCGCGGGAATACCTGACACGGTGTGCTTGAACGAAATTAACACAACACTTTTTAGTAGGAAAATTTAATAATATCTAAAATAAGATACCTGTGTTAGGTAAAAAGTAATTGATAATAACTACAAATGAACATTTGTCTTCACTCAGTTGTTTTCCAAAACTATCTAACTTTTATTCGCAATAAATAGTTCATTTCGCAATAAATATTTCAATATTTCATTTCATATTTCATTTCAACTAATCAAACTATTAATTATAAGTTTTAATTGCCAAAAAAAGCAGATAATAATTTTGTGCAATGAATAAAATGACTACAATAACAATTAAAAGAAAAAACGTGATATTAAAAATGTCTTTGCAAATAACTGCGTATAATTTGGCGGTTTCTGGATGCCTTCTTGATGGCTAGAAGGCATCCAGAAACCGCACAATTATACTAATATAGGTACTACAAGAACTAGGTATGTTAATCTACGACCATCCACTAAAATGTAAATATGTTTGTTTATATGTAAAATAGCAAATACAAATGTAAAAATCACTCAGCTCAACTCATAGAGGTATTGGTTACTGGGAGCAGCCGCGAGCGCGGCCGCCGGCGGCGTGGCCCGCCGCAGGGCGGGCGCCGGACAATAGCCGTTAAGGCGGAGAAGCTTGTCCGGTGGGCGGACGACTATTAGGGACAAATAAAGTATTATCATCGGTCATCCGGCACCGGGACAAAATACTTACAAGCTGGAATTCAAATCGTTCGGTATGTTTCGAATTAGAATTTCATGATATTATATTTGTGAATCTTACTTTCCAGTATGAAAATCAAGTTTAAACATTAGTGTAATCCGGACTCCTAACATCACCTTCTTTCTGTTAGGAGTCATAAAAACCGTAGAGCTTGTATGAAAAGGATTATGAATGTTGAAGAGGCGAGTGAGGTGTGTAAGGATCGTGCCATATGGCGTTCGGTTCTCTCTGCCTACCCCGCTAGGGAAGTGGCGTGAAGTTTAGTTAGTTAGTTAGTTTATCCAGAATATGACTTGATAAATCCTGCGGGACACACGATAACTTCTCAGCAGGAAACTGACCTGAAATTCAGGCGGGCGGTGCCGGGAGCAATAGCTAGTTGTGATTTTTTCTGCATAGTGACCGATATCAGTGTACGCACTTATACGCGTATCGGCCGGGTCAAGCGTCGCTGATTGCCGCTTGTCGGCGCTCAGCGCGCCGCCTCCCGGGACGCGCGTCGTTAGCCGAGTTGTTGTGAAAAGGACAACATTCATGTGCCAGCAATATATGTATATAAACACAGTGGTCTTATTACGTACTTACTTTACACAATTAATATTAAAAAATATTGATACTATTAAACCAACCATCATCATCAGCTTTTAGATACTCGATTAGTACCGGACATAAGTCTTTCATAATTGCACTAGGCCAGATCCTCGGATTTACTTATCCAATTATTGCCTATCATCTTTCGTATGTCGTCCCTCCACCTTGACATCAAGTGTCCTAGGTTAAAACAAATAAAATTATAAACTATTCCTCTATCTGATGAAGTAGCTAGTCTGGACTTTTCAATTTCCATTGCTAAAAATAACCCAGCCAACTATTTGGTATGTACATGATAAGCAGCCAATCACAAAACAAAACCCATTAATGGTTGTCAGCGCAGGACGATTGGCAGTCGCCGCTTCAGCGGAATCAGTGTAGGGAAGTGGCAATGGGACATTGAGGCGTGTCCCTGAAGGATGTTTATTTTCCACACACATACAAGCCTTTGTGCTTTGTAACAACAAAGCATTCGACCAGCCATGAATTCGGGAAATACACTAAAATGTCCCAATAGTTAAAAACTTTCCTGGAAAATATGAACTTTGGATAGATAACTATTTTACCTGAATATGAAGATGCAAGCAGTTAATCGTTCTGCTGACAATGATACAAATATTAAATCGAACAAAACGATACTAAAATATTTTACTGATTAGCAAAAACTTATCATCATTAAATATTTTGGTTTATTTAAGCCAATATTGACTAAAATTATATGTTATGCCTAAATCCAGACCTGTTATACTTAAACCTTGTTACCCCTTACATGGTAAAACTCAGTAACAAAATGCCTGTCCCACGCTACATCGAGACACCGAAACTATTGACCGCGGCACATCCCTGCCCGCAGTTCAAAATCCAAAACGCTCTCGATCAAAAACAATAGCAAATCCGTAAACCGTGTAGCATTACCAATTCGGACGGATCGCCATGACTAGCTAATTGGAGCCACCATCATGCGCTGATCCATAAAACATACAGCTGAAAGCTTTTGCCGGTTGGTTACAGGAGTAATGACGGAAAGTCGTAATGGCGGTCGGAATAGATGGCTATTCCAGATTTTAATTTAAATAAGCTATTTTTTGCAGAAGGCTTGGATAGTTCTGTGACATGGAATTTTAATTAAGTTCCGTTTTAGAAACGGACGATGAAGTATTTTCGTTCTGTAAAAGCTTTAAACTTATGTATTTTTATGTGAAAGCCTTACCGAGTTATTTAAAGAAGGAACCATATTTTCATACCATTTACTTTTGTTTTGGATGGAAAAAGAGGTAGGATACCAATACGAAAGAAGAATAAGCACATTTTATACAAAACATGAAATAATTTCAAAAATAAACCATTTATTTCAGATTTTTGGATTTATAATAATTATTAAACACGTCTGTTTCGAATTCTTTAAGCAGACTAAGTTTCAAACTTAGGATAGGATTGCATAGAGTAGCACAATATTTTTTCTCTTTTTCTTACAACTTACAAGGACTGGAATCTAACATCACAGGAACTCGTCGGCTCGGATAAATTTAAATACGCGTCATACATAATATAAAGTTTTGACTATAGCAAGCGTCTCTTGTCTACAATACGCCAAGGCCATTGGAACATGAAATATTACCACCTATAAAATATAATAACCCTTAACCAATCACGTTGATTCCTTCGCAGCGCGACAAGCGACACTTTGAGCCTCAATTTCGCGCGTAATGCGCGAGATCGCGCCGATCCCGCGATCCATCAACGCGCCGACTGTGACGCTCCGGCGCGATTATAAGCTTTTAACCGGGGGTGCACCGGCCCGATATAAATTAGCTCGCGATGAAAACGCTGTCCGCTAGTGAAGGGTTGCGGCGTATTTAGGCGTTTGGTGTCGATGTAAATAAAACGACACTATGTCTAACGCGAGATATAAAGAGCAACGTAGGGGCATAAGGATAGTTAATGACCCTATGGGTATCGAGCAAGAAACGATAGTGTTTTATACTTATAACCTTCGTTCTTGTGATTTTTTTCAAATGTCCTAAAACAGCGTGGCATTCGTCTACGATGTATGTAGTCGAGAAATAAAACTGGATGTCAGGAATCAGTTAGTTCTCGATCCCATATAAGTGGTATATGTGGACGTGGGTGACTGTTACTGTATAAATCGGTTCCTTTAGATGACGACACAACGCCATCTATCATCGAAAATAATAAATATCCAACTATATAGTATTCGCATTTTAAGTTAAACAGGCATATTGAACTGTCTTTTAAAGAATGGACGCAAAGTATCATCTCTATGATTTCTTGGAAACGATAAAAATGCATTAATTTAAAATTAATTAAAAATCATCGACAAAATGAAGCGGCATCACCAGTCAACCCTTCCCAGCGGGGCCTGCATCGCCCAGGGCGCAGCGAAACAGTTAACTAAATTAAAGTGAGTGCGAAGACCGCTGCAGGGTTAACTATTCCATTTCGTTTATTGCGCGCAATTCAGCTTAACCCTTCTGTTTAATAAAGATATAAGGCCTATTAGCAGTGACGCGCTAGGCACTTTTAAATAGATGCAATTTAACGCGTAGGGTTATAATTTGGTATGTGGGACATTTTGTACCCAATTATCGTGACAGTCACAAAAAGTCTTAACTCTGCAAACATAATGCAGTTTGTTGATACAGTAACTTTAACTATTAGAAGAAAAAAGATTTCAAAAACTGAAAATTAGTCACTTAATTTTGATATAAGGTAACATCACTTTTATATTAAACCATTAAATTAGATATTCGATATTTTTCCTTTTAAGTTGCAAAATCTTAAATTGACTGTTCAACTGTATAACTCGCACTTCACTTAAAAGGCTAATGTTTGTATGCGATGGAGATAATTAATTGATCTGTCATTATCTGTATAAAGAATATATAATAATTCTTATTTATTGTAGACACACATATGTGTGTCTACAATAAATAAGAACTATAATTCTATACTAGGCTATATAGCCTAGTATAGAATTGCTCACAGAGGATTACTTTTTATCACTTCAGCTCTAACTCCAAATTTCATCGAATATAGAAAAAACTTTATAGTTTAACTATATTATGTTTATACAATTTAATCAGCTCGAATTGCTTAAAAAAAATCACATTGAAAATATGAATTGTCTTACAACCGAAGAAGAAAAGGATAATTAATGTTGGATGGACACGACAATGACACTCTGCTGTCACTCGCTAATTAACTTAATTATGAATTATAACACTAGGATAATGTTCGTGGTCTGCGAGCAAAAAGCCGTTTAGCGCAATATCTGACGCGGGAGTGCGCGCGCGCACCTGCCTGCCTACAAGTTCCGAGGACTATACCCCTATCCAGCCGAGGCATGTGAAAAATAGTTTCCTCTTTACATCACCGGCTTACGATTTAGTTATACATGCGGGTACTTGTATAAATATGATGTTTAATTAAATAATCTGCTATTCATAATTAAACGCTATGCGAAACAAGAATGAACCGTACACAGCATCATAAGTTATTAATTCTGTAATTAATGCCGTTTATACATACATAGCTTCACGCTCGTAATCCCTAAAGAGGTAGACAGAGACAAAGGGACAGCAGGCCCGTTTAACCACATTCAGCCAAAAAATTTAATAAAATTGGATTGGGTTAGATGGAAAATTGTGAAAAAGTAGTGACAAGTGGCTACACAATCACATACCCAAACCCGATATACCATTAGTCGCCTTTTACACATTATTTGTAAGTCCCAGACCAAAATATTATATATTAATATATCTATATTTGACTGTCTACTATTGATTTTGTATTTGAAATATAAAAATCAAGTTTAAACGTTCATGTCACATAACCGATGTGAAATGTTGTAATTATAAAAATATTTCGTCCGCAGCGTTGTCTCTGGCTAAACGCCGATAACGGGCGGTTAATCGATCGCGTCACTAATTACCGCTCGCCGTTTGGCAACAGCACATTGTCCCATTTCCCTCCAAATTATAAGGTTCGAAGGCTCGAGTTTGTGAGAGTTCGCCTTGTTGCGGGCCGGCAGGCGGGCGGCCGACACGCTGCCCAAATATAAATAAATAAATTCTATAAATTCTTCAGACTGACACACCAATTTCCTAGCTCCAAACTAAGCTTATGCTTGTGCTATGGATACTGAACGGATAGACATACTTATATACGTCTATAAACATCCCTGACTCGAGTACAAATGTCCATGTTTATCACACGAAACATTTGCCCCTACCGGGATTCGAACCCGTGACCCTTGGTTTCGTGGCCAGGGTCTCTGACCACTCGACCAGCGGGCCAGTGCATTGCAAATTCTAACCATTGTTAGTTAGTTTCATTGCATTGAAAAAGAAAGATAACTAACAATGGTTTGAATATGACAGACTAAGGATTGCTTAATTTCACAACAATAATTATCTTGTTTGTCGTCACAAAACCGCCCGTGTGTTCAGGTATCGAGCGGGCCATAACCGCCGCCCGCGCGCCCACAGCTTGCCGACGATTTATCGACGCCTGCGCAGTAATTACCGGCTGCACCTAATTGTGGAATATTACGGGCGGCGCGCGCGCAGCCGCGGCTGTCTATTACGAGATTCATTGATTGTAAACACTGTACTACGGAAAAATTGCACGAGGTGCCTCCCAGGTTTTGTAGATTTTTACTACATACGGTTGTGAGAAGGATTTCCGTTTAGTATGTCTAGTATAATTATACTAGCCTGCTGCCTGCTGCTATAATTTTTCGTTTATTAAATTTATATATTTTTTTTAACAAATTTTGTAAGGAACTACCCAAGAACTATTTCTCTTAGTAAGTTGACTAGCTCGATGGCGCATTCGGTAGTGACCCTGCCCCATTCGCCAAGAGCCACAACTCTTGGCAAATAGGTTCGATCCCCACCCAGAACAAAGGGTTTTTAAGTTAGGTCCGCATAGACCATGCTCCTGGGTGCTTTAGTAATTGATATTAACTTGATAGACACAGTTTAAAGAGGCCTGAATTTCCCACCCTTTTAAATAGGGGACCTGACGTATTTGATCATGGTTACACATCCATGTTATTTATATGTGCAGGTTTTCTTAGAATTTTTCCTCACCGCCGAGCAAGTGGTATAATCCGTAGTTAGATTTGAAAATCTAGAGATACTTGCCCGGATCTAAACCAGCGACTTTTACCATTGAACTACCACCGCTCTTACGACGTCTGTGTAACAGATCGAAATCCGCGCGGGGGCAGAAGTGAAGAAAATTTAAAACTTAATTGTATATAAATGAGCAATTCAGACTCTGATTACAAAACATACCATTCAAACAACACTTGTTCAAACACAAAGAACAATATCAAAACGCTAATTTTAATAACATTTAAAACGTTTGCCGATGATAAATCAAGTATTCCTCGCACAGAGTGGCGGGAGAAACTGCAGACTGTAACAATTTGTTTACACTACAAACTAGTTATCCGTCTCCATTGTTGGGATAAAATTAGTATTTTTTTTTATACGCCGCGTGACGAACAAAGGGTAAATTTTGATGTCCCTCCATACTACAAGACCAAAACACAGCGCATCTACATAGTACAAAAAATCACAATTTAAATAATTCGCGAACTGTCAGTAGTAAACTAAAGTGAACAGTTTACATTTAGTCTGTGGCGTGTAGGGTTGAGGTGTGTACCGCACAGAGGGACGACCGTGTCGAAATTGTGTGCACGGGGTAGTCGTGATGCAACCCTTCCGTATTCTCGCACCGCGATCTGTGGCCGCATAGGGATGTTCGGTACACTGGCTGAAAGGTCTTGATACTGGACGTACAATAATAAAAAATTACAAGGCTAACAAGTTGCCTCTTGGAAAAATATTTTTCGGGAAAAATATAAACAAAAACATTTAATCTTTGTGTGTGCGATCTTGGTGTGCGATCAACTTATCTCGGTCTTGAGTCGTTTTTTGAAATGCATAGGGCTACAACTAAATACAGGTTCTCATTCTCAATATTAATATGTATCAAAAGCAGTCTAGCAAGACTCCAAGGTTTAATTTAGCCTTTAATAGATCTTGTTCAACTGCCTTATCAATAAATCAGTAATATCAAATACTCCTATTTCAATTACATTTAAAAAAATATAATTTATGTTAGAACCACTAATTTTCATAAGTTTTTTATAATATAACGTTTATTGTGCGTTTATAACAAAACAAGAAAAAATATAATTATTAACATAAACTGAAACTTAAAACTTATAATATCTTTATTTACGTAGGCATAAAAAAAACTTTTATAAATCGTCAAGTAATATATACAAAATAGAACAATTTGAATCTACCACCGGTTCGGAATGTCGCATCGACCGAGAAGAAACCAGCAAGAAACTCGTAAACCATAAGAAGTCCGACATAATCTCAAATATTGTTGCAGTTAATTTAATAAAATACATATTAAGATGGATACAATAATTTCTATTAAGAAATCAAAGTAGTCGGTAGTGAAAATATTGTTTACATACTTAAAAAATATTTCCAAAACTCAGTACACACTTGGAAGTACCAAAGGTCTCCGTCGCAGTACGGGCCACCCCACGCGCGAGCGTGAAATTCGTACAATAAATGCCTTTGTATTGCGGCGGGCCTGTTGACTTTTGGACGGGCGAAACCGCGCGCTAAACAATAACACTGTTATATTGTTCCGCCGCGCTTTAGGGCTTTGCGTCAGAGGGTTTGCGAACACTTTTTCTGCTGTGTTGGCCTTACTATTTTCGCTGTATCATAAAAAAAAAATACAGATGTGATACTTTACTATTTTACTCTATGTCGCAAAATTGAAAATGTTTTTTATTTCTTCTTTACACTGGTAAAATCACTTGATGTACCGAATCAAACTACTAAGATTGTTAGATATATTTTTATGATAATTTTATTGGAGTCATAAGAAATTTATTTTACATATTTATTTACATGATAGATGCTTTTTATCCAATTTTTATTTAATGTTGAGGAAGCTATGAAATTGTTTCAAACAAACATACAGGAGTCATCTCAGGGTTTCACTAAGCAATTATTGTAAAACTCATCAACAATGAATACGCATCTCAGACTGATTTCCTTATTTCACAATTCGATTAAAATTCTCATCCTAATATAAAATTATTGTTTATAACCAGAAAAGTAGATACAGCTTTTAGAAACTTCGAAATGTCATGATTACGTATATACCTAACATTAATTTATGTGTAGTCTGTCTCACCCACACATAAATTGCTTAATAAACCTCATAGGTACTTCTTCCACTAATATTGTTATTCCCTGATCTTATGGCACTATGATCACGTGAACGTATTTAAGGATTTATAAGACCTACGTACCGTTTGACCCTGGCTACCAAAGATAACTTTATTCAAAGAAATCAATGAATCTATGCCACTATTTTTACATTACATCCTCTGCCAATATTTTAACCGAATGCTACCTCTTCAATTTAGAACATATTTACTCTCAAATACAGGGCTCTATTACAACAGCATAAAGTTGATATTCCCTGCCCCAGCGACGGGGAGTCGAGTCCCTTTATACTGCCGTACGTCGTCAGCAGAACACGAGTGTCGTTTTCGAAAACCGCTCGCTTGGCACAGTTTCTCCCAACCGTTTGCAGTGGACTCGGTATTAATGAAGATCTTAAGCCGTTGTGTTAAGGTTCAATTGGAATGTGTCTCGTAAGATGGTGAAGAGAGTTTGCAGTGTGTAGTGTCGTCGGATTCCGTCATTGAGCCCAAGGGTGGCTGTGCATGTTTGTGGATGCGATGATGGGTTTATGCGATTTTCAAGTGAAGAACGTGAGATGCCTTTGAACAGTTAAATCACAAGCTGTTAAAAATGGAACGTGTCAACATTTTCACACAAAGAACTCTATTCGTACTCTCAATTCGAAGATCCGATGCGAAACGATTTTCCAATTTAAATCTTTACTTTCATCATGTTATAAAAAAATATGTTCATGTTATGCAATTTATTGTGCAAATTAATATTAAACAAAATTGTTCAATTATCAATATTGAGTTGTAGATTATATACTTTACACAAATTACATTTTGCTATGTTTTTGTGAAAAACAAGCTATTTCCCACTCTTACTGTATATTATTATTGAAGAAAGTGCCTCTCTCCAAGCCGCAACAGAAGCACATCTCCACATCTCCACAGACGATAAATTACTATAAAACGCGACTCATTCGAGCACCGTAAACATTATTTATTAATCCGGCAATATAATTTGAGTCTTGTATCGGTCGGGAATCGAACGAGGGTGCAAGCGCGCCATATGCGGCCAATATCCACCGGTCTCGGTGAATTACCTCTAATCCTGAGTTAATGTGATCACGTTGGATTAAACTTTTACTTTAAGAGCTGGGGTATAAAGTGTGTGTGGAGTCGGTCTAGCCGATGGTGTTGTTAATGAATTTCGTTTTAATGTTCCATTTTAATGATTCCGATTCGTTTAGATGGCTTTGGAATTGAAAAAAAAAACGATTTAATAATCAGATTCTATGTAGTACGGTGCATTAAATTACCCATGCCATTATTAACGAAAATAAGCACATAACTGAATATAAAAATAGTACACGGTAATAATACATTACCAATATTACCATCTGTTTGGCTGGATTAAAATAAGACAATCGAAAAAGAACTATAGACTTGCCATTTAACTGGTTAGATAGAGATATCGACAGAAATCTTCTTGTACTCGTTTAGTTTGATCCAAATAAACTTATCTGGTATCTGATCGTTCCGAGATTGATCAAGTATTCCTCAGGTTTGGGAAACAACTTTGCTTACTTGAGATATTGTGATCAACAAATCACAGGAACAGTTGAGGATCTATCCTGCTTATAATACGTAGATATTAGCTTTGCATCTAGCAGTAATAAAAAAAATACTAGAATTTATAATACCATCCCATAACAAATTCGTTCGTTGGACCCTGCCCACGTAAATTTGTTTTAAAAACTGAATTGGCCAAATCGGACGTTAAGATGCTTAGCAATATTTATACGTGCTGTCAATGCACGAAAACGAGATTTAACATAATCCTGTTGTTAGATAATAGTTGATTGACTTTGAACTTGCTGTAACATCAGAAAGCAGTATCAACCACGATGACTGGCTCGATGGCGCATTCGGTAGTGACCCTGCCTCATGCGCCAACAGTTGTGGGTTCGATCCCCACCCAGGACAAATATTCGTATGATGAAAACTTGTGTTTGTTCTGTGTCTGGGTGTTAATATCCAATATTTAAGTATATATTTGTAATACCACTGTTGATTCTGATATCCGTAACACAAGTGCTTAAGCTACTTAGGTACCTCGGAGTCAGATCAATGTATGTGGTCGGATATTTAAATTTAAATTTATTTAAATTTAAATTTATTTAAATTTAATAATTTAAACCAACTTTAAAACTCGTGACACACACACAAATTTATACTTTGGTGTGCAAAATGCGAATATTGTCAATCCTGTAAGCGCATTAAACTAACCAAATTTAAATTTTGTCAACTGTGTTGAATACACCCAAGTGCTGCCGATCCTGTGAGACCTTCAACGGTTCACCGTATCACTTTTAACCGTTAGCCAAAAGCACGTTTCGCCGAATCATACAGAGCCCTATAGTTCAGCGGAACGTGTTCCGATCCTATGAGCGCATTCCAGGAGTCACATCAGACTTTCCATCTCTCTTCCTCAGTGTTCGATAACCTCTCATTCCGACCTGGCGCCAATATCTGTCCCTCATCAGCGGCATCACGTCGCGGCTCCATCCATCACGCGCGAGGGTGCGTCATAATTCGATCTCGACAAGCTGTCTTCGCGGTCGTGCCGTCGAATTGTTCCGGTTGAGGTAATAAACGCTTATTGTTTCGTCCTCGCACAACATATTGTCAATTAAGATTTAATATCTTGTATTTTGATCGAGACTAAGAAAAGTGAACTCGTCCTAAGATATGGTATCTGAAGTTGGTTGATGAAACTGCCTTTCAGTTCAAAATCAGTAATTGTAAAACGACTATCAGTGGACTATCTGGCTACATAATATATTAATAGCTATATAATTGCGGCAATTTGTTATTTATTTCCGAAAGTTAGGTAGGTATATTATAATAACTATGTCCCTACAACAATCCGAATAGTGTCCGATCTGTTACTGTTTACTATCTCTTTAACCTTTAGGCATAATAGTTTCAACTGTAAAGATATTTAATTTAATATTTCGTTCCCAAGGATTTTTCTACTAACTTTTTAAAAACTTTAGCAAACTAAAATGTTCAAAAATCATAACGCTAAAATGCAGTGCTATGTATGTTATCCATTACATACATCATACTTTTTCCATAGTCGGATTTTTGTTTAAACTGATTATATAATTTTCCTTAAGTTTTAAGGAAAAT
Source organism: Glyphodes perspectalis (assembly GCA_951394215.1). Classification (NCBI taxonomy): domain Eukaryota; kingdom Metazoa; phylum Arthropoda; class Insecta; order Lepidoptera; family Crambidae; genus Glyphodes; species Glyphodes perspectalis. The sequence goes on along the minus strand of OX596205.1, from coordinate 18,019,685 downwards.
CCAATTTAATGCGAATTTAAAACGTCAGGTTGCGTTGACAGGCGGCCATGTTGGGCCGATGGCGCAATCAGCGTCCCGCCGTAAATTAATTAGTGACGGAATCAAGGAAACAATAACCGCAAACACGGGGGCTCAGCGCCATCTTTGACAACCTTCCACCCTTCGAGGGCACAATTACAACTATTGTCTCGCTTGTGTACTTTGGATGATATCCTATAACGAAGCTGCGGGACAAACGCTTCTCGACGGATGGAATTAGGACATTGACACCTACCACTACATATAATTTTAAAATGACGTCATTTCCTCATTATAGAATACCAAAAACTATTTTCCATTTATGATGTTGTAAATTACAATTGATGCGTTCTTGTATAACCGCATAATATTGTCCTTACAAATAAACGAAAACAGTAAATCAAAAAGCAACTAACCTAATTCCCATCTTTACTCCCAACGCCCGCGTTACAAATCAACACATGTTCAAAAAAGGGTTACAACTTCTCCAGTTAGCGGTCCCAAATCGCGGCGCACCGGCTCGTTACCGTCCAACATACCGTAATGCGACCAACATAACTCCGCACCAACACCCGTAAACCCACCAACATAACGCGCAACAGGCAGCGCACTCAACTGTTTTATGTCGGCGAAAAGTTTCGCAGTTACGTTTGTTTTGTGGTCGATGTTTGGCGCATTTGATATGGGGGGGACGATGCAAGAGAAATGACGGGCTGACAACACTGCGAAGGAACAAACAAATTGGCGCTTGAACAATGAATGCTACATTTGCTGATCTTTCAATCTTTTTTTTTTGTTAATTTTTATTTTCTACTAGCTGTGCCAGCGGTGTCACCGCCATCAAGTTTCGTTAAAATCCGTCGAGTAGTTTTTGTTTCTCTATGGAACATACAGACAGACAAACAGACAGACAGACAAAAATTTTACTGACTGCATTTTTGGCATCAGTATCGATCACTAATCACTCCCTGATAGTTCTTTTAAAAATATATTTCATGTACAGAATTAACTTCTCTACAGATTTATTATAAGTATAGATTTAATCCCATTTAATAAAATTGTTGTTCGTTTTTTGTTTGAATGAGTGATATTTATATTATACTGTTGACTTTAATTTTGAGAGCTTATTTGAAGCCTAATAAACCAACCTAAAAAGATTTACACTACAACACGTTTAGGAATCTCTCTTATCTCTAAATAAGTTCCCTATATGCAAAGCCAATCATTACTATCTCTGTATAACAATAACGTTTTAAGTCTGTCAATGAAAACTACTTCACTCACGATCTTCATACCGGGCATATCTTGCCATTTTAGACCCTAAACCCGAAACAATTCGCGGGGCCTAAAATTAAAATCTGTCGCGACAAACCGCACATGTGGCTACAAACCAAAACGACAATATGAACCGATATCGGCATCGAACCCCGTACCGGCGGCGTCACTCACAAGTGTCGCTCGCGGTGCCATATTGGCGTCACACCCACCGCGTTCTGTTCCCACTGCCGGGAAACTTGATTCAAAATGAAATTGCATTTGTTGGGAGTTAAGGGAATTCAGCTTTGTTTGATTACACTGGGCTAAACTGACCATATTCGCGGGCAGGTTTTATAATTTGACAATAATTAAATGAACAAGGATTTGTTGCAATTAATAATCAATATCACACTAAACATGATTCGTAATTTCATTGTTGCTGTTATCTTTAAACATGATGATTAAATTGTTTAAACTCTTTAAATTAGACGACCACTTCCATCAATCAATCATTTAAAATCTGGGGCTCTGGGTCTTGGATTCAATTCAAATTTAGAATTTAAATTGATCTGACTAAAAATTACACATAGAATCTCTCACGTTTAAATTATACATTGCAAGACTTAAATCGATAAGAAAATGTCTTGTTCAGTTCACCTTCAATCGAAATAATTATACCTAAATCTTAATATTCTTAATATACATAAATTACGCGTCACGTTGTTTGTCCGCGATAGACTCCGAAACTACTTAACCGATTTTAATCAAATTTGCACACCGTGTGCAGTTTGATCCAACTCGAAAGATAGTTACATCTCAATTTATTCAACCCGATTATGTGTCATTGACCCGATAAGTGTCAAGATTAAAGAAATGTTCAAAACACATAATTTAACACGGAGCTAAAACACCGATAACGCTCGTATTTAAAACTTAAACTAATGGCGAGAGGACTTCATCCCTTCACTAAGTCCGCCCTAAACTTGAGAGTTGCGATAGTGTTCTTGTTGTAACGCAAGAAAAGCTGTATAGTGACGCGGCTAAGTTAGAAGCACTGGAGCTTCGGCTAAAGTGCTTACAATAACAAACTGCTCTAAACTTTAATACTCATTATTCTCATTATGCTTTTTAGCAGAGAAATATCAGCTAAACGATATAAAAAAATTTATTTTATGCTTAACCCTTATCTATACTCCCCGATATAATTTTTTTAGCTTATCCAATCAATGCAAACTTTTGAAAGTGAACAATAAATTTACTTTGTCAAGGACAGAAAAGCTTAAGTTTACTTTTGATACTTGTTTAACCGACACAAGCTTATATATTAAGCTTTTAAAAACTTATATTAGATATAGAATTTCACATTCACAACTATTGTATTACAAAATGTTGTGGTCACTAATTTGCAAATGGTTAGGAGAAAATACAATTAAGGAGGCATTCCTCACAATACGGGTAATTATTCTACTACACACTCTCTGTTCGTTTACTTTGGTTATGTTGGTTTGCCATTGATCGGAATATGAGAAGCAAGGGCCCATCCCAGGCAAGAGGATGCAAAACTGCATACTTTCTGACTTCCATGCACAGCACACATCTATCCACACATATCGTCCTGACACAGGATTTATGATCTAACTAACTAAACTGCACGCCACTTCCCTAGCGGAGTAGGCAGAGAGAACCGAACGCCATATGGCACGATCCTTACACACCTCACTCGCCTCTTCAACATTCATAATCCTTTTCATACAAGCTCTACGGTTTTTATGACTCCTAACATCACCTTCTGTTAATACACGACTAATCTCGTCGTGATAGGTGAGCCTGGGCCTTCCGCAGCTCCTACATCCTTCCACATTCGCATTGTATATCTGTTTAGTCAATCTTTCGTCATCCATTATTTCCACATGTCCGAACTACCGGAGCATGCCTCTTCTTACCTTGACTCCGCTTTATGATCCATTGGTCATTAAGCGGCGCTTATAACTAATATAATAGACCTACTAGGCAGTTGAAGTACATTACTATATGCTCGAATAATCCTTTACTTCTTTTATTAGTGCTGAGCGCAATCAGCGGAGGAGCACGCAGCCGCTTCATGGGCTGTGACGGGCGGGCGGAGTGCTGCCGCCAAAAAAGCGCTTTAATTTTGGGCGCGGTAATGGCGCCGTGGCTAGCCGTGCGTGCCGCGGAGCTGGCGCGGTAGTGCGACTGCCAAGTCATGGATTGAGATTAAACGTTAATATTGTGTGTGAACGTCACCCGTATAATGCTGACAATAAAATTATTTACTAATATATATAATATCTGTAATTCGAAACTCGGTGACTTTTGTTTCTTAAGAGTGAAGATACTTTTGGATGCCATCTTTTAATACTAGAAGTAAGTAATACGGTTTAAGACCAACTGATTTAAGCGAATGCGTCCTCTTTTCTGTCTTTATTCTTCCATAATATGGTAAATTTATCGACTCCGTTCATTATTTTGTTCAGATTATTCCTTGTATTTACCGTCATCTAGCATAACACGTACCTACATAAAAAAATGTATTCCTTCACTTATCGGTGTAAATAATTAGAAAATAGAATGTAAACAGACAAGTGCACAAAATTAATTAAATATTTCGGTACGAGGAGCTTGGCGACCCTTTTACACAGTGTATGTTTGTTGGGATTTATTTTATTAGCTATAAAAGGCGCATTCAGATCGGCCAGCGCGTCTTAAGTACTAATTCGATTGCGACCGCGCTTTGATGGGCGATGTGCTCCTCCCGAACAAGCAGCTTGGTAATTACGTGACACCTAGCCCACCAATTTTCAACTTTAGGTACACAACTATAGCAGCATGGTGCGATATATAATGCATTGTCATCCTAGTGTATATGTGACTGCATGAATATGACTCGCAGAATACTTTTAATACTAAATAAAATGTAGGACAAATTTCAAAAGTGGCACATTTCCTCGCCTTTTATTGTACTGGCTTGTCAATATTCAATTAGTTATATCTCTATATTTTTTCATCCACCTTGCAAAATCAAAAATGATCAAACTGTATCAAACATAAATAGACTTCTAACATTATAAACTGTGTTTCAAAAACCTAGATGCATATTCATAATTCATATTCATAAACCTAGATGTCATATTTATTATTTCCCTTCTATCCCTAGACTTTTCTCATATTTAACAAATGAAACCAACGAAGAAGACAAACACTCCCAAATCCTGTAGGTAAGGCAAATGTATTTATTGTCATCATTAAGTTCGTCCGTTGCCAAATATAGGATTCTTTTAATGAGCGCCAGAAGGCAGAAGAGTCATTCTATACCATCAATTAATGGGGTATTCAATACTGCAACATTTTTTGCCAACTACACATGGAAACATGCCATCAATAGTGACCTGCGAGCGCCCCTAACAAACTGCGCACATCAATACACTCGTAGCCGATAGCCAAGTTTTTTCTCCAGACAAATCGTCTCGCGGAAAGAAATTAATTTGACAAGTCGGCCCGAGTGGCCCCTAGACGCCTGTATTAATTTATGTGACGGGAAAAAATGTGCCCGGGAGGGGCGAGGCGGGACACGCCGTTACACGAATACTTCCCATAGCATCAGTTTTGGAAATTGATGAGAGGATGGATATAACTTTTTCCCCAGTAGTTTGTTCTAGTAAGGTACTACGAGGTGTTTAATGTTGATCCTTAACATCAATGTCGTAGATGTACTCGTGTATTATGATTCTCGGTTTTGTCAATTAATTTGTTTTCAAGAATGGCTTGTGCTTCGGTGGTGTTTTGATATTATTGTGCGTCGACAGTATACAGCACCTAAATTTTTGCCAAATATTGCTATTTCTGTTTTAAACTTTTTCAACAGATACCGCTTTTGGAGACTGGTCTGCTCTGGTCGGGTCAAGTTTTTGTTTTGTAATTATACATTTTAATTTTCTTACTTTACAACAGGCCCATGTGAACATGGTGAAATGTTAATTATGACTCATAATACACCTTTGATAATACTGTTGATGAAAAGAGTAACTACCGAGTTTCTTGCCGGATTCTTCTCGGTAGATGCAACATTCCGAACCGGTGGTAGAATCATATTTCTTTATCTATTTTTGACGATTTATAAGTTATTCCTTGAAACCTATATAAATAAATAATATTTACTACTATAAGTACTTAAGTACATTAGTTTTTTTGTAAACCTTAGCTTCGTGGACTGCCTATCCCTCTGGGTATTACGGGTGTTTACGTGTATGTATGTACATGTATATTTATAGGCATGTATTGTAAAATAACCAATCCTAAAAACACATTTATTTTTGATTTTACTATGCTGTTATTGTCAATGCAATTTCTTCCACTCTAGTTTAGAAAAAACGTATTACAAACATGACATCACATCAAAAACTTCCCCATCGAACATTACCCATTGGAGAGTGAATGAAACGCCAATCACGCCATCGCCCCACCTCCGACCGGCACCGGGGCAGTCGTAATCCTCACTGTATTTCCTTAATACGTGGTCGAGTCTGTCTCGTATTCAGTTATCAAGAGTATAATGACATCAGGAAAAGTCGCGAGCCTTTTGGGGATGCGACGCTACTTACTGGATGTGCCTACCGATTCTGGTTTCGGAATACCGGTTACAATTCAATGTCATATTCGATGTTAAACTATAGTAATGTAAATAAAACGTGCAAAAGCATTGCAAACCCAGTGTCAATATTTCTAAGAAGTTACTAAAAAGCATAATTAGACTTAATTCAAATTATTAGACTTAAGAATTAAAGGGGAATGGAAATGGAAACCAAATCATTTACAAAATTTGCAATAAGTGAAACATGTGTTAAATGAATTCACATACTTATACATTAATTTGTATATTGTGTGAATATAATTCTTTTCGGTTATATTTTTAAAGTGTTTTTGGCGGTATACAATCATATTTACTCTAACCGATTGCGTTAATTCCTACCGATTTAGATCTCTAACCCAACCTTTCGGAGCGATTCCCTCATTCTCGCCAACATCGACTCGGCGGAGGGGAGCCGATTTATGACGATCTGATGATACAATCGAATCAAATACAGCGTCAATAAATCAACGTCCGCTCAGGATACATGTGCGCTCGCGGAGACGCGAACTGTTGTGTCGAGCTGGATTGGGGAAAAGAGATGAGGAAATGGATTCGATGATTTACAGCTTGTTAATTTTTGGCTTTGACTTAGTTGACGAAAATATAGGTGCAGTTGGCAGGCAGTTATCAAAGAAGTACATTTGACTGTTTTTTTTAAACTTTGTTGTTATTTAAATTTTATTTCCTCAGTAAGAAACCGCTTTAACCATAGTAAGAGATATGCTAAGCCTACATATTGCACTGAATCGACTGCCACCTAATCTTTATAACCTTTAGACAGGATCACCAAACTAAATCATATTTACTGCTATCCAAATGTCAGCTGCACTTGTTTTATTATAGGTACTTATCTTCACTGAGTCCTCAGATTGATTTTACTTGACTTTTAAAAATACATGTTTCCATAGTAGTTAAAAGCATGTTTCTGAACAAATATATCATTCAGCATAGTAAAGAGAATATAGACTAGAAAATTGTACGATACATATCGACAAAGACATTAATTAGGACGATATATGCAGTCACGTTCGGGCGGCGCGTGCGCCCGCGCGTCACAAAAAGTGGCCGCCCAAGACGCGACCACGGCCACAACCACGACCACGCCAAGCGAACATAATAACTGTAGAGACCAAAGCGGCTTTGTTGCATTCGGGGTACTAGCGCGAAATCCAGACGCCGCCAGGTGAAATACATATTGTGTTACATGATATATTAAGGAATTCTTATAGTAAATGCCTAAAAAATATTTTAGTCATTTAATGTATGTATTTGTTTTTCATTAGGTACATTCTTAAAAACTAATAAATATGCAAGCCGCCTATATTTTATTTATATATAATAAATTTTGCTTGGCTTTGAATGTAGTAAAAATGTATATTAAAATATTTTTTTAAAATACTTAACCCACGATACTAATGATTAGCCCAACGGAATTTACACTTCACCTGTTAATAAATTTTCACCATTCTTTTCCTGTGAAATTATATAGGTCATGTTTCTCCGTACATATTTGTTTAGCTTAAAAGGGTTTCTATAATGAGAGATTTCCAATAAAAGATAAAATACTTTACGCAATTTAGTTAGTCACGGTATTTTCTGCCTTGATTTTAGGACGTAAAATACTTTATTAAACTTTATTGCACGTCTCACTTTTGACACAATAAATCTCAAACATTCTCCCTTTGTTTACGTTAGTCTTGTACGGGCTCGTAATAACCGCATAATCTTCGGCGAACTTCGAGGAACAATGACCGGGGACACACCATCCTTTGGCGCGGCAAAAAGAAAACTCTCGATTTCAATTAACAATGATGCGATAAGTCCGGTAATGAGAGGTTACGTGGATTTATCGTCGCACAACCGACAATTAAACGTCTTTGTTCGAGCGCCGCCCGCGCAGGCGACCTCACAAAATGTTGTGATCGACAATGTGGACGTATTATTATCGTACAATGCGTTTGATGTTCGGCGTTTGCAACGAAATATAGGTATATGTATTCTTCTAAAAGTATGTTATAAAAAAGGCCACTTTTATACTATGTCGTAATATCAAGGCAAATAGCAACATTTAGACCGCCATGTATTCAAAATATCTTTATTTATATAGGCTTCAAGAAAGCACTTGTATGATGCAAAATATACATACAATATTATATTTTCTCTCAAGTTATCACATTTGATATTTCTTTTTGTGATCAAATAATCTTAAACAACTGATGGAAGTAAATAAATTTCTAATCAAAAACCTCTTATACAACTTCACTTAAAACTTAATTTATTGTAATTTTTTGTTTAAAATCTTAATTTTTTTTTATTAGGTAAATATTCTAAAGTATAACAAGTCTATTACACAATTTTCCACAAAAAAAAAAAAAACCTTAACTCTTAATTCTAAACTTAGCAACGTGGCCTCTAAAGCGCTTACGAAACCCATCAATCCTTAATATCAATTATCACTCCGGCCATCATAATCGTAATCTCAGACACTGCGGAGGTGGAGACCTATCTCCTGATCTCAAATTGATTCCAATACTTGCATTGTGTCTCGCGCGCGTCTGTATCGGCGTCATCTTCATCACTCGACCTGTGTACCGATGACTCGACATATTTAGCTCCTAAGTTATCATTCATATGGAACACATCATCGCCATTTTCACTTTTATCACTCACAACTTTAGAACTAAATTTCAACGGATTCAACCCCGTTAATGCGTCTAAGTACAATTTGTCAGCAAATTTATCATCCAACATTATAAATTAGACTTTAACTGTATTCCAATAGCCTTTATGATCAATATTCAACTATAGTTGCTTTGACAGAGCACTCGATTCAATCTTTGTACGCCGTAAATGAGGTCCGTCAATAGCCTTTCATGTGCATCATTCATGAACAAGACCATTCATGTTTGATACCGATTCGTTATTTGAATGACGGTTTTCATTCATGCCTCGTACCAGCTTATACGGTCATGCGTACAGTACATGACCACATAATTTGTACGTTATTTGCTACGATACTTCAAAATTTATTATTAAGACAAAATAAGATGGACTGAAAATAATGGAATTATTATAAACTTGTAATCAGTTCCAAAAATAGCCCTTAGAAGTCGTTTTGGGCACCGGCATTTTATAGTGACAAAACTCTATCTATAGTTTCTATTTTTATGCCTCTAATATAGTTTTTTTTTTCGGTGACCAATACTTCACATGCTATTCTGCACACCTGACAGTCAGTTTGTAATTAAGACGGGAAAGTTAAGAAATTCATACTAGAAAACCACCATTGTTGAATGTCCGACTTCTCTTACCTCAATTTCTTTATGACATACCTATCCTGCTTATCCAAGTTGAATATAACATGTTCCGTAGGTGTTTGAGAGTGACTTCTTATTATTGACTGGCTGTAGACAGTCTTTATATCTTAAACATTCGAACCTCCATAAATCAGGTCGGATGTCCAAGTAATATGATTGTGGAAACAATACGCAGTAAAATTTATTGCTGGTTGTAATCTCGCGAATAAGATATTATATTCCAAGTGCTGGTGCCATCAACTGAGTGCTTCGGTTCAAACGGGACATTCATGTGTCCCATGTAGATGTAACTAGGTTTTTATAGCTATGCTAGCTATATATTCATTTTCAAAACAGGCCTGAGATTGATGACGCTGATTTGATATCAAGTTACAATACCAACAAAAGTTGGTTCCAATAGGCGCTTATAAATTGACGCAGGCTATTTACTTCTTATTTACAATTACACCTTAAAAGCTGGATTTTTCAATTTCCATTAGAGGCGATGTCAAAATCCAAACGCATAAATTTTTCAAACTAATTAAATTCAACTGCATTAAGTATTTATTTGGTATTGACTAGCGTACCTAGATTTATGAGAAATTAAAAATACTTGTGACAGTCTAATCCTACAAGTATGTTAGAAATCATTAGCAACACTTACGGCATGTGAACATATCGTCCAATAATGTTGAAATTGACAAATAAATTTGTAGGCAAGTGTTGCCATATTTTGGTTTACAGATATATGTTCTACTTAATGTCGAAGCGATAAAGCGCATAATGGTTTACTATGGGTTTGTTTACGTCATTGTGTATTTGAAATATTTATGTGCGTTAGTTGCCAAACTAATCGATAATTTATGTAAACTCCTACCCAATAAACTAAATATCTGTTCAGTATCTGTAGGCGATTGACACAGGTCTTATGATGTTGGATAGGTACATTGAATGATATTTCATATTGAAGATATGTCTGTCTCAAGCAATACAGAATTATCCTCATCAGCTACTGAAAATCTGCTAAATCACAGCAAAGAACACGCTAATCTTCATCTCTAATCTTCTGAGTCTCTGACTGACGCTGTAACAAGCTGAAGGCCATACTATTGTACCTTCAACGATTAGGAAACATTTTATATTATTTGGATCCTTTAATAAAAATATTTCGGACAAAGTATCCATATTATGGGTTATTATTACAGAAGTAACTTAAAACTATGGTTAGTATTTACTATTTCTATACAAGGTGGTAGTGAACAATATTAATTAATTTATCAGTACCGCTCTGCACGCAAAACATGCAGCTCGGTAAGCCTCCTAAAGATGGCTGCATCCATCCTGTCTGCTATCATCCCCAGGATCCCGTTACCGCTCCCCCTAAGTTCGATAGATATAAGTTTTTGTTTTTATTATCTGAAAGAAGAGTTAAGCAAATCCATGTCTAGTCTCATTCTACATCATACTCTGTCTGTTTTAACCAACAGTACCCACGAGTTTAATGCAAGCAAGATACCCAACAGTTTATCATTACTCAGCAAAAACAATCAAAAGAAAAAATCCGTATGACCTTTGTTGAGCAACAACTGTCCTCCCCGAGCTAGTCCCCACATCCCGTCATTCACCGCCGTGGCGCAGGCGCAGACTAATGCGGCCACACCCCGCGCTGCGCCCGCGCGTGCCATGCTAATGCGAGCCTTTGTCTCGTACGTAGGCGCGCATCCTGTGAGTGGGCCCCGAATATCGATGTTGCCAGCATCTTGGATGTACCAATAAATCTGGATGTTATTAAAGCCATTAATAATGTGTTTTAATACACAATGTCTGGAAATCATTAGTACTTGAAAACAATTTCTACATGCCTTATAGATCATTTAATAAATTACTTGAGATTTGCTAGTAAAGGCAATTTTTATAATAAAACGAAAACTTGTCACTCTTTCGCACAATGGACCTTTACTCAAAGCTTATAGGTATAAATTAAAAGTGATTCTTAGTCTTAAAAAAATAATCATCTCATCTCGAATATAAACATATTCTCTGACATTCATTGAAAAATGCGAGTACATGAATACGTGAGGTTAATAATTCAAAACTTATACTTAACTATTTTCTTCTATGTGAAAGATTTTGCGTAAAACATGCTGTCTATAACAGTACAATGCAAATATATTTCTTATCTTATGTGACTATACAATATTAATTAATTGTATGAGAAATTAACTTAAATTGTTTTACTAGCTAGTTCCTAGCAACAATGGCAACACTGAAAAAAATTGTCAATGGCAGTTGTGACATCCCGGCAGGTATGGCGCAATGAATGAGCCTCTCAAGAGATCCGAGATCGGCTCGAAATGCATAATGGCTCATTAGCATAATTATGGCAGCACCTTATTTATTGTTGCTCGTTTTTTGAAAGGCTAGCTATGGCCCCTCTGCTTCATTCATACATATTCAACGGCGATAAATGATGATACGATTGTTTTACTGTACCCGTAAATCCTTAAACATTAATTGGTGTTAATACTGTCAATACCTTTTTAAATCTGCTGCTGTAAAATGATCGATCAGTTATATTGCATTTAACTGTAATTGTGTCTAAAATATGTTCTGGATAAAATACTGTCAAATCGTGTTTTTTTTCTTTTATTTATTCATCCTATCTCTTCTCAGAACAAATTATAATTGTCTCCTGAAACAAAACCGGGTATTTTTCCACGAGAACACGTCTAAGCCAGCCATCCCTATTGTCAACAGAACAGCACATTTGTTGTAATTACCCCTCGTTCCCCACAATCTGTTGTACCGGGCGCCTCGCCTTTTAGCACAGGCCTTAGGTGCCTTGAGGCTACACCACTAACTGTATCATCCACATTTGATACTGTGTCACATTCCATTGCGTTTTCTACTGAATGTACGAAGTTACCTTGTCCTTTATAAGCAGCAATGGAACTTGAACATATTGAACAATTTGAGTGGAAATGTATGGATAGCAGTGCAGGGGTGTCAAACCTATGATTAGAGTATGATTAGCGGAGGGGCAGAGCTGCGGTGAAAAAACGTTGCAATTCCATTCGTCGCTTAAATAAACTATTGTTATTAGCGCGCTACAGAGATTGAATAGTATTGCGGTGTATTTATTTTAAAGTCGAACAGAAACGTTCAATTGGTGATTAATTTTGTGAGTAAAAATTTAAATAAATTATAAAAATGCATAGAGAGTTGGTTAGTTGTGGAAGATCATATTAAAAATTATAATTTTTTTATTTTTATATCTATCGAAAATAACGTATTTATAACTTATGATATGCACATTAAAAATAAGATAAGTGTAATATTGTATTTACTACTTGTTATTACAATGACGTCACTAGGTAGTGATAATGATAAAAGTAAACGACACAAAGGTGAAGCATACGACTAATTGTTGCATTAACTATTACTATTCAATCAAGCGTCAATGACTGTATGTGCACACGATGCCAAAACAATAATGACAACCAACTTTTCAATTAAGTAACAACAATTATCTTTTCTCCAAAGTATTCGACGGCACAACTTAATTGTGGGTCTCAAAAACACCGAATATAGACCCATTCGCCGCATGATTGTCATTTCGATTAATCAAATTTAACGAAGGCCTTAATTAAAATTAATCAACAATGTTTTGATAGTACCTACCGGCGACGTCCCATAAACGTTATTAAGCTCGCCCATCAACGCTATAAAATTACTGTGTACTTTATTTATTGCTACCATTACTATTTTTAAATTACCAACATCCATCTTTGCACAAAAACGCGACACCGAATTTCAAAAATCTCTAAGAAAACCAATTTCTGTATGATTCTATCGCTCTCAAACCGAAAAAACAAAATTGATCCCATTTAAAAAGTGAAAAATTGTACGCAATTCGAAGAAACAGGCAGATTACACGACGCGATTGCGAGAAACTCTATTGTCGAACTAATAAAACCATTCTGATTGATGAAGTCAATTTTTTGTCAAAACTCGTGCGTCCATTTAATTTCGGATGGAAAAAAGTCTGAGCGTGCAACAATAGGTGATTTTTTCATCACAATAGTCCGTTTCTATGCGATCATCGATTACTTTTTTATCGTTGAAAATATCAATAATCTGTTTACGCCCACTGTTAATACCGACGTTAGTAAAATTGAAACTTGACACGTGTTACAGAGCGAAAATAATTTTGTGGGTGCGTGATGATGCGCTTTTGTATTATGTTTGTTTCTTTTGGCCGACGCCTCGCGCGCGCGCAGAGCCATTTAGTGCGTGACTAGCACTTTTTTATTGCCTTTGTATTGAAAAAGTGGCCATATCTTTAAGTCACTCCACCTGACTATCTCCCATTTGACGCGGTCAAAAATTGACGTTTTCTTCCATAATTGGCATCCAATTTGCCGAAATGAAGGCCGGCCTTCGCATCTGTTATTAGTGTCACATCTGTTAATGGAGATGTCGGGCTCTTGGCAATAATTTCCGACGGTTTACTACTTTAACAGTTTTTATCGTTCTTGAGGTATTTTAGAATACGCCAGCTTGTTGCGACGGTATTTTGATTACACTCTCATCACGAAAGCGATTCGTTCTACAGACAGCTTCAAATGTTTGGATACTATCAGCGTGAAACAATTTACGGCGATCATCGTTAGCGGGGGCATCGATATTATTTCAATTTCCCAAATTCCTGTTTGTCCAGCGTTAGTTACGCTCATTACAAGGGCGAGGCGGGTTCACACGGACGCATGCCCCGAAACATTCAATAACATAACTTATGCCTCGAAAACGAGCCTTCAAATTACACAAAACTGACAGCTTTAATATTTGCCCTTAGCAGTGGATCGTGGACGGCCAGAACACCTCATGCTGGGCTTTTAATTTGTTCCATACATCCTTTCACGTGGTTTTTTCTGTGTTTTGTTTGAGGCCGGCGGTGATCGATCGTTTGGCCGCTTTTTTACCTTGTTTAATTTTGGAAGGAGCTTCGGTTTCGCCAAGTCATTAGTGCTGCCCTCTCGGTGGGACGAGCTCTCGCTTCGGGACTCATTGTTCCTCTCTGACAGCGCCTGTTGTGTTTCGTTTAGTAGACCAAGTTTTGAATAACAAAGGTTTGCTTTGTAATCTGTCAAGGTGAATTGGCGCCTCTTGGTAATTATATAATATGCAGACCTCTTCAGATTTTGAAACAACATGTCCTTTTCATGTTGAACATCGCATCTGCATATCTACTTATTTAACTCTTCCTGTAGTCACGTGATCTACTAACTTAAATATTACAATTTCAAAAACCACTAGAACCATTTTATTTTGGTGCAAGAAAGGTTTTTAATTAATTGGAAGAACTGTGAGTTATATTGTTGTAATAGAATTATGAAGAAATTACCTTAATTATGCCAAAAGTAGGGCATTCCTATATTTTAGCGATAATATGAATATGAACTGATACGCCTGAACAACAACAATTATGTAATTTTAAATGAATCAGTGAGTTCTGAGACGTATTACCGACAACGCTCACTGAATGTTAATGATGACCAGCAGTCGCAGAGTTAACATAACCCAGATCATCTTGACGGGAAAATTGGAAATAAATCACGTTTTAATATCGTCTTAACCTTTGCTCGATCTCGTGTGTCGATTTCTACCGATTATCCGGAATAATTCATGGGCTTTCTCGTGGCGAAACCGCGAGGAAATGTCAATGATTTGTGCTTGCCCGTGATGATTGATTCGAGATGAAACTGTGGCGGGGAAAAATGGCCGCTCGCGACGCGGACAAATTGAGCTGGCCTCCGGCGCGCGCGCAGGACTTTGCAACCGCTGAAACTTAACAATATGGATTTTTGTAAGATGCGCAAACTTAAACTATGTGTCAAAGGTCTATTGGCATCTATCTATTACGCTTTATTGAACGAAATTTGTGATAAAAAATGTAATTTTAAATGTGTGATACTGGACCACTTTTTCTATGTTTTCTGTGACAGGGTAGATGGTCGAGTGGTCCGAGACCCTGTCCAGTTTTAAGTATTGTCCTATGACAAGCTTATAGCTTAGTTTGGAACTAGGGAATTGGTGTGTTAGTCCGAAGAATTTATTATTACATATTTAACTTGGCATCAATTATAACTTTTCAACTATTATATATGGATTTTGCCCATTGTATGTATGTAAATGTGTAAGCTATAATATGATAGATGATGTAGCTTTTACAATCAAGTTCCTGACTAAACAAGTAAGTAGCAAAAGTAGTTGTAATAAATGTGTCTTGTTAAATGTTTACAAGACTCATCTGTCCAGCACCTAAGGGTAAGATAACTGTGCGGGGCTAAGGACATAATTCGCCGCGCGCACACTCCCGCGCAGATTTACAACCACGCTCAACCACTTGACGCAATTACAGTTTGGACGTACGGACACTTTATTTGACTTTACAAATAATGCGTGTAACATGTAATAAGTCCACTAGTAACTTATACTTGACGTGTTGGCTTGTATTTACATTGGACAGCAGTATTTACTGGATAGGGCGTCGTTAGCGATATTTATGGGGAAAGTGGGTAGTGCCTCATGTTCTTTTTTTGGGATAAAAATAAATCTGTATGTTTACGTCCTTTAGATCATCATAATCTACGTTGCATTATATTGTACTGGCTGGAATAACCAGCCTACACGGCTCACGTACAATGGTCCACTTCAAGGACTAAGTGCGGAAACCATCCCCGTTAACATAGAACATAACATAGAACATATATTGTACTGTTGGGCTAAAATACTTGAGGTTTCAAGGTTTTACGAGTAACCTCCCAAGCCTAAATAACGGTGAAAGTGGCTTTACTATCCGTGTATGAACTTTAAACAATGCTCAATTAACTATTAAATATTCGATGAATTTAGTTACTACTGGGCGCTCGGATAACAGTAAGTCACAGTCATGTAGGTACCAACCAGTGGCATATATTAAAGTATCCCGGTAAATTAGACCTTATTATACTCCAGTAGAGTAAACATTTCTCATTTACCCACTGTTGGAACTTCAATGATAAATCGCACATGTTACTCTGCCACTGAATTTATTTACGCCATTTATATAACATAAGCCGAGCCGTTTCGAAAACATGTTATCGTCATCTCGTCTCCATTAAAGTCCTAAATCGAAAACAATAACCGCATTGTCATATCAGCGGTCCATTGCGCACTGGCCGCATTCAAGCCCACACGTTCAGAAAGCAATTTCAGCAGGAGCAGCAATAGACCTCGTTCCGGGAAGGCAGCAGGCGTGCCCTTATCGCAGCTGTAAATCAATATATGATTACAAATTTAATGCTACTGTTGGACTATAAATCAGAGATTTTAAATTACGAGGTACAAGCGACGTATCACAACGCGTGAGGCCCCCTAGTGCTGCCCTGTTGTGTCGACACTCGATAAATTCCCGTTCGCGTGATGACCGAAGTAAAAATAGAATCAGGCTCGAAATTAATTAAGGATAAGGCTGGATTATGTTATTCGATAAATCGACTCGATCGCTGGGTGTGCGTTGGTGTGGTTTAAGTTTGTAATTACGGTATTGATGGGTACGCGAGTTGGGTTCATTTATATTTTATTACAAAAGCATTTTTTTGCGGTTTTGCAGCTTTAGGTGATATTTTGGAATTTCTTTTTATGCAATCGCGAAACATCTTTTACGAACTAATTTACTTGCATTGCCTTGTGTCTTGAATATCAAAAATATCCAATACATAATATTATGTATCACTATGCAGTACTTTGTTTATTTGAATGATATGGTAAGCAAGTGTAGTAATTGCATAAAAGCTACAAGTGGTTGAATTAAGCTTCCTAACCAACATAACATTGACATTTCTCCTATTTACGTTTAAGACGACTCGTGTCTGAACAAAAGCCATTGGGATAATCCACATTCAATTATTTATTTATTTACTTCAACAAGTATATCGATAGCGATTGCCGCCTCACCGCCCTCGCGGCCGCTACACCTATCGGCGGCATTTATCGACATCGATGTCGCGGCCTCAGTGACATCCCGCGATACTATTTCTGTCAGCGCGCGCATGATGGACTGCGTACAATATCCATGTTCGATGATATTTAAGGCTGTGCCTGCGAATAGGTAATATCGACAACCACTATACGACCGTTTTAAGAGGTGCTTACAAGTTTAAAGGTGGTTGAGTTGTTTTGATAAACGCGCTCTCGTGACTTCGCAGAAGCGGCTACCGGGATTGCGTTCGGTTTTGTATTTGTTTGCGCTTTCGTGAAATGCGCGTGTATCACTGGCGACGCGACGGGTACAATAAGTGGCTGTGTATTTTAGTTTTAACTTTAAAGAATTCTTAACCTATGTTTTGTTTCATGGTAACGGAAAAACAAACATTTTTATTATCTTTAAACAGGTACGATTCACAATACCAGTAGCTGAAAAATATATTTTTATAGTCTTAGGAATAAAAGATCAAAGTTTTTAGCTACCAACTTTCGATATTCATTGTTCGTTAAAATTTAAGTGTAATTTTTGTGAAAATTGTGCGTATATTCCACATGTAGGATAATATGAAAATTTTTACGTTGCCTTTAAAGTAGTCATCTTTGACATTGATAAATCACTTGAAATACGTGGACTGACTAAATCAACTCTAATTAATTAGGTAGCAGATAGTTCTTTTTAATTAGAAATAGAAGCCACTTTATAAGAGAACAAAATGAAAGTTTCGGTAACGTTATACATACAAACTTTTTATAAATATGCAATTATAAAAAAAAATATATAAATTTTATTTAAAAAAAATGCAGACCATAATATTCCGCGTACTGGGCGTCCAATATCCAGTACCTACATTTTTCATACAGCAAAATGCTCATATATTATTTCTCATGTATGATATAATACACACAATTCCCAATGCTCTCGTGAACAAATTACAATCTTTAATCTCCTACTTCTCAGAAAGCTTCATAAGTTCAAGGCTCCACCATCAGACCGGATCAATGATTCTAATAATGATTTTAAGTAAACAGTAGATTAAAACCAATTCCCTAGTTCCAAACATACTTAAATACTTTTATAAATGTCCGTGTTCATCACACGAAACGTTTGCCCCTAGCGGAATTCGAAACCGCGACCGGTGGTTTCGTGGCCAGGGTGTCTAACCACTCGACTAAAGGGCTAGTCAAAGTAGTTAGGAAGATTAGTTCTCATTCATCATTTTTATACCTAATTCCCTCATCGGCACAGAATCTCCAGCACAAGCTGGAGTGAGCTGCGCCCTCTCCCTTCAGCCTCGGTGACCCAGCGCTCGCCGCCCACTCATTACGGCCGATCTTGATAGCAGTCTTATTATTTCATTGACTTTTCGACACGACCCTATCTGATTGGAAAAAATGTTGTAAGTACACAAGTCGACGAGTGATGTGTAAAGCTTTTTATCTTTGGTGGTCATGTTAACTTCGTGAGATATGGATTTCGTGGTTTATGATTTATATAATACCATGTGGAAAAAATTACTACAGATAGAGATATTTATATTATATAGCATCTCTGTTTGTAGCTATTTGTTATTACATCTAAACTTAAATCAATTAGAAGATTTCCTAAATTGATACTGAGAATTATAACCGAAAATACCTATGTCACTTTAACATTGTGATCTTGTTCAATTTGTTTATTGGTTATAAAATCTATTCTTAAGTATTCACCAACAACATCTTTAGGTTTAAGCTTAGCTGTCTTGAAATAACTAAGTATATTTCTGGTATGACCAGTCAACTAGGTACTACTACGTTAACTTCCTATGAAAAAGTAAAGTATTTTGCGCAGCCACTTGCAAAAAGTTAAGGATATTTCAATAACCTTTAATAAAACGGCAGCTCGCTCTCACCTCAAAACATTTACCGCAACATTCAATAACGTGCGCGTGCGCCGATCGCGAGCGCGATGCGCCCGCCTATTAATTGCCGGCCGACGTAAACGTCCGTGACGGAGCCTGGCAACATATTACGGACCAGCTGGTGTGCCAATAAACATATACATGCATGTATACTCTCATCTCCGAAGATACCTTCAGCAGAGGCAGAGCCCAATGTGCCCTGACCAGCTAGCGTGCCAATAAACATACATGTCATGCATACTACTATACAAGAAGGTATAGACTCCCAAAAGTTCTAAATGTCAAAAATAAAGTTCAGTTGGGTTATAATAGTAGTAACATCTTATAACATTCTAAGCTAGGAATATGGTAAGTAGAACTTTTATAAGTCCCAGACCAACATTGCACTTTCTTATTTGGTGATTAAACAAGCCTTGGCTATTGGCATAAATCATTAAACTTAATGTTTAATTAATAATTTTAACATTTTTGATATCTTGAAGTTACAGTCTTAAAAACAAGAAAGAATAAACGCCTCCTATCTCACATCATGTATCTCGACAACAAACTAGTAAAACGACCAAAAACGTATATGATCTAATTTAATGCTACACCGATAATCATGTCGTGACAAACGAACTTACAAACACAACAATAAATAAAAAGACCTTCACGCCGAGACAATAGGCACGTAATATTAAAAATTAGTCTGTATGCCTGCGTGTAATTCGATTTAGTCGACACTTCCTGCGCATTGTGGCTGCGCGGGCGCAGGGGCAAAGATCAGTCGCGCAGATAAGCAATGTTTTATTGGCCGACAGATAATAATATCCATTTGACAGGTAATAAAAATGTGATCATAATTATAATTTAATAAAGGTCCACTCCTTCGAAAAAATATTGAAAACAAAAACGCTACTAAGAATGTATCATGTTTCTAATAAAAAAATAAACGAGATTTCAACTTTTATCACAAAAGTATCTCTAGAAGAATTTAGGAATAATCATAATTAAATAAAGACTGTTGTAACTAAGTTATAAATTTGCAAATTGTTATTGGGTGTAGTAGGTATATTTAAATCACAGTTGCGGTGGTAGCTCAATGGTAAGGACACGCGCTTCTTAACCGAGGTGTGCAGGTTCAAACCCGGGCACGTACCTCAGGATTTTTCAAATCTATGTACGTATTTATACCACTAGCTCAACGGTGAAGAAAAACATCCTGCAATGATGAAACCTGCAAACCACTTTGAATTTGTAACCATGATCCAAAAATTGTCTGGTTCCCCTATGTAAGGGTTACGAAGGTCAGATCGGCAGTCGCTTCAATGTAATTATCAGACTCGCTAAATTCTAGATCATGGTCTAGGCAGACCCCATCTAAGCACGGGACATAACGCTAGGAAGATGATGATATTTAAATCACACTAGACCCAACGTAGAGATTCTGAAATGTTGTTATATTAACATCTTCACTATTAAAAATCAGATTTAACCCATAGAGTGACCGTACACAAAGAAAAAATACAATGAAAATACCTATCCTGTTAGCAAACTCGTATATCGTAAATCCAGATTCGTCTACTCCCAACTGTATCCTGCGCAGTTCCCACTGGACCATCTGTATGGTACATAATCTACGGCCCGATTGAACAAGGGGATGTGGGTGTCAATGTGACGCGCGCACACTATGATTTGCTCCATGCTCCGCTTGCGCGCAACAAACGATCGACGACTAATCTTCGCATCGAAAACGCGCGTAATGGTGAAATTTTAAAGTTAATTCTTTTGTGCCCTCGTTAGGGCCATTGTCACGAATCTATCTGTTCAATCAAAAAGTGTTCGGAAATTACTCTTTTTGTTGCGGTCATTATGGCTTTGGAAAATAAAAAGTGATTGAAAATATTTTTAATGCAGCGTGCTGTACTGGTTTTTATGCGCAATATTGTGCTATGTGAGCGCAATAATTTTTTTTAACCTTTTTAAATAAAATTTTAAAAAACATTAAAATCTGATCAACTTTCGTTATACAAATATAAAACTGAATAATGTTATAACCTAACCGCAAAAAATCAGTCCATGTTTGAAATATTTTCATCTCGATAATACTCAACCGATCGTCATGAATTTTTACGTACTCCTTATGAGGGATAGAAATAAATCTACAGAGTACAGTGCGTCTTGAAAAAAATACTCTTCCTGAGGAACAGATCCCAGTAGCAAGCAGGTTTTCCACAGTTAAAAAAAATCAGTAGCTGGTATGCGGATTTGGCAATATCTGTATCTGTAATTAGTCTTTGTTTGCATTATTTCTCAGTTCCCAGCTGTATCTACCCAAAATAGCGCCTAAATATTGGTAATTTTTTGGGCAGGTATAAAAACTTAAGTCCAAAGTGTCAGTCGGCACCTTCAAGAGCATACGTTATGACTAGACACAAGTTACTCAAACCTCACTCGGCGATTATACGCGACGGCGCGGCATCGGCAGATAACTGCTTCTCGGAACAAATGAAAACATTATCAGTTGACGCCGACGCCGAAGCGTGAAGTCGTAACCTCCAATAATAAAATATTATATATTCCCGGCCACGAGCCACGAATAATGACAGAATGCCGGCAGGGAAACAAAAGTAGGTCTTTTGTTGTAGTCGCGCTTATGTGATTGTGCGCCTACGATGTGCATACGCGAAACAATGCGCTTACAACACGCCGTGAGTCAGGCGCGCGCGCCGTTCTGTCGCTCGGTGCCTGAGCCGAGCCAGGTACCTTCATATAGCTGCATGTTTCACTGATTTTGTTAAAGCTATTTTTATACAAAATCATAGGCAGGTCTCACTAAAATTTGACTCAAAGTCAAAAACTGACGTGGTAAAAAGGCTTCCTACAATATCTTGCAAACTAAACTCGTATTAGTTTAACTGTAGGTATGTTATTTTTACCACAAAGCCTCTAATTTCAACACCATTATCTTCCTAGCCGCTAGCCGTTGTAGTCCGCTTAAACCTCGATGTTGGATTTACCGAGTTGACATATTTCATTGAAGCGACTATCATCATACCTACGTAAAAAACAGAACTATGAATGTACGTTGATACCATCATTGATTCTGAAACACACTGTTTCATCCATAACCCGCACTCCTTATCACTATCATCATCAACAGCCTATACTCGCCCACTGCTGGACATAGGTCTCTCCGAATGAACACCACTGAACCCTTTGATATTCACCGCGAGGTCTGAACCATAGCACCAACAGGCCTGTCTCAACTGGATTGAGACAATAAACACCTTTCTAAACGTCGAAAAGCTTTGTATTCAGCACAATTAACCCGTTAAATAGACCATGTCCGTTATCAATCATCGGCCAGCAGTCGAACTAAACAGTGACATTATTAGGTAATTACCGCGTGGTTCACGGCTCGCTAACCGCTGATTGGTCCTGTAATTGCGTTTTGTGTGGAAGAATGCGGAGGAAGTCACATTTGGGCATTTCATTAGGGCCGTTCAAGCCCATTTTTATTAACGACTGTGTGAATGCACAGGGGAACTGGTAGTTAGCGTATCCAATCCTTTTTATCTATTTAGGTATACATTTGTCCCATGTTGGTCGGGGACTTAAAAATAAAGTGCCAACTGTGTTTCTCGCCTAGCATGACTTATAAGGTGACTAAAGACTGGCCCGTTGGTCGAGTGGTCAGAGACCCTGGCCATGAAACCAGAGGTCGCGGTTCGAATCCTGCTAGGGGCAAATGTTTCGTGTGGTGAACATGGACGTTTTTACTCAAATCATGGATATTTTTAAACGTATTTAAGTATATCTATCCATTCACCTAGTACCCATAGCACAAGCATAAGCTTAGTTTGAGACTAGGGAATTGGTGTGTCAGTGAGGCTGAAAAATTTAATGGCATATAGGGTTTTAGGTATGTGATTGTTTAGGCGACAAGCTAGCCACTTGACACTACTTTTTCAGAATATTCCATCTAACCCAGCCCAGTTTTTGATTTTGGTTGGATGTGGTTAAAGGGGCCTGCTGACTTTAACTCTGCCTAACCATTCGGGGAATATGGGCGTGATGTTATGTATGTATGTATGTAAACCAAATAGGTAGAATATACTGGTAGAATAGATTAAAGGGAGTAAAACTGAAAGAATACAGGATATGACCATTGGTATCCGAAAATTATAAAATCTATTAAATATTGCTAGTATAATAAAAAAATAAATTAATTTCAAGACAAAAATAGGATATAAAACTCAGAGAGAGCAGTGAAAATCAATATTTAGAATTATAGAGTCTTAATATGTACTCGTAACTCAAATATTAACTTACGATTATTGTCAAAAATATAAGAGTGTCTTACTTAGTTTGTCAGGCCCATTGGACGAGTGGTCAGAGACGCTGTCCACGAAACCAAAGGTCGCGGGTTCGAATCCCGCTAGGGGCAAATGCGTCGTGTGATGAACATGATTTGTACTCGAGGATGTCGATAAACTTATTTAGATATCTGTATCCGTTCACCTAGTATCCATAGGACAAGCTTATAGTTTAGTTTGTAACTAGGGGATTGGTATATCAGTCCGGAGAATTTATTTTATTTATTTATTTACTTAGAAAGAAGACACTCGGATTACAGAATGCAATAACAATATGTCATTTTTATTTGTTAAGTAACTATACAGAGAACACTGAAATATGTTATCAGGCCGTTTCATATCCGATAGGTCATACTTCAAACGTATCCCCGCCATCTCCCGCGTCGGCGGAAGGCTGGCCCCTGCCCAGCGGCTTCCGCCGGAAGCACTCGTATGGCCCGCCCGCTTCCGCCCGCCCGCGCAAGCCTGCCGCATATTGTGTAATCTGTTTGTCTGTCCTCTTATATATATATAAATAACTAGTGGCCGGTCGCAGCTACGTCCACGAGGACATTGTTCTAGGAGTATAGGGGAGTACTCTTTACCGCTATACAAAGTTTGAAGTTTCAATTCTATCTTTAATAATGATGGACATTTATACAAACTTTCAACCCACGTTTCTCTAAAAACATCTTCATAGTGCATACAGACGTCTGCGCAAAGTTTCGAGTTACTAGATCCAGTAGTTAAGTGCATACTTTTGTCGACAGTCAGTCTTTTTATAAACAAGTATATATATATAGTTAGTCTCATGTTGGTCGGGGACTTAAAAAGAATGTGCCAACTGTGTTTCTTGCCTAGCATGTCGTAAAAGGCGAATAATGGTATATGGGGTTTTGGATATGTGATTGTGTAGGCGACGAGCTAGCCACTTGTCACTACTTTTTCACAATTTTCCATCTAACCCAGCCCATTGTCCTATGTTGGTCTGGGACTTCAAAAGAATGTGCCATCTGTGGTTCTTTTCTAGCATGTCGTAGAAGACGACTAATGGTATATCGGGTTCTGGGTATGTGATTGTGTGGGCGACAGGCAAGCCACTTGTCACCACTTTTACACAATATGGTGTTATGTATATAGTAAGTATATATACCGCTTTTGCCCCCGGGTCCGCCCACAGAACCACTTGCGGGAAGTTCAGTCTGTTACAGGCACTTTATTTGTCTTTATCTTAAATACTCTATTCACCTTTACTCACTACTATACTCTTTGACTGGCTCGATGGCGCATTCGGTAGTGACCCTACCCTATCTGCCAAGAGTTGTGGGTTCGATCCTCACCCAGGGCAAACGTTCGTGTGAGAATACTTGTGGTTGTTCAGTGTTTGGGTGTTAATATCTAATGATTATGTATATATTTGTAATACCACTGTTGTTTCTCATATCCGTTAAACAAGTGCTTAAGCTACTTGGGAATCAGATCAATGTATGAGATGTAGACGGATTGATATTTGATATTTACAGACAGTAACTAAAAATCATATAAAATGTTGTATCCAGACATTTGTACGTCTGCCTTTATTTACAATAATGAACTTTACCCTCCAATAAGACAACAATAGCCGTAGCCTCTATGACAATAATAGTTCCTTCCCTCGCGTCCCTCCCGCGCAGGGAACACACCCGGCCCGCCATATATCTCGGCCGAGATTTACCTCCGTCGGATTCTATTAACCGGCCGGACCGTTGATAAACGCCGAATAAAATATCTATTTACATCGACGGATATACTGCCTGCTGTTGTCTCAATTCCCTAACGTGCCGCGTGATGGATGGCGAATGCTGCCGATTTTTTCGTTGACTAGTTGACTAGTTGTTGTCCGCGACTTTTCGCTCATCGAATTTGGCATGTTATAGAAGCTTCATAGTGCATTCCGTGGATCTTTCGTTATTTTTCAGGCTAATAAATGGCTCAATTCCTTTTTTAAGGTCTTATCTTCTATAATAATATCAGACTACATCACATACATTGTTCTGACTCCGACGTTAGTAGCTTACACACTTGTGTTACGGATATCAGAATCATCAGTGGTATTACAAATATATACTCAAATGTCAGATATTAACACCCAGACACAGAGCAAACACAAGTATTCATCATACGAATGTTTGTCCTGGGTGAGGATCGAACCCACAACTCTTGGCGCATGGGGCAGGGTCACTACCAAATGCGCCATCGAGCTTGTCGAAATGTCGTTCTATGAACACTTGTACAAAATGTTATGACAATCGCTTCAGCGATTTAGACGAGGAAACAGATAGACAAAGTTAATTTTACACTTACAATAGGATACGAATATTACATCTAGGAAATTGATAAAAATGTATAAGGCATACTTATTTCTATAGAATAGAAGGTTACATCAAACCTAAGTTACATCATGGTTTTTCGAATCTTCATACTTCGATGCCAAATTCAATGAAATTTAGCTCGTTATTCAAGTTAATCTCAGCAAAAAACGTAAGCATTTTGTAACTTCACAAGATGAATATCTGTAGTAAAAGTACTGCTAGGAGATAGTGAGTGTCAATAATAGCCCAGCGAGTATTCGGGCCGACGTGTACAGACTCTCCGGTAATTATGTAAGTTATCGCCGGATTGACAATACGAATCCTCGGAGCTCCGCTATGTATTAAGTTCGGATAGAGACAGGTGTTTACGTCGGCAGGGACGCCCTTTGCACGGCGAGACACGACCGATTATTAACCACTTTGCATATCACTAGAAATTATTAATTTTCCCACAGCATACGTCTATTTGTACACAATTTATTCGATAAATGACAGAAAGATCTTTCGTTAATATTTCACCGAAGTACCCAGCCAAAGTAGGATGGGTCATTAGTTTCTGGTTTTTTAAATCAGTCTTGCTTATTTTTTTCTCGCCTGGTTGCTTTTGGTGTTTTCATTCTAGATCCCTTATGAAATGTATGTTTCGAATTACAGTTAATTAATGTTTGTTATTTATGAACATTTCCAAAACAAGACAAAATTGCTTGTTTGCTTCTTCCCGTAATAAAATAAAACCAAGATAGACAGACAGGGCATAGACTATATCAAAAATGGTTTTTTTCGAATCGAAACATTTTGTAATTCTTTATTTCTGAATGCCAAAACAAATAAAAGGGAAAACGTTAAGTAAATGTCATTTATTTAAGATAAAACTCACTTTGATTTTCATAGTTTAAATATATTTAAACATCGTCAAGTGTAAATGCACACAAAGTTATCCCGCGCGCTTCAAATAGAATAACTTACAACTGAAAACTTGATTAGTCTCACCGACTATACGCTTGTTTATACGTCACCTATATACCGACACACGAATTTACGTCGACGCTGGCATCTGGACGTGTTAAAATAATTACTCGTAGACAGACTGAGGCTACATCTACATGTATTTCATCCTTTCTAGGCAAGTCTAAAGCCATCACATGCTGTACACTTTTTCAGATAAAACATATTGAACATATGAAATGAAATGAAATAAAATGATCTTTATTTATATAGGCTTCAACAAAGCACTTATAAATCGTCAAAACAAACTCAATATCAACCGTTTCAAAAGGTAGCTTCTACCGAGAAGAAACCGGCAAGAAACTCGATAGTTACTCTGTTTAAATGCCAAGTCTTATAACTAATAATATTTAAAAATTTTATACAAGTCAAATGTATTAGTGCAGGTGAACAGCCTATTATGAGGTCAACCAGCTATTCTTGTCATTTAAATAGTCATAATTGAAGGTATAAATGAAAGGCTTTTGCAGAATGTTTTAAATAAATTTAACATACGTACATACACACATACATACTGACACGCCTGTTTCCCATGGGGGTTGGCTTAAATCACCTCCTACCATTTGCTACGATCCTGGTACACTCCTTTCGCTTTTTCTACATGCTTGCTCATCGGGCACTTCTTATCGGAACTTTTATTAAAAAAAAAATAAGTAGTATACTATTGAAATATTAGTCAAATATTTAAAATTTTATTAATTTAATAATAAAGTATTTATTTGCATTCCTTAACAAAGTGTATTGGTTGGAATAAGTTGACATTTTTAATTAAACAATCTTTCTTATTCAAAAGCCGACCCATTTTCCATTAACCACACCTTAAAGCATTCAAAATTGACACATTGAGCAGTATTGAGTAGCAAAGCCTCCCGATATTTGCCCTAGTTTATCTTACACTGACATCATACTGCCAAACAGCGAGACGTTTTCTTTTACTGGCCCTCCCACGCCCTCACTATCTAAAACTATAAGGGCTCCCCTCAAGGGCGGGTGTCAACGGTCAGCAGAACTCTAATAGAGATTGATAAGGCCCCACTATTGACACCGTCTTGTAATCTGCCTTGATAGCGTTTAAAAGACTGCGCTCTTTCTCCGAGGCAGGTTAGGGTGGAGTGAGCTTCGGGTAGGCGAATAGAACACACGTTGTAACTGCTAAAGCTGAGATTGTAAGTTGTAGTTGGAATACATACATAAGTTAAAAGTTATAACTTGTTGATGTAGATTTCAGATACACATTATTATGTACGAAAATAAATTATTATAGGCTGCGGTAACACTAAAAAAAATGAATGAATATTGGGATAAGTCACAAAGCACACACTAGAAGGAAAGCAATTATGTAAGATGGAAAAAAAAATAGATGCGGAAATGTTTTTTTTTTTTTGTAATAGTACTATTGCTAAGATGTGAAAATAAAATGTAAAATACATTAACGTTCTTTAAAAATTTCGACATCCATTTTAATAATTTAACCCCTTGAAATGCTGCCAGATTAATACATATCTGACGAACATAATTATTTGGATGTGTGTCAGGATTGTAGCAAATGGAAAGATGTGATCTCTGCCTACCCCTTAGGGAAAAAGGTATTACATTATGTATGTATAATTATTTGGCATGGGAGCAGCTACCAAACAACGACTCATTAAGTAACAGCCGCAACTATCATTAGTACCTACCTAACTTACCTAAACTTGGGTGTATTGTACACGAAAATGAATTTTAAATTTAAATTTGAATTTAATTTGAATTAAGAATTTGAAAAAATTTAATTAAATTTGAAAAATTGGATTTGAATTTAATTTAAAGAGCTTTTGCTTTTCTGCATTTCCTTCAAAAGTACATTTATAGTCATAACATAAACATAAATTGAGCGCCATTATTGTTAGACACAACTTCATTTAAAGTCACTCCTCCATACTTTCCTGCCAGGATCACTAGTTCAGTGGAAACAGTTAGTGCATTTAGCAGTGTTCGCTATCTGCCATCGCACCCTCTTAACTCCAGCCCATCTTTTAGTTTCGCCCGAGTCGCCTCCAGAAGGCGCCCTTTCAATAGCGATGTGATACGAGCTTTATGATCTGAGCAATATCGGACGTTGAGTGGGGCGACTTCAGTTGAGAGTCAAAAGGTGGGATTACTTATTTAGTAGCAGATAAGTTTAAGTGCCTCTGCAGTTGCCCCCGGAGTTACTGTGTTCTTTTCTTGGTGTGAGAACAATAACAGGGGTTTTATAGATTGATCGTATTTACGTGTGTTGGGATTATTTTTATCTTTTATAAGTGTGTTATTTATCTTGATACATGATACTGAAACGCCTAATTGTTGTCATAACGTACATACATACATAACATCACGCCCATAGTCCCTGAAGTGGTAGGCAGAGTCAAAGGGGCAGCAGGCCCCTTTAACCACATTCAGCCAAAAACAAAACAGGGTTCGATAGAAAATTGTGAAAAAGTAGTGACAAGTGGCTAGCTCGTCGCCTACACAATCATAACGTATTTGCTATTTAATTAATATTATAAAATTTTTTTTCTGATCTGATCCTGCTATAGTTCATAATTAGTATTTCACATTATTGATCTGTTTAAATATTAGAAATTGTACTTATTATATATAAATAATAAGCTGAATGTAGCGAAAAAGCTATACCTTAATCCCCTAGTCAAATATAGAGGTATTAAAAATAAGGGCCCGACTAAGACTGGCCCGTTAGTCGAGTGGTCAGAGACCCTGGCCACGAAACCAAGGGTCGCGGGTTCGAATCCCGCTAGGGGCAAATGTTTCGTGTGAAGAACATGGATAGTTGTACTCGAGTCATGGATGTTTATAAACGTATTTAAGTATTTTTATCCATTCACCTAATATCCATAGCACAAGCACAAGCTTAGTTAAATAAATAAATATAAATATCCGACTACATCACATACATTGAAGCTTGAGCTACTTACCTCGGTCGGAGTCAGAACTCCGACAGAGTTAAGTAGCTTAAGCACTTGTATTACGGATATCAGAATCAACAGTGGTATTACAAATATATACTTAAATATTAGATATTAACACCCAGACACAGAACAAACACAAGTATTCATCATACGAATGTTTGTCCTGGGTGGGGATCGAACCCACAACTCTCTGACGCATGGGGCAGGGTCACTACCGAATGAGCCATAATAGTTTAGGACTAGGGAATTAGCGTGACAGTCTGGAGAATTTATTTATTTATTAAGGGCGATTTCTGAAGACATTCAAGGAGCTCAAATGTTACAAAATTAATATTAAATATCTAAGTTCACCCTGGGAACTAGAACCCCGGAACCGCCTGCGTATGTATGAAGACACAGAATACGGGCAATAAATACCCGCGAATATATGAACGCCTCTCACGATACCACCCATATCGGGCCAGTGTAAATGAGGCATTATAAACACCATTTGGTTACCAAAAACCGTTCTCAGCGGTCCCGTACTCCGTATACGGCAATCGTAATAGTATTCTAGGGCTTAACAATTTCACTTCGGGAACATTTAATCTGGGAGCTGGGAGGTATCTGTTTTGGTCGTGGGGTAATGGTTTATGGAGTTATTGATGTTATTGGCTTGATTAAAAAAGTGTTATATAAATCTGCTATCATACTAATATTATGAAGAGGAAAGATTTGATTGTTTTTTGTTTGCATCGAATAGGCTCCGAAACTACTAGACCGATTTAAAAAGTTTTTTCACCAATGGAAAGCTACTTTATGAGCAAGTAACATAGGCTATATTTTATTCCCGTATTCCCGCGGGAACGGGAACTACACAGGTGAAACCGCAGGGCGCTGCTATTTTGTATTAAAGTCAAAGGAATAATGTGATTGTGCGAACTCAAAATTAACATCAAACAAGACTGTTATATTGTAATTTAAAAACCGAAATAATTATAAAAAAACTATGTAATATCCTTTTATAATCTTTACATAGTATAAAACAAAGTTGCCGCTTCTGTCTGTTCGCTTAGATCTTTTGAACTACGCAAGGGTGATGCGGTTTTCACCAATAGATAGAGAGGAAGGTTTATATGTATAATCTCGTATTATTTTATGCTCACCGTGCGAAGCCGGGCGGGTCGGTAGTTTGCATTAAAATATTTAATAGCAGTTACATTGCCTGAACTTAATTTTTTCTAGTTAGGCTACTATACAGTATACAGGCTATGTTTCATTGGTTAGTTCTGACTTCTCTTACGGAATCTGTTTTGGTTTCCTTTTCCATTCCATACCCTTTGATATCTCCGTCTGTATTTTGATTATCTTTTTTAATTATTAACGAAATAAAATTCTAACCAATATAAATATAAGTAATTACAATGACTCCCGGAACAAGCTAGGCCGAGTCATCACAACAGAGCCGCGCATGATGCACCGCGCGCCGATACCGCGTCATCGCGCGTGCCCTGCATATTAATGCGCCTCGTCACCGCTGACTGATAACAATCAGTCTCGTTGTGCCATTTTTCGGGGCTGGTTTGACGATATTCGAACAATTGTAGTATTGGACACCTCTAACACAGTCACCGATCAATATGAGTGAACTGTGGTTTGAACGGTAAAGTTTGTTTGAAAACGGTTGAGAAGTTGAATTTACAAAGAATCGCGTAATAGTATAGGAAAAAATATTTTTTTTTTATATCCCACAATGCGTAGTTTTAATAAAAGATTAAATTGAACAGTTTTTTACATACAGTTTGGTCTTCGTGTCGTCTCTAGACACGTCTTCCGACAGATTTGTGAATTAATAATAAATATAGTTTTGGTTGTCTCTGATTTTCTTGGGAAATATCATATGTCTAAAAATTTCATCGATAGAATTTAGCCCGCCATAGAGTTTAAGTGCAACAAAAGTAGCTTGTTGTATAAGAATCTTTAACCAGTCACCATTTATGTTTTTGATCAAGAAAATTATAATGTCTTATCAAGTGTAACTTCTGTTTCTATTTTAGATGAAATATGAAGTTACTAATAAAGGAACCTATAGTTATTTTGCTGGACACTGTATTGAGCGATGTGGCTATTAAACGTAACATTTTTACAGAAGCTGCCCTTAATTTCAGTAACACAAACAGCAAGTGGTGTTATCTCCACGCGCATTAGATGCCGGTCGCAAAAAGCGCCGCGCCCGGGACCAAGGCACGCGTACTCCCGGCTTAGGCTTAACCGATTTGAATATATTTTTATCTAGTTTATTTTGAAATATTAACGACGGCTGCATTAAGAGCATTATGGACCCTTGTTGAATTTGCATGCCGGGGTCGCTCTGCAGCGGATCAAAGGATGCATTATGGGAATGTATGTGTTAACACGTAAATAAATAAAGGTAAACAGTGATGGGCGGTTAGGGTTGTTTGCGGCGGTTTGTGATGGCGCCGGGACGTTGTTGGTGGAACGTTTTTATATATACTTTGCGGAAAGTATATGCATATACATTCCGCAAAGTATATATAAAAACTGCCTGCTGGCAGCGGTATTAATTAATTATCCTATATTTCTTTGATTATTATATATTGGTCTTATGTCCTTGCTAAGAGTTTTTTATGGGGTACTACATTTCATAATTGAAACAACAGATACGCAGTTTTTGATTACTTTGTCTTCAAATGTGTATTATGTAAAAATATGGCATCATTAATAGTATACATCAAGGAGGTAGGTGACTTCAGAAGTAAGAAAGCCGATTAAATATTAAATCATGTGAATTGTATATTTAGATTTCACTCGAACAAATGTCACTAAACCCGCCTAATTTACTCCTCATGCGCCCCACCGGTTCAAAACCTACTTCAAAACATTTGCTGAGCTGGTGAAGCCATCCACAGCTAACATGGGAAGCAGCAGACGCTGGCCCCGGGCTACACTCGCTTCTGCGTGAACAGGGACAATTGTGCGCAGTTTAGGGTTGATTGTACGTGCGATCAAGACTATTTGTTCATTAAATAACATGACTTTTTTTGTTTAACAGGCAAAGGCAAACGAGCGTAATCATCATGTCATCCGATGATAAGTAGTCATCTGAAGTCATGGACGCACGCAATACCAGGTGAATGTATTTCCGGCTTTTAGGGTATTTGGGCTCATAGATGTACTAGTCTCCTGAGAATAATATTTGTACTTTTATGGAAAATATCTGAATTGCATCAAACTTAGACTGGTAATTGCTATCTTTTTTAGCTTGACTGACCCGTTGGTCGAGAGATCAGAGACCCTGGCCACGAAACCAAGGCTCGCGCGTTCGGAACCCGCTAGGGACAAATGTTTCGTGTGATGAACATAGACATTTGTACTCGAGTCATGGATGTTTACTAACGTATTTAAGTATATCTATCCGTTCGCCTAGTATCCATAGTACAAGCATAAGCTTAGTTTGGAACTAGGGAATTGGTGTGTCAGTCTGGAGAATTTATTTATTATTTTAGCCCGCGACTACGGTAGGTCGATTTCGGACTGTTGCAAAGACTATCGTGCATCCCGTGGGATCTATCTATTTTCCGGGATAACAAGTATGAATGTGTCTTTTCTTACAATTCAACCTTTTACCAAACGATATTTTATGATTTACGCGTTAACAGATACAGAATCAGATAAACATGCGATTGACAGATGGTGATTCTCGCATTTAAAAGGGTCCGCTTAGACCATGATCCAGGATTTTCTGACTATTCCTTATTTAGATAGAGGAAAGAGATTCGCGGTCGCTTTTACATATAAAACACTTAAGAAAAATACATACATATCATCTCGCCTGCAATCCAGACCAGAGCCAGAACAGACCCGACAGAGTCCAAACAGCAATATGCTCTTTAAACCACCAAAATTATTTTGACGAGAACAATATTATAAGTCTCTGATTAAGTATGTCAACAGTCACTTCTGCTGGAAAACAAAACATTTATAATTCCCATTGCTTACAAAAAAATATCTTGCGCCATTTCTCCAGTCCAATCCCGAAAAACATTCCAAACGAAACTCCACAAGCAGATGATAAAGATTGGTACAAACCCCCGGTTCGCTCGCGGTCCCCGGGGCCGCGTCGCGAATAAGTGGCAAATGCAAGTTTAATATGCAAGCGATGCGTTTCAATTCCGACGTTTACTTTAGCATTCGGAATAACACCGAATATTAAGCTTGATGGCGGAGGCCTTTTAATAACCGTTACAGTCATTACGGTTATTGAAAAAGTGGGGAAATTGCGCTTAATGACAGCTGTTGAAATGCGATTGTTTCATTGGTTGAATTGCGTTTTGTTATTACGTTTGTAATTACATTCAATTTACATCGTAGTCTGTTTTGACGGATTAACTTAACAAAATCAAATAAGGATCATCCCTATCTCATTAAAAACTTGTGCCTTTGTCATGGCGTCGATAGCTAAGCTAGTTTCTAAAAGCGTTACGAGCCCAAAAGAAAATACATCACCCGTAGACAGCAGATATTCATGTAAACTATTGCACCTTGACCCTGATAAATAGAACCTAGAAAATAAATCTGAACAACCATATTAAATTCTATTGAGAATATGAGAATAAATGTGAAATGTTAATAGACTCATCAGCTAGTCACCTAACATATTATTTCTTCATTTCAAATAACTACAGAAGGTCATTGTTAATTTAAAGTTATACTGATTTCTTGCGTATAATAATAGCTTCTACTCACTGTT
Organism: Glyphodes perspectalis; assembly: GCA_951394215.1. Classification (NCBI taxonomy): domain Eukaryota; kingdom Metazoa; phylum Arthropoda; class Insecta; order Lepidoptera; family Crambidae; genus Glyphodes; species Glyphodes perspectalis. The sequence continues at coordinate 17,985,149 of OX596205.1, read as the reverse complement.
TCGGGCACAAAATACACAAATAGTCGCTACTAAAACGTTCCAAATACATAAATAAAAGACCATAAAATAAGACCGACGTACAAAGAAACTATCGGCAGGATTCCATTCAGCAAAACATCGTTTAATAAGGCAAAACGAAAATCCAACGAGTGTTCGGTTAAAAGATCAATAAAGAGCCGATATGAGCCGTGCGGATGTCTACGCGCACAATATATCTAGATAGTGGAGCTATGTCGGCCCATAATATTCTTTGGGGTGCATCTCATTTGGCTAAGAACCTGCCTTTGTCAACAAACTTGGGGGCGGACGAAAAATCGATAGCTGCCCGCAGAGCCGCCTCGATCATCGCGCGCTGTCTTCGTAATTCGCGTCTCAATTTGAATTTTGAATTTCGCAGCTGACAATGTCTACTGTTTTTTCTTTTTTCAAAATATGACAAAACCACTGACAGTGTTTTGTTGGAACATATAACCTCAGCCTCTTATTGGCTGCGTGTCGGCGAATTAGAAATTCAAAATTTGCAATATTTTTTATTTAGGTATAAGAGTAAATCCGATTGCACTTAAAAAACGTTAGAGCTATTGGTAGTTCAGTGCAAAGCCATCATTATTTGTCTCTTATGATGAGCCACGAAAAAATTGATATTCGTATCTTAAATTAACTTTTAATAAACAAAAATATAGTATGTCAATAAAATAATTAGAAAATGACGGATAGGTACACTCCTTTCTTATGTTATTGTAAACAATCTAACATACCATGTTCCAGCAACTAAAAAATATAAACTAAAAAAGAATGGATTATCATTGTAAGGATACATCAATTAATAAATAAGTATGCTAAGACCGTGTTCGATCTAATTTTATTATTTGTGGTATACTTAAGCACATTGAAACTAACCAGTTAGCAGAGTGAATGATTTGTATAAACTGAATTCTCCATCCAAATAATATAAAAAAAAAAACATAACAAAAAAGGTGGAGTTTATAAATTTGCCTATTTACAATACAGCCTTTAGAATTACAATACGATCTCCATAATTAATATAACGTTTGCCTACAATCCAAGTCCGTGTCATATAAATGTCATAATGTTAAAGTTATTATATAAATCATAATAACTTCCACGTGGTGAAAAAAATCAAAACATTTTTCATTACAACAACGACTTAATAAAGAAATTTGAATTTCAAAAGCAAACAATAAAAAATAACTTGACATACATCAACATAAACAGTAGCGCCTGCGCATAGTTTACCCACAGTCAAACGAACACGGTAAAACGACGTCGGATAGAAATAGGTCTCTTTTTAACAAAACAATCTTACTAATATTATAAATGCGAAAGTTTGTACGGATGTATGGATGTTTGTTACTCTTTGACGCAAAACCTGCTGATTGGATTTTAATGAAATTTTGGAATAATATAGCTCATACACCCAAATAACATATAGGCGATGTTTTATTGGTGTACCAAGCAAGCGAAGCCGCTGACAGAAGCTAGTTGTACAACAAATAAATGAAGCAAAGGATATCAAACATGCACCATTTTTTTTTTTACGTGATTACTTTTTCATTTATTCGCTACTTTCCATCTTTCAGAGTTCAGACCAAGAATTAACACACAAATTGGCATGCACTTTAACTGAGTATTTTAATAAAATCTCTAGCTTGGACTTGATTGTCGCATAAAGATAACGCGGCAAACATATGACACCTTATACTAATATACATAACTCTACCAGAGTTGAGTTACCTCACTGTCACCCAACAATTGTTTAACTCAGAAAAACTTATCACAATGATCTAGCAAATTGAATATTGAATACATAATCTAATAATTAGAATAGTTGTGGCTGCGTCTGTGTAATTACGGGGCGGCCATTAGTGTGATCGGTAATCGCACGTTATCTTGACGCGGTTTGCATAAACGCGAATTATTTGCGTGAATTATGTGCGAGCCTTTCATTAAACATTCATTCATGGTTGTGGGCGTCGGAGCGTCGTACTATCGGAAACAATAATTTCTTTCTTGTCATGTGATCAACAGCTATCATGCTAGCTTAGTGTCAGAATACTTAAAGGTCTCTACTACGCATTATATTAACAACTACAATTAAAAGATTAAGTCGCTTATCGCGGTTGGTTTAGAAAGAAAACATTACGGCAGAACAGATTTACGTGCCTTTTAAAATACGAAAGCCGGTGCTATTTTAATTTTGATCCCCTATCAGCGTTTTGGTCGCAGCAAATTGCCTGACTTTTTCAATGGAAAGCCAATTGTAAGAGTTACTGCATCAGACTCGAATGAAATTCTTAAAACTGATGCCGTATGGGGGAGATTTTCCCAGAAAATAGAAATAATTCACAAGATCAACAAATATTGAAAAAAATAACAAGTACCGTAATAACTAAGTACTTAATTTCTTTGTTTCTTAAGAATACCAACTCATCAGTGAACCATTGATTTTATTTCTTTTCACTTCATTTCCAATCTTAAGAAAACAAGAGCACAATTACATCTACTGAGAAATCCAAAGAAACGTTCTTAATAAGGGAACGTTTTACAAAATAAAAATCCATATAAGTACGTGTTCAGAATTCAAATCAGACACCCGGCTGCTTTATTACGTCGATATGTAAATTTTGTACAGCGTCACTACCCTTATAAAGACCCTGTTTGAATTGAAAATTTAGTTGAACGAGCGAGAGTAAGCCGCATTCAGCCAGTATGGCCACGTCTTTCAGCCAACTCGCTGCTTTTCAACGTTTCCACCGCGTAGAAAAACAAAAAGATCTGATTTCGCTACAAAAATGAGAACTAAATCGATCACGCGTTGTTTAAAGAGATTGATGCATACTGGCAGTTCGGAAAACGAAAAAATAAGTGACAGGAAAAAGCGCGCCAAAACTGACGTTTGACAGTGCATAGATTAAAAAAACAATTTATTATTTTTTTACGACGGGCGATTCTCGTAGCAACGGCGTTGCAAGTGACGTGTCACGTGGTATTCCGATCTGTCAAACTGTGACAGAGATAGAAGATAAAGGTGGTGGGGGGTGTGCGTGCCGCGTCGATTGTAAGTAAACAAAAATATGGCGTTTCAGCTAAGCTGTTATACTTCGGTGTACGTCATAAAGGAGACGTGTTTTAATTCGTCATGGAATTTTAATATAGGGGAAGGTATGTGTGTTTAGAAAGAGGCGTAACTCGTAGTGGATGACCTCATCACGGCTCGAGAATGGCATTCGGTATGCGTCATGGAGTACGTGACATGCCACGGAGGCTTTGTCCCAGTTTTGGTCCATAATATACTAGCATGATTTAATACGTTTAATATCCTGATGATATTAGAGATAGAGTAGCCTATTTGCCATGTGATTAACGTATTGCAACTGCAGAGTTTACCGAGTGTACATACATTATTTTTTAAGAAAGAAGTCAAAAGTTGAAATACTATGTACATTCAAATTGCATGTTGGTCTGGGACTTAAAAAGAAAGCCAACTATATTTCTTGTATAGCATTTCGTAAAAGGCGACTAGTGGTATATCAGGTTTTAGGTGTGTGATTGTGTAAACGACTAGGTAGCCACTTGTCGCTACTTATTCACAATTTTCCATCTAGCCCAGCCCAGTTTTATTTTTGGCTGAATGTGGCTTGCTGTCCCTTTGTCTCTGCCTACCCCTTCCGGGATTATCGGCGTGATGTTATATGTGTATTCAAATTGCAACGAAGTGAAGATATTAATTTAATTATACATACCTAATGTACAATGCATATTTTATAATTCGTCTTTTATAAGTGAAAAGGAATAAGAAGGTTCGTTGAACGTTTATGGTATTGTTTACGTCAGCTATGTGAAGTCAGAAACTTCTTAGCAGTAAATTTGAAAAGTGTCGATAAAAGATATCATACTTAATATTTTTCAAAAAGATAAATGAAGAATACCCAAAAAAACAATAGTAAGTAGTATTTTAAACTGAACATCTCTTTTAAATCGAAACTAGGAACAACAAACATAAATTATAGAATTATTATCAATTTTACTTATAGCGACGCTTATTAAACGCAATACAAATAATGCCCCAACTTCAACGGGCTATAAAACAATAATTAAATTTAATCCGCGCCACTAAATTGTATACGCATGAAATATAAAGATGCTCCAGCGAACGGACATAATTTCAGTCATTAAGGGTTTTCAACCCTTCGTAGGGTAGGGGAGGGGTTCTAATTCATATACAGACAGAAATATTAACTGACTTTTCAACGCAATCCGTCATACCCCCTGGTCTTAATTTCAGCGGTTTCTGTTTGGAATTAAATGTTTATTTATTAAAAATAAATAAACATTGCAGTTGCAAAAGGCTAATGTTTCATTGTTAATTATTTTTGTTATGTTGTTTTTATATATAATTGTAGGCATTTCTTTTGATATTTTTACTTAATAGTCTTACATTGGTCTGGGGCTTAAAAAAATAATGTGCCAACTGTGTTCCTTGCCTAGCATGTCGTAAAAGGTGACTATTAATATCGGGTTATGAGTGAGTTATTGTGTAGTGTGTAAATGACGAGCCAGCCACTTGTCACTACTTTTTTTTACAGTTTTCCATCAAACCCAGCCCAGTTTTATTTTTAGACTGAATGTGGTTAAGAAGGCTAGCTGCCCCTTTGACTCTGCCTATCCCTTCGGGGATTATAGGCGTGATGATATGTTTGTATATGTATATAGTTCTTTATATATAGTTCTTTATCTTCAAGTATGTTTATAGATGCAAGTAGGCCCCAGTTGATTATTATCGCTATATTTAAAGGACTTAATTTGACATTTATCACATTCAACATTTCAATGTCAAATTCTGACATTTAAGCTGTAGTAATCCTGCGCATTATCTACCTTAAATACCTAGTGTAAGAGGTACTGTTTGCTTTTATTATTATACTTTTAATGAAAATAATTCACGTAATGCTTAAACATTTCAATCATTCAGTTTTATTGCTATTCAGTTTTATTAGCTAGTATGTATATCATCATCATCCTAGCGTGCTTAGACGGGGTCCGCTTAGACCATGATCCAAGATTTAGCGAGCCTGGTAATTACGTTGAAGTGACTGCCAATCTGTCCTTTGTAACCCGTAGATAAGGGAACCAGACAATTTTTGGATCATAGTTACACATCCATAGCTGTTGGAATGTGCAGGTTTCATCACGTTGTTTTCCCTTACCGCCGAGCTAGTGGTATAAGTACGTACTAGATTTAAAAAATCCAGAGGTACATGCCCGAATTCTAACCTGCACCCCTCGGTTAAGAGGCGCGTGTCCTTACCATTGAGCTACCACTGCTCTAGCTACAACTACTATTAGCTAGTATATATGTATGTACATATATATTGACTATTGTTATACTTGATCTGAGATAATGTATTTAAACTAACTATGAAAGCTGTACTACTCAACTATAGACTAATCCTGAGTTTCTATTCCTTTTGTAACTAAGAGCGTTTCTAAACTGAAGGACCATTTTCAATATTACTCAAAATTCTACAAGCACCCTTCAACTAAGTCTACCCATATCGATTATTCGCCAAATCGATAGCTCCGATAACCGTCTTAGGCTACAGATGCAGCCCTTGCAAGCCCTGAGGCTACGATTAACATAACAAGACCCCATTACAGGCACCTATGGCAAAAGCTACATCCCCCATCCCAATTTACATCCAAAAATATCGCCGCCATCCCTTAACGTTTTGATAATAAGGGTTAGAATAAAGTTTGGTGATGGTTTTTAGAATATGGTGGCATCTTTTGTTACGTCGAAAACTAAAATTTGACAGACGAATGGTTCGTTTGTCAATGGCCATCGATTAAGCACGGTGTACCGGGCAGCCGCCGGCCAATCGAGGGTCGCAGTTAGGTATTTTTCGCAGCTAACTAGATAACAAGTGGTTTAAAATTGGAATTTACATAATAATGTCGGTGAGTGGCGGGAGGTAACGAAGTTGGGGAGGGACACGCGTCACTCAAGTCGCATAGACGCTTCCTGTGAACACAACACAACTGCAGTTTAATTACGTATGCATATTGAGAAATTCGATTTTGATGAGTCAATGGGGACGGTGATTAGGTGGAACCGCGGGAAATGCCTTTTTCTAGTAGTTGCCTACCGTAGGTACCTTAAAATATCCATTTAACAAACCTACATCACTTGTTTTAATTGAAGTAAATATACATTTTCATGACCTAACTTGGTTGGATATAATTTATTAAATATTAAAAAAGGATTTATTCGTAAGTACATAGTTTTGTCTAATAATTTTAGATATTTTAATTTACAGTCAATATACTTATTTAATCATAAATATTGAACAACATTTTCTTAAGTGTCCCAAAACTAATCTATGACAATAAAAATAAAAATAAAAAAAATTAAGTATTTTCAAAGAACAACAAAAAAATCAGCTTGTTTATTTATCCGTGCACACCCGTGGGCCGGCATCAAAAAAAGGTACATATTTTTATTCCAGCAAAACAATTATTTTGGCGAAAAAGCACCGGTGTGAGCGCCCTCTAACGGCGGACTGTGAAAACATTCGAGCTCGCAACGCGCGCCAAATTACCAATATCCCATGGTAAAACAAACCGGCGGTTGTTTGTGTTTGTCGGGTTGTTTTTAAACAAAACGCGCTGTGTTGGTGCGTCTGCGCGGGTGTAGTTAAAATAATAATGGACGAGTAAGATTTAGCAGTTGCAGTTGCGCGTCGGAGGCGGAAATCAAACCTTCGGTTTTATTACTTTTTCTTCATCTTCATCTTCCTAGCGTTATGTCCCGTGCTTAGACGGGGTCCGCTTAGACCATGATCCAGGATTTAGCGAGTCTGGTAATTACATTGAAGCGACTGCCGATCTGACCTTCGTAACCCTAAGATAGGGGAACCAGACAAATTTTGGATCATGGTTACAAATCCAAGGTTGTTTGAATTTGCAGGTTTCATCACGATGTTTTCCTTCACCGTCGAGCTAGTGGTATAAATACGTACATAGATTTGAAAAATCCGGTGGTACGTGCCCGGGTTTGAACCCGCACTCCTCGGTTAAGAGGCGCGTGTTCTTACCATTGAGCTACCACCGCTCCCTAGGTTTTATTACTTTTTCTTGATTACCATTTTTTTTTAAACTGAAAAATAAACCTAATTCTATAAATTTAGCCACGTAAATAAATTCAATCGATTTTCATACATACATACATAACATCACGCACATAATCCCCGAAGGGATAGGCAGAGTCAAAGTGGCAGCATGCCCCTTCAACCACATTCAGCCAAAAATAAAGCTGGGCTGGTCTCCATCTAACATGGACAATTGTGCAAAAGCAGTGACAAGCGGCTAACCTGTCGCCTACACAATCTCACACCCAAAACCCGATATACCATTAGTCGCCTTTACGACATGCTAGGCAAGAACCACAGTTGGCATATTCTTTTTAAGTGCCAGACCAACACGGGACAGTGGGTTTTCATTGATTCTCGATTTTGGAAAACAACAATGGGCGTAAACCAACCCTAAACTAGCCGTGTAGTAATATAAATACATCTGTTAGGTACTAATAAATAAATTCTCCAGTCTCCAGACTCTACAGATTTACTTAATATAGTTTATTAACTAGAATATAGTGACCATTCATTTTCGTAATATGTATTCTTAACCAGGATAATCCAAATTCACAAATTTATTTATTGGAAACAAATCAATATTTTCTTTTATTTCCTTAGGACAAGCAAAAACCAAAAATTATGTTATTAAAATCAATTAAAAGAAAATTGTAGACCTGGAGTTATTCATGTAGCAGAGCGTGGTTTCGATCCACGGACCTCTGGGTTATGGGCCCAGCACGCTTCCACTGCGCCACTCTGCTCTATGATAACCGGGCAAAATACGTAACTTCTTAAGTCAGTCAGCTTATTTACCCGACTACGGCAAACGAAAAGGAGATTATGATTTCTATCGATATGTATACTCGTCTATGTATTTCGAACACGTTACTTGTGATTAACTGAACCTTGTTGATCCTTTCGTCTGTTTGTCTTTCTCTTTCGTGTCATCTGTCTATAGTAGGTATTGAAATGCTTGATCTAGCAATCCAACTGGGCCCAACACAAATATAGCTGTGCTGATTCAATGCTACTAGATTTCAATCCCTAGTGGAGATTGGTATACTGGATCAAGCATTACAGCTGGAACCAGCAAAATGTTAGCTCTCCTGGATCCAACAAAGCCGCTGGATTGTAATCCCTAGTCTATAGGCTTTCGCGACTGCTTACCATTAGGCTAGCTGCACACTTGTTTCCTACTAAAGCAATAAAAATGTATTGAGCTGCCCTCATCGAGGAGTCGACCCTAGAAAGGATACATTGTGGATTAGTGGCGCAGAATTAAGTGCGCGGTGCCCGAGGCGCGTCTGCCGGCTCCCACGTCACTGGTGGATGGGCTCGCGAGCGCCTGCCTAAGGTTCTGAAGTGGCTTTGAAAACACTCATGCGAAATTAACCAGCAATAGGCTACACCCCTATTATGAATTATTTATAACTCTTTATTATTATTACTTGACTATATTTTTATTGATGGTATGGTGGCTATTAAATTGCTGATACGTATTTCTTCTTACATCATTTCTCTTAATAATGCCAGAAATTTGCTTAGCCATGGGATTCAAATGGCTAAAGAAAAATTTAAAAATAAAAATGCTAGAAATTTAGAATAGCATGAAGTCACCAGTAATTGCTTACAGTTACAAATCAAATAGCCAATATATACTTTTTATACAATTGGGATATACCTACACCTGCAGGTGCATGAAAGAATTGATATATGAAGCAATTCCGTAAGAATGACCAGAATCTACTCATCATCCTCCTAGCGCTATGTCCCGTCCTTATTCGAGGTCCGCTTAGACCATGATCCAGGATTTAGCAAGTCTGGTAATTCCATTGAAGGGACTGCCGGTCTGACCTTCGTAACTTTTGAATAGGGGGAACAGACAGTTTAGGTCATGTTTACACATCCATAATTGTTGGAATGTGCAAGTTTCATCACGTTGTTTTCCCTCATCGCTGATCTAGTGGTATACCTAAATACGTACCTAGATTCGAAAAATCTAGAGGTGCCCAGGTTTAAACCCGCACCACTTGCCTTAGTAAGGCCGAGTATCTTAACATTGAGCTACCACCGTCCTATTTACCAAAATTTCCTGAGAACACTAAAAATTAAACTTCACGCCACTTCCCTAGCGGGGTAGGCAGAGAGAACCGAACGCCATATGGCACGGTCCTTACACACCTCACTCGCATCTTCAACATCAGAACACTAAAAAATACGACAAAAATGTTTTCATGGATTTCATGAATAACCATTGTTGTATATAAGTAAGATAGATCTAAGGCATTCGAAATCTGTGTGATAAAAACAATTTTTTTTTAAAAAACATACTTAAAATCTATGCGGCCAGTCTGATGGTTAGCGGTCACGATTAAGAAACTACAAATCCAAAACATGAGAGCCATAACGCGTATTAGCGCTGCGAATTAACAAACACGTATCGTTCCACATTAGGGCCCCAGACCAGGGACAATAGCGGCACCTCGGGGACCGGGCCAATACCGGCACAATGGCGCCCCGCGGCGTCGGCTAAACTTCTTTATGGCATTAGGTTAATCTTGGCTAGGATAGGGCGCGTTTATTGCTTTCCGTTAGGTGCGATCATGTCGCGTGATTGGCGATTGGCAGGGGATTAGCCGGGTTTTAATTTAGTCGGCACGGGTTGGCATTCAGCGCGATTGTGTGACGTCAGATAGGACTTAAATCTCTTGTCTTTATCCCCAATAAAGACCAAGAACCAAAAGCCTATTGATGTTGAATTTCGTAAGCATTTTGGGGTCTCGAAATCATTGGTCTTCTAAAATTACCGTTTTTAATTCTACTTTTTACGTGTAGTACTTATTGCAGAAGCAGCTAAGCTATTCCAAAATATATTCTAATGTTTTACCTTCTCAAAGTTTAATCAAATCCGCCTCATACAAACTTTTCGAACTCCCTTCACATTAAAAATGCACTGAAAAACTGCATCTGAACATACTAGCTAATTATAATAAGAACAAAAATTTGTTTGCACCATACGGCAAACTTGTTGACATATCCCCGTCACGAGAGCGGGTCCCTCCCAAAGGGTCCGTACAAGGGGTCGTTACACACGAACCATAAACCAAAATTAAAAGTTTTCGATACATTGCTCTCTCACAATGCAACCATTCCGCTTCTGACTAAATACTCCGCATTAAGGTGTCGTTAGTCAAATGACGTCATTCTGCATCAGATAATGGCGTAACTGACAATGCAATCATGCAAATTTGAATCTTATGTTGTCGTACATACAGTTGTGATTAGATTGGTAAGAATTCAGTTGAGACGATTTAAAACAAAATGGTGGCTGATAAAAAATCTTTATGAATGGGGCTGGCGTGTGACGCCGTTGCCCTATTTATATAAACGATTTCGGGAATTTCGCCGATTGTTTTATGAGCTCCTTTTATATTGTTACGACTAGTTGAAACGCCACTAGAAAAATAAATTATGGGTTTTTTATAGAAGTAAGCAGGCGTATAAGAGATGCAGAGATAAGATATCACTTATACGATTAACATGTTTGTATTACGATATCGATGGATATACATATATAAGTTTGTATCTTAAAGAGAGGTATCCTATACCTCTCTTTAAGATACTAAGACTCTCATTCCTGTAGCTTTCTCAGACCTGAACCTAAGTAATCGATTATGATGAAATTTGGAAACCCTAACTGGAGTCCTATGATAGGCCACAAGTTAGGTCTTATCACAGAAAATCGCACCGAATTCCAGTCTTTGTTACAGTCTGTACTTTACACGGCTCCAGACAAAACCTAACCGTTTTATAAATGAATCGTTTTAAAATTGTGTTCATGCAAATCTTTTGATAGCAAATACGAATACAAGGAAAAGTAAATCTACCAAATCGGTTGAGCCGGCATCAACTGATTCTTCGTCATGCGTGTGCTAAATGATTTTATTGATATCGGCTAGCTAGCCTTTGAATCTACCAGCATTAATGAAGTTCGTTATTACACGAGTTGCATAGACACACGTGAGCATGTCCAAGTTCAATTATAATTATTTCATACAAAAAATAGTTTATAAAGTTATGCCTTATCTAGCTTACTGACAGACAGTTATGTAGTTTGGCATTTAAAACATTAGAAAGTATTTGTTGTACATCACGGAAGAAGCGAAAATTTAACACAAGAACACCAGTCGTTAATTATTTTTCGCAGTGTTATCGCTCCGCGTACAAAGTCGCGGGTCGCAGCAAAACGCTTTACTTACTCCCCAGCACACTCGCCGACATAATTCATAAAATAATAGTTGCCGTCGTCAAAAGGGACGTTTAACAAATGATACGGCGTACTTCTATTGTTAAACCTTTTGTTGTTTTGCTCGTACTTTTAGCTTTCCAATTGAACAACAGCACAACTCGAGACACGTCGGCTTTCAAATTTGAACTTACTTGTTTCGCTAATATGATTGGTTTTGGAGTGGTTGATGGAAAACGATGAGCATTTTTTATTTTTGCATCATACGAAATGTGTACGGCTAATAAGTCAGATGTGTATAATTATTATTTTATTGCCCGCGATCCGAATGCGAGTCATGAACGTTTGTGTTTGGGTGCAGTGTCTTTACTTTTTGCTTTCGACGCCAGGGTTCTCGCGGAGCCTTCACAAAAGAAGTATTAAGTACATTTTGCAAAAGTATTTTGGTCAGACACTTTTTAAATTTTTCTTGACATCACATTTTAACTCTGAGCCCCTGTCATTTGTCATTTTCTGACATCTAAAACATCCTTAAGTTAATTCTTTATAAAATATTAAATTTAATTTGTAAAGACAAATGATTGAGCAGTGATTAAGAAGTCAGTGGTTTCTTACTTTTGCTGCACTTTAGTGCCTGTCTTTGTGATCTTAATGATGGCAACCAATAAGCTTCAAAGTATGTTTATGTTATATGTCCCGTGAGACTTCAAAATAATGCGCAAACTGCGTTTTTTGTCCAGTACGCCCTAAAAGGTGACTAGTGATATATCAGGTTTTGAGTAGATATGTGATTGGGTAGGCGACGAGCTAGCCACAGGTCACTTCTTTTTCACAATTTTCCATCTAACCCAGCCTTTTTTAATTTGGACTGTATGTGGTTGATGGGGCTACCTTCTCTTTTGACTCTGCCTACCCCTTAGGGGATTACGGGCGTAACGATATGTAACTAACTAATTAACTAAACTTCACGCCACTTACCTAGCGGGTAGGCAGAGAGAACCGAACGCCATATGGCACGATCCTTACACACCTCACTCACTCGCCTCTGCAACATTCATGATCCTATTCATACAAGCTACGGTTTTTATTTATGACTCCTAACATTACCTTCTGTTAATACACGACCAATCTGGTCGTGGTAGGTGAGCCTGGGCCTTCCGCGGCTCCTACATCCTTCCACTTTAGCATTGTTTATCTGTTTAGTCAATCTTTCGTCATCCATTCTTTCCACACGTCCGTTCGGACACCACCGAAGCCATATGTATGTATACATATATTTAACACAAGCATTCACTTTGTATAACTTGTATCGCAAGACAAGTAAGAGTTACAAAAAATAGTACGAAGTTTTTGCACATTTACAAAGTCCATAATACAGCAATCAGCTGAAGTTGCAATATGAACATAAGGAACCCAGTTGTAACACCCCGCTCTCTCTTCATCGATCTCGCTTTTCATCGCTGGCTCATTGTTCATTGTCCGAGCGTAGGACGTATTATATTGCCAGTGACATGGCTTGTCATGCTGATAGTTTTGTATCTCACTTGATTTGCTGAGTCTTGCTCACAAAATACTTAGTACGTCTGCAGTAATACCCGAAGCCTGATCGCTTTATTTGGTAAAGGCCCAATACATGCGAATTAGTTTTACTTAGCGGCAATTTTTCATACGGACCGTCAATACACAATGTATCAATACAAGTTTTTATTAAAATTACTTTGGTATGTTAACCTTTCGGATACCTAGTCGTTCAGTCAATCCTAATGCCAGTGCAGACATCGTATTTCACCCAAACTGTAAAAGGATACATAAAGTTTTGGGCTAAGCTATATTTTCTGTTGCTTAATCTGATTAGAAATATTATGCGTCTGAACGTTTTATCTCAACATCATTTATAAGCAGTATAAAAAACATCTGATCCATGTCTATCTTCTAGTATTCTGACGTCGGTGTCTACATTCAAATACGAGAAAACTTAATAGTTGAATTAAGAAAATTTCTATACGTTTTTCAATACCCAGTTTTAAGCTTAGTTTAAACACTCACTTGTACTGTGGATAATGGGGTGCCGTACAAAATGCATATCATAATATCGAGTCAGTTACGAACCCCATATAGAGGCTGACTTCAAAAGCAGAAAAAGCATCCCAGCATCTGATGCTTATTTATTTATGGCAGCGGCCGTCCTAAGCTAATTCGTCCGGAGCAGACAATTCCCACGGCTCGTAATCGCCAGTACGAAAACAACGTCATGCATTTTGTTGTGCCACCATAACTTTAATGTTTTAGCGTTGCGCGACAAAGACTCGGACACTGGCCGTCAAACTGTAGTCGCCCATATAGTTAAGCTTCACAAAGTAATTTTTGAGTCTTCTGTATTTGTATCCAAAATATATGGATACGTATCTAATCGTAGTGCTTGTATGAAAAGGATCATGAATGTTGAAGAGGCGAGTGAGGTGTGTAAGGACCGTGCCATATGGCGTTCGGTTCTCTTTACCTACCCCGCATGGGAAGTGAGGTTAATTATAGTCAGTTAGTTAGTATCTAGCCATGATGCGACTTGTCAGGTTACCTCAACTCACGGACAGTCACTTCAATGTAAAAACCAAGGTCACCAAATTTAAGATCATGGTCCGAAATAACCCTAACTGGATAGAATGCTAAAGAAAAGAAGTAAATCTTCCCTATAACTTTAAACAAAACTCATAGCTAAATCATCTTATACATAGTATTACGAATATGCTTAACTTCATTTTAAAAGCGTCACTTTCCCTAATTGAATAGATGAGCCCTCGTAATCTATCTATCCGTAAACTAACATTTCCCATGTTTTATTGTATTCGGCCAAGAAATCTAATATCAAAGCTAGAGACTATTGCCAAAAAGTTTGACAACCACTGGCCCAGTAGCTGGCAGTTTCGCATTGATACCAATCGCCACGTGTCCGGGGCGTCGCCGCCGGGGCCCTGGTCACGTGTACTTCATTATTTTCGCGCCAAAATGTTCCAACAACGCTTTGTCCGGAGATGAGGCGTGAGGGAGCGAGAGGTATTCGGATCACTTTTATTTTGCGAGGAAGTCATTGTGAGAGATCGTTGGTAATTTGGTTTTTGATCAATGTAATTGCCATTTAGAATGACTTCAGTAGGCTGCTATGAGAATGGTTTTATATGATTTTGAAGTAATGCAACTTGGAAGGGTAAAACAATAAATTCGTAGACTTTTAAGCCTTTAATAGAATAGCACATACACAAACAATGTCTTACACACTTATTTAAATAGATTGCCTAATTATCTGAACAAGGCTTAAATATGTCGATTGAGAATTTAAAACATGTAAACGTAACCAACATGCTCACCAATTCATTTATATTATAAATTAGGATAATACTACAATTTTAATACCATTTTATTCCATGTTCATGGGATTCAAGTATTCCTTATCCATATGATACACTATATTAACTATGAACATTTCTAGGTCGACACACTCATATAGCATAACTCCCAGCCGACACATTTGGCGACATTTGTTAACGCCATTACGCGTCAAAGCTGCGCCTGAGTCGCGCCAAAAAATCGATCCCGCCACAATGGGCCGAGATTAGCGGACGTTATCCCCAATTTCATCTAAACACCGGCCGTAATCCCGCAGTACAATGGCGACAAAAATAATAAATAGTGCCGGCGACGCCCACCGGCGTTTCAATATACCCCAATTGGGGCGATTAATGAGGGGCCGACGAGAGTAAAACAAACCGGCTATTGATACGCGGGTAGTTGCTGGTGTGCGCCAGGGTGTCGAGCTAGTATTTTTAATATTGAGAGTTCAGTAAAAGCTCGTAACGAGACATTTAGTATCAGTAGTGCTACTTTTGGGAGCTTTGACTGCTACGATGCTACGACGAGCTTAATTTTTTTTTTTTTATTCAAAAACTAGCTTGACTGATTTCTGGAACATTTTACTCGGTGGTTGATTCTATACGTACTATGCCTAATGGCAAAAGCGACCTATCTATCTCACAGTTACATGTGAGATAGATAGGTAGAACGCACATTTGGTATATTTTTATATCCCATATTACAAATTAAAGAAAACAATCTTTAGATTAACGTAAAAAATTATCTACTTTGTGCAATAGTTCTGACTTTGACGACGTACGCGAAGGTACGAATACGATTCCTGCGCCAGAAAATATAGTTGTTGTGAAAAAAAGTTTATAAATTGATACTGATTTGCATAACACAAATGAGCATAGGTCTAAACTCGTAGCTACGTACGTGTTAGGTACATCAAAATCAGATTAATGTACCTACCTATGCAATAAATAAAATAAATAAAAAATACTGCACTACATTGGTTGAATGTGGTTGAAGGAACCAGCTGTCTCTGACTCGCGTGATGTTATGTATGTACCTATTATACACTTACATTTATCTGATTACAAGGTTGCAATATTGTCTGATATAATTAACAGGTACCAGTTCAGCTTTAATACTCGTGCACAAATGAGTCACCATCTCCTCTTAAACACTAAAATGTCCATTCAGACGTTGTCCAGCACTGGCCGAGTGCCCAACGTAATTTCATAGTTACATGTTATCTTTGGCGTCGTTTTGGCAGAGTTACAGACACGTACAACATTAGCACTACACTACCAACCCTTGCGACGACCGCCCGGGGCCATTTCGACCCGGCAGACTATCGTATGGAGTAAATACGTAATCAATTTATAAAGGCAACGAGATGATGTGCATTATATTCTGGAATTCCTATTTGTATAAGGATACCAATAAGTGCTTTGTAATAACCGTTTGAATAATAGCAAGTTGATTTTACAATTATCTACTTTTTTTTTCTATACCCATTGAGTAAGATTTTTTGGAAAAATATGAAAGAGACCAAAGCCTTTTTAATCAGTTTGTAAAGACGTTTATGTTAATTATCTTTCTAGTTAAAATATTTTTTTTTTACAACAAAAATACTCTTAAAATTTTTATTGAGTACTAATTCCCAAATAAGTTGTTTTATTCTTACAATTTACTACAAATTTCATGTTGTCTTTATGATTTGTAGATATAGTTAAATTACATGTATCTCATATAGTTTTTAAGAACGTCAAAGTGAAACGTAAGCTTAATACAGCATATGTTTTATCAATTTCTATTATTTCCATGATGTAGTTGATAAATGTCCAATTTAATTTAGTTAGATGGTATCAAGCCGTCTCTTGGCAGAGTCGCCGTCACGTAGTACATTAGCGCTAGTAACCCTTGCACCGCCGCCCCGGGTCTCGGAGACCCCTCGCACTATCTGATCGCGATGGTAACTAGCTTCAAATGTCGCTCAAGACAGTTACTCGGTTCTTCAAGAGGAGGATTTGATCTCTGAGGGCAGCTGAGGACGGCAAATGGAGTAATAAAGTACTCAATGTCATTTAGTGTAAAACTGTTGGTTGAAAATTATTTGATAACTTCCTAATTTGTTCAAGATTTTTGTTGGTAAACTTAATTATTTATTCAATGATAAATTTTTGCCTTAGCTGCTAAAACAATATTAATCCATATACCTATTTAAAAACAAATAAATTAAATTTAACAATTAAGAGCCGTGACCCATATCTTTGCTTATGATAGATAGTATTAATTCAGTTTAATACTAAGTAATTTCTTAAGAAATCCAACTCCAATTTCAAAGCTCCGTCGACGACATTGACAGCGCTCCCGAAATGAATTACAAACGTTCTTCAGGCGAATGTAATTTTGGACAATTGAATGGATCCAATAATATTTTCACAATTAGTGCCGCCCCAGGTCAGAACAATCTAGTTATCTATATCTTATTACCCAGGGTTTATTTTAGTTGGAGCTAGCTATGAATTTCGGATTGCCCTCGTATATTAAATAGTTGTGCATTTCGGGACCATTATTTGGCTTTGAAGCGCTCTTCAAACAAGGTCTAGAGATTCTGTTCACAAACATTTATCGTTCAAATTCTAATCAAATTAAATTGGAGTCTAACCCTCAAATATTTCTCTGATGTACCTACAGCTAAGAACCGTAGTTAAAATATTTTCTTAATATCGATATTCTTATATGTATTAGTTTTGTTAATAAGGTGTCAATGTTATCAACCTTTCACTGTATTTAAAATTGAATCCAAAGATACAAGATTAGTAATATTTTTTGCATTCGCCCGCCTCTCGATTCACAGAGTAAAAATTACACGTCTTGAGATTTGAAACTTTTGCGGGATCTGCTAAATGTTTAAAATTCCATAATACTTTGACCCACAGCATCCCAAACTCACTGAACTAATTAAACAAACGCAACCGTCTCAAGTCCAGTTACGGCAAGGAGAGCAGAAAAATCATTACTTGGTGGATTGTTTTGAAAAAGGCCTCCCTTCGAGGGCCGGGCAATCAATACGGCTCGCATCCGGACGGAATACTAAGCAGGCGACCCTGCACGCCCTGACGCATCTGAGCCGATGCAGATATCGGGCGGAGACGAGCGGGAAATATTGTGTGGGCTGAAGCCATGCGCTCACTTATGAGTTATGGGCACCACGACACAGGGCATTCTCGGCGCTTGGAGTAACTTCGGGAAAGTAATCAAACCTCGGTTGAACTAAGTCAGGACATGATTTTCCTTGCGTTAGTGATGTTTCTAGACAGAGCAGCCGGGAGCATGGGTTTGGTCTATTTATTACAATAAAGCCCCTGCCATCTGACCTTCGTAACACTTAGACGGGTTAATCAGATTATTTAGATCATGGTAAAAGTCTATAGTTGTTTAAATGTTTAGGTTTCGTTGTAAGATGTTTCCTTACTGCCAAATTAGTTGTACAAATAAGTATTATATTAAGGATTCAGAATAAAGTGCCTATGTTACAACCAATAGTGCTACGATTCTAAAACTCTATTATGTAAAATTATTTAAAAAAAAATAGTTTTGTATTTTACACAACTATTATTCAGTGATCAATAACCTTCGCACATCTTAGTAAAACTTGAAGAATATTAATATTTTTTTTTTTTTTACTATACTTAAATGTACTTCAGATGTTGTTTGGTCCAGTAATAAAAAGCCTGCGCAATCGATACAGGGCGCACTCTGTCGGAATACTAAGCGGGTATTTTGGGCCCCCAACGCATCCGACCAGCGCATACAGGTTGAGGGCACATATGGAGACCAAAATAAACCGAGTAGTTCATAGGTGGTTGTAAAAAAGTAAAGGTTAGAAAAAGTGTCAGTTAATAGATAAGATACTGCATGAAACAAAATACAAACCATTACAGTTCGTATAACACAAATGATGCATTTAAACATGAAAACATTTTCTTAAAGTAACATCTCGTTTACATTTAATCCGTTTTCAATATTAAGTCAGTTGAGCATTAGTTTTATTTGTCTTAGTTATATGAGTATGGAGCATAAGCATATTTATACTCAAAGCGGGCTCCGACTAATAATTGAGCATATTGCTACGAAGATGATATTATGAGCACGTCATGACAATTATTAAAAGATATTTTAATTAATCGGTGGTGTCGATTACCTAAACTTACTCTATGCTTAAATCAAAAATTCCGTTTTCTTAATGCTGGGATTGCATTGCATTATAATTGGAATTAACATTAACGGGTCCAAAATTCCAAATTTGGTACGCATCATGTAGCTCCTATCTCATGTAGTCTTTGTGAATATCGGGTCAATTTCTATCAGTGACATAACTAATAGTTGTGATAAATTTGTCATCGGCAGCATCTTAGACATTTCGTCAGATATAAAAGTTAGGGCTGGCACAATCGATACCGGGCGTGCGCGCGGAATACTAAGCAGCGTCTGGGACTGCCGACGCATCGCGCCCCTGGTGCAGGCTTACAGATCGACATCATAATTTTTCTCATGTTATGACCCGTTTCTAGTTGATCTAGAAAAGGACCTTGATATTAGTTTTACCGAGTCTGGGTGTTACTTGAAGCTACTGGTATTTCACTTTGGTATTCCTTAGCTAGGGGAACTAAATTGGGTCATGGTCACACATAGTTATTTGAACATACGTGCAGGTTTCCGTTCGATCTTTTCTACTTCAGCTGAGCACGTGAAAAATTAAAAAAAAAAAATCTGGTGTGCCCGGTGTTGAACTAACACCCTTCGACTGTAAGACGCGTATTCTTACCATTGTACTAGCACCATTCCAAAATCTAGACCCTTGATACCTAGACTTGCTTCTTACTCTTGGTCTAAGTGGACTCAAAATGGCATCAAAAAAAAAGGCAGGAAAAATAAAAAAGAGATTCTTAAAGATTCAACTTATCTATTTTTGACTCATTAAATTAGATAACCATGTGATCCTATAAACTATCCTATAACGCCCACTTCATTCCCAAAATAACACAACTTTCATTGACAAACTGTCCATCTAAACCTTTTTAAACAGCCGGATGCTTATTCAAAGATTTGGAAGTACGTCCGGCGCTCGAAATAGGAGCCACGATATCTGCAAACACGGCCCCAATCCAATCATCTCAAACAGTAGATACTACAACCCTTGAGAGGGCAAATCAACTTACGTTTCGTTCCGCCCTTGTTGACTTTTGACGTTACTGTATTGCCAATGTTATCTTAGTTTACTTAATCAGCAACGGAACGCGAGCGATTCGTGAGGTCGGCTAGGGATGAGCGGCGGGTCGAGTCATTTCGAGTTCATTCGAGTCCTCACGGTCTTGTATTCGATATAATTTTGCACGATTTATGAGAGTATCGCTTCGAGTAAAAGTACTTTTGACCATAGTTTTCACTAAAAATTGCTTTAACAGTTTAAGCGAGATTATTAAGGAAAAATTTTAACACTTGATTTATCACACTTGTTTTTGTCATTATTTGCATCCAATGCAAATAACGAAATGTTAACAGGGGATTGTAAGTATTGCTTTAGTATTGCTTTTATAGATGTGTGTGGTCAAGAATAACATAAAATAATATAATAACTCATAAAGTGACATAATAACAGGCGAACTCATCTAGAGACTTCTGACTCCATCATTAAAAGAGTTAAACGTGTCAGGAAAGAATCGATCAAACAACTACGAGTCGATCAACGAATCGATTCCAAAACACAACTATAACGATCCCAATCGATAGAAAGCTAAACATCCCTAGTCCCCAGGGTGTCGCTAACCGTTAACTGTTCCCTGGATACGGCCCCCAATACGGTGCTCACAAAAGGGGTTTCGCAAGGAAAATATTCCTTATCTTTTTAATTATAACGCGGAGGCCGTTCCGCTAGATCATCTGTTTTAATTTTCCCTCCGTCCTCCGGGAGCAGATGATAAAATGCGATATGTGGACGCGCAGATAGTTCGCCCCGCGCGCTGGCCGGGGAGTGTGGATTTAAATGTAAGTAACAATCTTTAGTAACATTCATTTTAAATAAACGAGATCTACGGTAGAAAGAACGGAATGTAGGAAAATATCAATAATTTTGCGGATAAAACCATTACATGAATATATAATATTGTCTTAAAAAAGGTCTAATTTATCACGTCGACAGTTCTTCTCTCAATAACTAGACAAGTTTGTTGATATTATTGTTAACAAACTTACAAAACATCAACATATACCTGACAATACTACGCACAGAAATTAATTGTTAAAAAATTACACCATATTTGGCTAAATATGGTTTAAAGATCTAATACAACAATCGTTTTAAATCATATTTTTTGCAGATACCTTATGTGCTGCCACCAACCTCATAACCGTACCTTGTTGTTAAAACAATCAAAAACAAAATATCCATTTGTATCTTACGTCTCGTCAACATGTTCAAACACTATTGCGCGGATTGTGACAGGCCCGCGCCACATCTCGCGCTCTCCCCCAATGAAACCCGATCCGCGAAGTCTCCTGGTAATTAACTACCGATTTCATTTCTTGATGCATTTTTAAAAGCGTCCGACGGCTTTATAATGGTTATTTTATGGTGACGGATCGCTTATTAAGTTTTTATGGTGGCGCGGGCACTGACAGATGGGCTGTAGTTTGACACCAGATTTGAGGGTCTGCGCGGACGGGGAACAAATAGCCGATTGCGAATATCGCGCAGAGGTTTGTAGCGAATAAATCTTTGAGTGATTTTTTTAGTTATTTGTTGTGAGTTTACTGTCATCATCTTCCTAGCGTTATGTCCCGTGCTTAGACGGGGTCCGCTTAGACCATGATCCAGGATTTAGCGAGTCTGGTAATTACATTGAAGCAACTGCCGATCTGACCTTCGTAACCCTTACATAGGGGAACCAGACAATTTTTGGATCATGGTTACAAATTCAAAGTTGTTTGAATTTGCAGGTTTCATCACGATGTTTTCCCTCACCGTCGAGCTAGTGGTATAAATATGTACATAGATTTTTTTAAATCTAGAGGTACATGCCCGGGTTTGAACCCGCACTCCTCGGTTAAGAGGCGCGTGTCCTTACCATTGAGCTACCACCGCTCCTGTTGTGAGTTTACTGTGTGGTTGCTTATTAATTTACTTTATATTTTCAAAGGAAATAAATGAGTGCAAGTTCGGTTTTGAATGCAATTAAAACATAGGTATGTATTTGTAACAAAGTGCAAGTCCATAAAAAAAAACTTTCATAATTTTCTCATAAACTGTATGAGACGTAGTAAGTGTTAAACGTCCTGAAAAAAGCATTGTACAAAATATAAACTAAACTTTTATTTTATTTCTGCAATCTTACAAACACTAACTCAGAATTGAAAAATTAGGTATCCAGAAAATGTCCAGGTTTGAACAAACCTTCCACCCCTATGTGCCACGCGCCGTTGTACTACCATCAAACCAACCACCAGTCAATCTAATTTCACCGTAACCAAAGAAAGAGGTGAATCACCACTGAAGAGTTACCGACTAAATACATAACAACCCCGACTCCGCACATATAAATCATAGCTCGTCCCGACAAGAACGCAATTAACACCGCGCTCCCCTGAGCTTGCACGGGCGCATCTCCCGTAGGTAAATAGAAGCAACGTTAGCCAGTGGGGGAGTACGCTAATGTACCTGTGATACACACTTCTGTAAATATTCTGTGTACATACATACTGGCACGCTCGCAATCACTGAAGAGGTAGGCTATTAAAGTGGTCGTAGTTAGCTTTAACCATTTTTAGTCAAAAATAAAATGTTGAAGAGGCGAGTGAGGTGTGTAAGGATCGTGCCATATGGCGTTCGGTTCTCTCTGCCTACCCCGCTAGGGAAGTGGCGTGAAGTTTAGTTAGTTAGTTAGTCAAAAATAAAATTATGTAAAAGCTCAGGTTAACTGGTTTCCTGTCTAGCTATACGATAGAAAAAAATCGTTTTCCATCATTAATTAGAAAAAGGGTTAATATGTATCCAATGGATAATCGTAAATAAGCTGTGACAAGGGGCTAGCTGGGTGATGACCCAATATGACATTGTCACCTTTTACGACACGCTAAGTAAGGAACACAGTTCGTATAAAGTTTTAGACCTCCATGGGTCTATAAAATTATTATATTAACACACATTGTATGTACTGTAAACAATAAACACACCAAGTCTCTTGCTTCAAACACAGCATCCAACTTACGCTATGGACATAACTTATACTCGTATATATAATCAGCGTTTCGAACCTGTGGTAGATCCACATTGCTCTACAGATTTTTGTAAAATTGATTTGTAAGTGCTTTTTTGAGGCCTACATAGATAAAGACATTTTGAATTTTATACTTGAATACGTCCATAAACATCTATGATTGGCGAACGAACGACCTTGTTAATTGCACAGACGAGAGATTCCAATTCCTGGCCTTCGATTTCTTGACCAGGGTTTCTCGACAGTAGCTTAAGCGGTCTGTCAAGCGTCTATTTACCAAAAAAATTGTTTCCTGAATAAAAATGGCTTGATCTGCTTTTTTCTAGTGTTATATTCCGATTCTAGTCAACCTTAGCACGGACATGATCTTAGAATTAGTGACAACTTCCTTCTGATTAGCAACCTAACGCTTTTCAGTTCAGGAAAACTGAATTATTTTTTAAATCCATGGTCTTTGAATTTATAGTTTACCCAAATACTGATTTAAAATATATACAATTAGATACTGCATCATCGCATAAAGCCAACCAAAATTGTGTAAAGGTACTGCATTAGCCCTACATAAAACAGCAATTAAAGTTTTACTGCATAAATCGTTGAATTAAAAGTTCCTTAATATAAGTTACCATCCTACATCCTGTTTTCCTGAATGTTGTTGTTCCAAAAGTTTATCTTCATGTTTAACAAACATTGGTAACTTAGACAAATATAAACACTGGCCAATACTGCAAACCCTCATGGGTGTTTTAGAAAGGTAAATTGCGTCTTATTAAGTCGTGATAAGAGCCAGATAAACTTTGAAACATTTTGAGCAGACGCTCCTGTAAGCTAACTACTAATATCGAAGTTTAATTAGTTATGGCGGGCCGCTTGATCTTGTACTTAAAAACCCTCTCAAAACCAAATCATAGTTCGAAGTCTACTATGGCCAAATGTTGAACGGTGAACATGGATATTTGTAAACGAATCATGGATATTTTTCAGATGTCTTTACCGTATTTTAAATTAAAAAGTATGATTACTCGTTGCTATAGCGGTGGTAGCTCAATGGTAAGGACACGCGCCTCTTAACCGAGGAGTGCGGGTTCAAACCCGGCCACGTACCTCTGGATTTTTTAAATCTATGTACGTATTTATACCACTAGCTCGACGGTGAGGGAAAACATCGTGATTAAACCTGCAAATTCAAACCACTTTGAATTTGTAACCATGATCCAAAAATTGTCTGGTTCCCCTATCTTAGGGTTACGAAGGTCAGATCGGCAGTCGCTTCAATGTAATTACCAGACTCGCTAAATCCTGGATCATGGTGTAAGCGGACCCCGTCTAAGCACGGGACATAACGCTAGGAAGATGATGATTACTCGTTGCTATATGCTTAGTATAGTGCAAGTATACCAGTGTGTTTGTGTAAACTATTTACAAACTAGCTGTCCCTGCGAACTTCGTATCGCCCAGTAATTGACATTTAACATTGACAGATACGAATCCCACCGTTTTATATGAGAAAATACTTTTGCTTTTATTTTGTTTTATCGTTAATTTTTCAATGTTTTTAATAGTTATTCTGTTATTCTGGACGTAGACAAATCCAAGTTCAGCCGTTCTCGACTTATAAGTGGTGTAACAAACACGACTTTGTTTTATTTATATAGATTACACATTTGCAAATTTACAGACGCTGCTACAAGCTTGACTTTCTGCCCTTCTTGGACATCTTATTATTTGACTTGTGTTACACGTATTATTGCATCGTAACCAGTTTATAATTTTTTTAATCATAATCAGAACAGAATTTTGAGGTAGTCAAGTAGAAACTCTGCGATAATTTACACTTGATTACCGCCGTACCTTAGCTACCAAATCCGCGTTTGTTTTGCCCATGTGGGTTGATGAGATGGTGAACTCATGCGTAGGGCTGATGCCGGCGTGGGCGCAGACGAGCGACGGTGTCAGGGCGCGAGCCGTTCAGACGGGCACCTGCGTGTGCGGCGAATTTGCATACTTAGTCAAGGGCAGAAGTCACTTGAGGTAGTGACGTCAGAAGCGAGAATAATCCATCCAATCTACAGACGATTACTGACCTCTTGACATATAGGAATGTATTATCCCGCTGAAGCTGTGGAGGACAGCAAGGGCTCTGAATGTTCTGACCAAGGCATTCGGTCAGAGGGTCCTCAGGAGTGGTGAAACTGCTAGAAGTCCATTAAAAAATTGGTGCTTCAATCAAAGATAAGCGTATTCCGGTCGACTTTTAAGTAGATCATATATGGATATTCTGATGACTGTACAATTTATGATCTTTCTGATGTTGCTCTGCTTTTTTTTGAGATCTAATACTACTCTGTAGTTTATGTTTTGATTATAAATAAATCTTGTATTTCAAGGCACAAATTAAAATGCAAAGCAATACAAGTCTAAAACTAAAAGCGGGTTTGAATTGTTCTGTTAAAAAAACATCAAACTAAAATAGAAACGTAATCCAATCACGCATCTCATTATCGCTTGTTTTAAACGAACGTCCCTTCGCATTGACAAAACACCCTGCCACTTCCTTATTAGCAAATCAGCTCTGGGGGACACCCAGCCGCACTCCGACACGGTTCCATTAATACACTGAACCCTCAACGCAAATTTCATCCTATTTTAAAAGAGTTAGGGCCCGGTTTCGTATGTAATGGATGGGGTTAAAAGGTCGCATGTGAAGTGGGGACAGTTATTTTGTGGTGAACCGAAATGAAGGCTGTTTTTAGCGAAAGGCGTCGGTTCGTATGATAGGATTTGTGTATGGAAGTATGAACTAATCTCCCTCCGCGTTTGATAACTCAATAACGTCGCATAATGAGAACCTTTGATGCAGCTGGGGGAAGTGACGAAATCCTAATTGCAGATAAAAAGATAACTCCGGGGATTATGAGGGAATATTGATTGGCCATATTTTGTGCACTTTGTAAGCTGTAATGTGCTTTTTTGGGAATCCTATTGGTTTAGTCGTAATAGCGGTATGTTCGATTTAGCCCCAAAATATCGAAAGAAATGATAAGATTAATACCATTTACAGAAAAATGGCACTTAATACAGGAAATCAGATTAAGTGAACAAAAAGTAAGTATAATATATGAATATAACACACATAACATAACATAACATAATATAACATCACGTCCATTATCCCCGAAGGGGTAGGCAGAGTCAAGGAAGCAGCAGGCCTCTTTGACTACATTCAGCCAAAAACAAAACTGGGCTGGGTTAGATGGAAAATTGTGCAAAAGTTGTGACAAGTACGAATATACCAATAGGTAAATAATAGTAGATTATTATTATCGGTGTGCTAGGACATGCAGGTTCGGACATTTAAGACAATAAAAAAAATTCAGTCGAATTCAGAACCTCCTCCTTTTTTTTGAAGTCGGTTAAAAAGCTGCAACTGATATGGGGGTTTTATTTTCTTTTCTTTCTACGTGAGTCAGTACCGTGGCTATTGTATAGAATTTTTCCCATAAGTACAAACTCATATTTTCAAACATACACCAAATTAAAAATTTTCTTTGTTAAATATGTTGATTCGTATAAAAATGCTAAATCGTAAGCACACATTTCAAACTCAACATATCTTTATTTACGTAGGCCTCAAAAAAGCACTTGTAAAGTGCACATTACTTGGCAGACTATTCCCCATATATCTACGAATGAATGGACAAAAATTGTTTTACTTACCCACATATGTGTAATTGTGATTTCTTATATGAGTGACTGCACCTAGTTTTTAATAAGAAATAAATATTACTTAAACCCAAAACATTTACAAATTTAAATATATTATATTCACAGAATCACGTACATAAGCCGTACATACGCACTATAAGGTGATAGACATCAGTTTGTACATATACGTGCATTATTACAAAGTCATTAAGGTAAACAATCACTGCCAATGTCTTAGCCGGACCCTAAGTAGCGCCGACACCATTCACAGAGCGTCAACAATGGACTTCGCAGCTTCATAAAAACGATACAAAAGCGCTATCTACAAATGAGATCTAAACATTCGCTAGCATCCATCTGTCCGTCTGTCTGTCACGCGGCCTGGCCAGGGGTACGCGCGACAAATTGCAAAATTAAAACTCCCCAGATAATATCTGTAGTGTCGGCTGGGGCGACTAGTCGACGTCACGTCACGTTGTTAAATCATAATTTAATCATAAATAAAAAGCTTTAGCTAAAAATGTATGTCTATCAAATATGTCAACTTTAAATAAACATGTCTATTAAGTAGCTAACCATTGTGCATCGTGTTGTAAAATCTGTTTATACCATATATATCAGACTACATCACATACGTTGATCTGACTCCGAGGTAAGTAGCTTAAGGACTTGTGTTACGGTTATCAGAAACAACAGTGGTATTACAAATATATACTTAAATATTGGATATTAACGCCCAGACACAGAACAAACAATTTGTCCTGGGTGGAGATCGAACCCACAACTCTTGGCGCATGGGGCAGGATCACTACCGAATGCGCCATTGAGCTTGTCAAAGTCCAACATGAAGTTTATGGTTTGAATGTCTAGAAAAAAAATATGAACAGTTCTTAAATAGATATGCTAGCTAGTATATACGATCTTATGGGCGAACTTAACACTAATAAATAACTAATCGTATTACTAAGGGCGATCAATTCAAGGTCAGCATTGAAAACGTATAATTTGGAAAGGTTAATTACTTACTAAGGACTTACTTGTTTATTAATATTTTGATTATTAACTGTACTTTTTATTTGTGCTAACAATTAAGGCAGATCATTTCTGCTATTTCTTAGTATACCATACTAAGTAGTATTAAACTATGCAGAACAAAATATATTGCTACTAAATGTTAACCTTTCTTAAATTCAATCCTGAATACTATACTTATATTACTTATAACAATACGCAATACAGCAATAACATACTATATTCCACTTAATATCACTTAAAGCTAACCACTAATACTAGCCACGGTAATCAAGCCTAATATTGATTTATAAGAAACTCCCTGAGCTGTTTTAGGCATTTGAGATCAATATTGCATAAAAACGCAGCAATTTACAAATAACACATTGTTTAAGGTCAAATTAATGCATAAAGCTGCTTTCAATGAAAAATCTTGTAGCTGTAGCCTTAACGCTAAAGTTAAAAGATATCTGTCCTACTATCACCTTGTTACGTTAAATTGGAGTCGGGAAAATCTCTAGATCCTGCAAAAGGCACATGGTAACAAATCAAATTTGAGACGGGCGGAGCCGCTGGCAAGCTAGTTTATATATCACACAGTACATAAGACCGCGTCCATCAAACACCCCCACAGAAAAGTCAACCAATGCAAATCTCAAGAGTCCGTTACGGCGTCGCCCTAAAAACTACCCAGGCGAAGACACCACGAGAGCCCTCCAGGGCGCCGGGCGCCGCGCTCGGCATTCGGCGCGCTCGTAAAACACACGCCCGCCGCAAAAAACCACTGCCGGGACCGTGATGGTGACACCTAGTGCTCTCCAGCGAATGTTTCTTATGTTAGGTTGATGATGCGAAGATTCGCGCGGGTATCTGCTATATCGGTGCAACTAATATTTCTTATGTATACGGTTAAAGATCGAAGATTCGCGTGGATATCAAAGTAACGATCAAGCTATGTGATGATTCGGAGTGTGGAAGTGTCAGTTATCGATGTTTTTATAGACAAGCACATACGTCGTTTGAACGTTAGGTAAGGGGCCATTAAAAATGGGTCTCGCCAGAATACCAGCGCTTCTGCAGACGTTAGCTTGATGCCACAGTAGCATAATGCTGAGGCAGGGACCCAAGTGGCGCCAATCTTTTTTACTGATTTTACTTTTTTTGTACTATTTTGTCCTGTGTCAAATTTCGTTTTCCTTGTATTAACAATTGTGCGTCCAATGTTATTTCTTTCTTTCTTTCTTCCTTTCTTTCTTTCTTTCTATTTTTATCGTAAGTATTTGAGATACTTCTGCTTTTTAACCACGTAGAACTCAGTTTTAACGCAATTATGTCGATAGTTATTTCGGTTTAATGGTTATTACCTAGCCACGGATGCAAAGGCAGCAGGTTTAACATTGGCATTCGTATTCGAAATGATGAGTGAGTGTATATCTTAGAGTTGGGAAATTGGTATGTAAGTGCACACATTATAAAAACAAAAAATAGATGTGGAGATTAAAGCTCTGTTTTAGGATCAAGGATTTCAGAACGATGAAAACATTTTATCATTTTCATGTTACAACCGTTGACTTTCCGTGATCGACATTACAATCCTTGGAACGACGACATTTTTGTGTTTACTTATTAACTAGCCTAAAACAATCGCTATTAACAGCTTTTCTTTCGACTGCAAGTCATGCTAACATAATAAAACCCGTTATAATATTGTAACGCGTCAACACTATTAACCTCCCGCACTTCGGTGCGCCGGCGACGTGACGTGCTACGCTACGCACCGCTATAATGAGGAGCATAAATTAGCCGCACTGGAAATATAGTTGTCACATAGCGATATAATTAGAAAACGCGGCGACAATCTTTGACGACGCGCGGGGTTTACACCTGCCGAATGGCACTAGACGTGAGCGTGGACGTTCGGTTTACCGAACTACTTTTCCCTCTTATACTTCACTGATGCTAATTTTTACCGCAAGAACATTTCGGCGAGTTAACAGAGTTTAGTAATTTAGCGAAACATGCTTTAAGTCAACAGGTTGATGAAATCGATGGTTAATCTGGTTTTAAGTATTTCGTAAGACATTGGACGTCCTGTGTAAATTGTAAGACTGTGAATCATCTTATTTTCTATCTATCTCTATATGTACAATCTTTTTCACTTAATTAGTTTGTTAATGTTTGCAGAAGACATTAATAATAAAGAATTGATACCTAGCATTAATAGAAAAATTAAACGATAATATTACTAACAAAATTAGTGTTTGAAAAATCGATGTTACTCTCCATGAATATTACAATCTAAGTATTACAAAGATACTGAGGATTAAAACAAATAATGGCAGCGATATTTCGTGTACAGGCCTCTTAATATTCACAGTGGCCCTGAAGCCATCAAACACCGAATATATCACAAAACCCCTCATTATTTCCTTTTAACTCGAAGTTTTATCGTGAGGTCGAAGTAACAACAGGTATTGAAGAACATCGCCGTCAATGTAAATGAGGTTCCCAAGAGTTCGTTTTACATAAGGGTGAGATGAAAGCGAAAACCGCTTGATGCCCGACGACTGAAGTCGGTCCGTGTAAACCCCACTCTCGTTAATATTCTGAATATATTACCGTTATGGTAATAATTACTACTTATTTTCGGCGTTTGAAGAAATTGTTTTCGTATCAATCTTCAGGCTGCGTGTTTTATAATTAATGATGTTGTTTTTGGCTGTGTTAAGGTGTGTGTTTATACTTTGTACCTGTTTAATTGCTTTTGATTCGGTATTGAGGCGAATGGGTTTAGGGAAATCAACGTTGTATAAATTAGCGCAAGAATAATAAACGTATTGATAAACAAAGCCAACATGCTTGTAGTAATGGGTTTTTAATCTTTATATTATGTCACTAGTACATAAGTAATAAATTTTACCAGATTTATGAATACTAGTCAAAATGTTTTTCCCAATACTATAAATGAAAGTTTAGGAGTTTTTGGGGCGCCATCCTGATTTGGTTCTTATATTACTTTAACTACTGTAGTCATATGACGGCGATGATGCTTAATCACCCATGTGGTTCCCAGCCGATGTGAAGTTTGCTTGTATTTTACATGAAACATTAATTTTACTAAACTACGCCAATAGAATCCCCCTTACTCAAAAAGCGGTCTTATTCCAAAATGGCCATAGAAAGTATATTTTTAAATTGGACAATACGCAATTTACGTTGAGTTTCGTTTCGCGTAATTTTTTTTTATTCAGAAACAGCCCCAGAGCGCGGGCAAATCAACCAGAACGTAATTCAAAAAACGAACATCCGCAAAAACGTCCCTTTTATTGCTGGCGAGTTTTCACACGTTGATGGGATTGCCATAATAATTGCAAAATCAATTGTCTCCGATCCTCCGACTCATTCATGAATTGAACAAAAAGTAACTAGTTCAACAAAAAGCAACAACTAAAATAATGGATTCAATTCTTCAATCCCAAGTTAGTTAGTAGTGACTATTGCAAGAAAAAGTAATTTTTCCTTTTCATACAGCTTTAAAAACTAATGACGCGCTGCCATTATACAGCAGGTTATCACCTGACCTTTTGATTTAAAAAACGAACACGCCGAGGCGCGAACGAATCAACCGTAACATAATTCAAAAAACGAATCTCCGCGAAAAGCGTCCTTTTATTGCGGGCGTGTTTTCGCACGTGTCCAGCGGACGACTCCGAAAACACGAATCGGGTTCATGTTCATATTTGAGGTATTTTTATTTGAAATTTCCATTTACACGCGGCCGTCTGCCCCCTACCCTAGCCCCAACCTCCCCCCTCATCCATATTCATGGGATGCACCCCACTTTCTCCTGCACGCCGCAGTTTACGTGATATTTCGTGTGATCTGCGCTTTGGAATCTCGACGACTAATAGGTCTGATTTATGGACAATTTTTTCTGTTTCTGTTTCATTATTTTCCCGTCTTATTATCTGTCATGGAGGAGATAATGTCTGCGGTTGCGCTGTAGTCCCTACATTTGGGCTGTTACGATTTATTTATTGATATTCTCTTGTGGATAAATTTGTGTAGTTTTATGGTAATTTTCTTACTTTTTCGCGAAATATTTCACTTAAGTTGATGATAGGAGAAAAGAGAAGCATACTTCTAACAGATAGAGAGCCTATTTAGTTTATATACGGGCGTAATATCTGCTTTTACATAAATATAACGACACCCTGTCCTCAACACTTCTACCATTGTTGTTCCCGCGTTCCAGAACCTAACGTCGATTGAAAGCGACAAGTCCACAGGAGCGTTTAGCCAAAAAACTCATGTCCAAAGCCTGTATCAACTATTTTATATTCAGCAACGCGAACACATGTTGCGGTTTTTCATTTTGGCCGCGATATCGGGACATTTTATAGCCTGCAACTTCCCTGTGCCCCTCCATTGCAATTTAGACTATATCTCATAAGTGTAGGGTGTATTTTCGTTATTTCGCTCAGCTTTGTATATGTTGTGATACGCTAACTTGTCGAGCTTTGTATTGCGTTTGTTTTGCGCGGTTTAGGAAGTTCCCGGGCAAAACGGAGATTCATATGTGTTGTAAAACTAAAATATTAAACCGTGACTGCGCTGTAGGCTGGGTCTGCGTGGCGCTGCTCAGGTCCTTTGAGAAGTGTCACTGTCGATAACGATAAATCATTTGGATCAAACTTTCTTAAATTTTTCAGGACGATGAGCTTTAATTTTTTACCTAGTCAGGATTCTGGAAGGAAGGAAACGAGTCTGGTTAACTATCCAAATTATACTACGTAAGTATCTATGAATAGTATTTGTGGCCGTATTATCGACCACGGGAGTATGTCCTAGCAATGAAATATTCCTGAACTGAATGACCAAGTCAAATTCTCAAAGAACTTGACAAAATTAATTTAATTTCCGTAAGTTAAGAAGCCATTAGACTTACATAATTAAATAAAATAAAGAAAAGATCTCAAGCGAAAAGTAATCCAATATTTATAGTATTTGTATTGTTCAATTGTATATTAACAAATAGTTTGAGGATAGGCACTCTTTCTTACATTACGTCAAACAACAAGCAAAGGCCTTAGTTTATTTCACAAATACAGTTGCAAAACTGCAAGGATAATACTATATCATCATTAGCATCGGCCATTCACCCCGCAAGACGATAACGTGCCGCGGCGACTTCCGGTTCCGGCGTGCGGCGGCTCCGGCCGCTTCCGGTGTCCGGGTGACGTAGCCGTGACGCACTTCCGCTCGGACTTGGCTTTGAGGCTTTTGTGGAGGTAAGAAATGGTAATTAGGGTGCAAATTGTTGACAGCTGTGATGTGAACGTGATGAAGTACAAGGTGCTTTCCGTCTTTATTTTATGTTGCAAGCAACAGCTATCAATGTTTGTCAAGTATCCTCTGCTCCTAGTCACTTATATTAAACACTTCCATCGATATCATCACGCCTTCATCCCTGAAAGAGTAGCAGTCAATGGAGCAGCAAGCCGTTTTACGACTACTTACTACGTCTGGTCAAAATACAAACTGGGTTGGGCTAGATGTCGAATTGTAAAAAAGGAGTGACAAGTGACTAGCTCATTATATACACAATCAAATACCTAACATCCGATACACCATTACTGGCCTTTTACTACATGCTATACAAGGAACACAATTGGCACGTACTTTTTAAGTCCCAGACCAACATGGGACTGATGTAAATTGAAGAGGGAAATCTTCTCTTCCTTCTATGTTATTTGACAATGTTTCAAAATGTTGACTCCTGTATCATAATATTACGGTCAGTCCGTCCGGCCGAAACTCCGCGACAGTATCTATTCCAAAATCAAAAGTCAACGACCTCCACCGTGCATTTCCATAATCGCACATTTTCCCCGAACTCCGCACGACGCCCCGAAAACCTACACCGGCGAAATCTCCCAACAGAACAAAACCGAAGCGAAACTTAGCGCAATTAATTTCGAGTACCTACTCAACGCTTTTGTAATAAATCGTTTCATCCGAGTATAAATTTTATCCATTCACACTGAACTTCTGAAGATCGTCCGTCCTCGTCGCGCTCGCGCGAAATTTGCATAATATCAAATCGCTCGTCCCTTTCTAGGATTCACAAATGATTTCCAGTTTCCCGCTTTCCGCTAATCACGTGTCTTAAGGACCGTTCCCGGCGCAAACAATTTACAACTGTATTTCATGCTGCACAGAATTGAAAGTTGATTGTCAGCGGGGCTACAGTCTAAGGGTGTATACGAGTTAGGTAAAGTTTGTCGAAATAATTTCACTTAGATATCTGTCGAGAGCGAATAGTCGGTGAGTTGTCGGCCCAGTGCGAGATAAGAGGCTATAATTCTTAATCTCGCGGCGGAGGGAGCGCGGGTCGCGACATTGTTTTAGAACAACCATAATTTCATAGTCGCTACAAAGTTTGGAAGTCAGGAATAAATGTTGCGGTACAGGACAAAAATAGACCGGATTGAGGGGTTGCAGAGGATACTGGGACACGGAACTTTGTGGTTTTCATGTCATTTTAATTACTTAAAGCCAGAGTCCATATAGCCAACTGACAAAAGTTCTGATCCATGTTTTATAAATAGAAAGAGGATTAGTATACATTTAAAATGTATAATTACCAGTTGCATACCAGATAATGATAATTAGTTAAGTTACATTTCAAAACGCATCTGTCGAACTCTTGAAACCTATCTCTAAAAATGAGAAAGATAAAAATTTTTTTCGTAACATAAAATTTTTACCGACGAGCGTGTATGAAAAGGCTTATGAATGTATAAGAAGCGAAAGGTATATGTCAGGATCGTAGCAAATGGAAGTATGTGATCTCTGCCTACCCCAATGGGAAAAAAGCGTGACATTATGTATGTATGTATCCAATGATAAGCCTGAAAATTAATTAAACAAAAAGCGTCTAAAAGTCCGTCTGGCCAGCCACCAGCAACAATACGACATATTTTAATGCCCCGTCGACAATCGCTCGCTCGCTCGCTCAATATTTGCTCGCGCGCAAATTGCCAGCCATCGCGCCGCAAAGGTTTGTTTGCACCTACTGGATACGAGACTTATTTTAAACTGTTTGCGGACTACACCGGAATAATGGGATTAAACATTACGCCACTTAACTGGACCTTCGGTCTTAGAGAGAGATTTAATGCTTTTATTAAACACGTTTGAGGACATTTGTAGGTCCTAATCCGAGTGATCAGGAAAGGATTACCATTTTTATCTACAATAAATATCTGCTAGACCAAAAATCTGTGGCTGGGCTCAAAATTTAAATTACTCAGTAACAGCCCGGAGTCAGGAAGTTGGCGGTTTAATCACCCCCGTGCCTCCGAAAGCACGTTGGACCTGTGTCCTTTTTTCGGTAATGTCGAATTGCCGTCTCACCGGACTATGAGAGTGAAGGAACAGAGAGGGCACTTGTGTTGCACACACACTTGTGCACTGTAATATCTCCTGCACAGGTAGCTAAACTCCATTGAGATTGCCCGCTGTGACCGATATCGGTTAGGAGGACATTATTATTATTATATCTGCTAGATATTTTGATGCGTAATGATGACTGTATGTCATTATATGAAAGCATTTATTACTTGGTAGGAGAAGTGAAGTTAAGCAGGACTCTTGCCCGAAATTCAGCATCGCCGATAAACAAAGTCTGTACTTATTAATAAGATGTTACAAGGCCTTTCTATTCTCAGTAACATTTTAAGAAGGAAGAAGGCTTTCATTGCTGTATACAACGTACTTGTAGTCATAGTATAAATAACCGATAGAAAACTTGCCACATGCATGTTAAGAAAGACCTTATCACTGAAACATGTTTCAGTTATTTAATCTCTTTAATATACAGAGTCATTTGTAAAACATCAAATCCTCCAGTAGTTACTGACATTATAAACAACATTTGTTCTACGATTTTTCTTAAATTAACAAAAAAAAATTTTTTCATACAAACTACATCAGCTGTTTGGTCATTTAAAGACAGCCGTTTTTTTATCGATTTAGGAAAATTCCTAGAACAAACGTTGTTGTTTATAATGTCAATAATCTACTCCTGCGAGGTTGTTGATGTTTTACAAATGACCCTGTATATCATTTTCACGAACGAAGAAATAGAAATGTCTTCATTCAATGTGGATTCACAAACCGCTTATAAATCGCAAACGCACAATGTAATAATACCACCACCGGATCCGGATTTATATACTTAACATTGTTATATACAGTCCCATAAACCCCGAATATAACCCTAAAATTAGGAGACCGTGAAGACACAAGCCCACACAAACTATACGTACACGAATGTTCCGGCGAAGCATAACATTTGTTGAGGCACCGCGGAGGTCTCAATCGCGTTGCAAATTGGCGAGAGCTAAGCGTCCTATTCGCAGCAATTAAAGGCAAAATTTACGGGCCCGCGACGACGAAGAATCAACCAAGGAGGAGAGGGCTCAAGCCATGAGCTTAAGGATGAATAATTATGGTTGATACCTCTTACGCCGCTCGGCGACTCCACACTATTAAACCGAGTTTCATACATGTAATTGATTGGAAGAAAACGAACAATGCGGTAGACTTGTATACATATATATGTATATAGATACTGTCAGACCCGAAATTCTCGAAGGAGCTTTTCCTTTTTCAAGTTTTTTACATATAGTTGCATACATATCATCACGCCTGTAATCCCCAGAGGGATAGGCTAGGATAGAGTCAAGGGGCAGCTAGCCCCTTGAACCACATTAAACCAAAAAAAAAACAACTCGGTTGAGTTAGATGGAAAATTGTGAAAAAGTAGTAACCAGTAACTCGTCGTCTACACATATAATTTTTTTTATAAAATATCAATTGTTTTACCGTCTATTTTTTATTCCATACAATTCATGCAAACAGCTTGCTTACTTAAGCAGTTGCCGAATGTAGAATTAAACGATCTGTTTGAGATCCGCTATCAAAAATACGTAGTCCCAATTTCATAAAACAGCACTGCTCCCGACTCATCGAACAGCACAATTTCATAGAATAGCACTGCTCCCGTCTCCCCATCCGCAGCATCCGCTACCTTGCGGCACTCCGCCGGATCGTCCGCTAACTGGCGGATAACACCCTCCCGACAACCCGCCGCGCACGCAACACACCCACACCCGCGTGTGTTATGTTTCGCTCTCCACTCTTCATTACGCGTCTGCGGTTCGCCTAAGATGTAGTCCGGGAAACGGTGCGCCGAAATAATATCCTGCGCCGTTATCTTTGGGATGTACCTGTTATGTGTACACTATGTGTGGAAGATTTGAATTTCGAAGGTGCAAACATTAACGCGATGAGTAAATCACGGGCGAAAACTAGTTTCTTCATAAGAATAATAATTCCATGTAATAGATAATAGTACGTAAATGTAATTACCAGACTCGCTAAATCCTGGATCATGGTCTAAGCGGACCCCGTCTAAGCACGGGACATAACGCTAGGAAGATGATGTAATAATAGTACGTAAATTAACATGTTTGATGAGAAATGGATGTTGATGGAAAATTTAGGTTTTAGTTTCTATAATAAATAATAAATTCTCCAGACTGATACACCAATTCCATAGTTCCAAACTAAGCTTATGCTTGTGCAATGGATACTAGGTGAACGAATAGACATGCTTAAATAGGTTTTTATAGACATCCATGACTCGAGTACAAATGTCCATGTTCATCACACGAAACTAGGATTCGAACCCGCAAACCTTTGTTTTCGTGGCCAGGGTCTCTAACCACTCGACTAACGGGCCAGTCAATGTTACATGATTGCATGCATGATTTTTTTTAATTTACGGTAGTCAAAAAATATATGTAGTCCTCCAACAATGACAGAATTAAAATATACGTTACGTTGTCATAACTCAACTATACATCATCTTCCTAGCGTTATGTCCCGTGCTTAGACGGGGTCCGCTTAGACGATGATCCAGGATTTAGCGAGTCTGGTAATTACATTGAAGCGACTGCCGATCTGACCTTCGTAACCCTAAGATAGGAGAACCAGACAATTTTTAGATCATAGTTACAAATCCAAAGTTGTTTGAATTTGCAGGTTTCATCACGATGTTTTCCCTCACCTTCGAGCTAGTGGTATAAATACGTACATAGATTTAAAATAGCCAGAGGTAACGTGCCCGGGTTTGAACCCGCACTCCTTGGTTAAGAGGCGCATGTTCTTACCATTAAGCTACCACCGCTCACTAACATAACTCAACCATACATGAACAGCAAAATAAAGTAGGTTTATCTATTTTCCATCTTCCAATACCACCTGACATCTATTTCATGATTGTTTAATATCGCCGTAACTTACTTACTTTCAAAACACTGCGTTTCGTTGACATGTCGTATAAATTATGAGCATCATATCCTCGACTCGGCAGTCAATTTGTCAGGATTCAAGCCACCACGACACGAGGCAGCCCAGCCTCCGCAGGCATTCTGTACGAGTACATATGTACAGGATTGTTCTGGGCCCACGCACTGAAATCTCCTGTCGGTTGATGATCAGATAGCGATGGATAAGTAAACGAGAGGTCTCTCTCTGGGGACCGGCTCCGTGAAACGGACTAGACGATGCATGGAGCCGCTATGGTAGTAATATTTTTTAAGTTGTGTTTGTTGTAATATTTACGCTTGAGAAACTTATAGTTCGTAAAATAAATTTGAAATCGTCTAAACGTTGTGTTTAAATAAATTGGGCTAAATGACGAAATATTTAAATACATTTTATGTGTCAGGATGTCTGTATAGTCACTCAGATAGGTTCTAACCAGTATTAATACATAAAATAGTTAAATTATAATTAGTTAATATGGTTTTAATGAAGCATTAATTTACACGGATGAAGCCACTGGTACAATCAATATGAAAATGTTTTGATTTAATTCATTTTAAACACTTACATTACAATTATCTTTGATAGATGTTCTTGACAAGTACACCGAAGATTTTCACCTTACCTCAATTTACATTTTAAATACATACCCAATGTTTATTTATTTTATTTACCACATCAGTAATATTGGTTAGAAATATGAAGAAAAAATTCAGTAAAAAAATGTAAAATTTTGATTGAAAAAAAATTAAAAGCAAAGTAAGCTCGTTCCTACTCCACCCCACCCGTTCGCCTGCAACATCAAAGCCTCGCTACTAAATTAGACATTTTGCAGATACTAAAAGATATTTAGCTCCCCACCACCCCCGGCTAATGGCACACTATTTTAAAGGGTTGTTTACACCCTCTAAGACGCACCAGTCGGAATCTTTCACAACGATTCGCCTGAGAGCAGAGATAGCGGTTATTGTGTAATTGGGGATTATTCGGGATGAATTCTTAAGAGGGCCGAAGCTTGGACTGGAAATTAACAAATATACACCTATTGGGAAAGGTTGAACTAATCTTGAGTATTGCCATGATTATTTCAGCTGTAGAATCTTATAACAAGTTTACGTTGATAAAAGGATTGGGTTCCTACGGAATCATAGGGTCAGTCCCTAGTTAACAGGAAAATCGATTTTTGAACGGTTAAAATATTTTAACCCCTTGAATCGTTCTGTCACCTCACATTTTCATACAGTTAAATCACTGACTAAACATAATCATCTTCCTAGCGTTATGTCCCGTGTTTAGACGGGGTCCGCTTAGACCATGATCCAGGATTTAGTGAGTCTGGTAACATGGAACACATTGAAGCGACTGCCGATCTGACCTTCGTAACCCTAAGATAGGGGAACCAGACAATTTTTGGATCATGATTACAAATCCAAGGTTGTTTGAATTTGCAGGTTTCATCACGATGTTTTCCTTCACCGTCGAGCTAGTTGCATAAATACGTACATAGATTTGAAAAATCCAGAGGTACGTGCCCGAATTTGAACCCGCACTCCACGGTTAAGAGGCGCGTGTCCTTACCATTGAGCTACCACCGCTCTTCAAAAAATATAGTCCTAACTGATTAAACATAATATAAAATTAAATTTAAATAAGAGCCTAAAGTGATTTATGTATTATGAAACAGCGAATAGTAATGAAACAAATATTAGGATATCATAACTTTGTTCGTTATTGATCATTTTCAAAATGATGAATGCCCATTTATCGTCTTGTGGAGCCAATGGGACCAATTGGGGTTTTCTTCAAAGCATGGAGGAATTGGTGATTGTTCAACCATACGTCAGCTTATTGTATGTAGCCTAAGGTTTAAGCATCTTTTTTTTTTTTTGTACTTGAAGAATGCCTTTACGCACCGTCCAAATAGACCTGAGTAGAGCCTACAGGGTGTGTCGGGCTCGAAACCGGTAGCAAACTCCAGTTCCCCTACCGACTAAACCTCAAGGCTGTCGTTCTTCGGGCGCTAACGCAAAACCAACGGGATCCCCACTGTCGGGATTCATCTCGAAAAGTCTACGCTCCCTATATTCTCCCCCAGAATGCCTAGAGTGGTGTTTGAGACTACATAGACAGCTGTGTACCCTATCCTAACGGACCCGGTGTAACACATGCAATCGCCTTCTCTGGGGACGATAAAGGGCCAGGGGGCTCCCCCCTCTGACCCCCACGACCCCAAAGGCCCTTTTAGTCGCCTCCTATGACAGGCAGGGATACCTCAGGAGTATTCGGCGCCCCCCCTGCAGGGCGCAAGGTTTAAGCATCTGAAACATCTCTATTAACTACATGTTTATTGCACAAATATTTTCTAAATTGAATGGTGAATCCGCGATATCAATCCTCTTTGACTTCATTCTGAAGTATACCCGAACCAAGTCGCGGGCAGAAGTTAGTTGTCCATAAAACCGCAACTAACGATTCACCGAAGGGCTGCACCACTGACCCGTCCCGACAACGGTCATATGATTGGGACGAGGCTTCGTCTAATGACCGCTGGGCCGAAGCCTTTCAGGGGTCGCGGGACGGCGACTGAGGGAACAGAAACCCTCCGGGTGTTACAACGTGTTTAAATTTTTATGGGCCGTCGTTCCTCTCAGGACTGCCGACTTAGGACTCGTATCACTAGATATACTTACGTAGCTACATTTGCGCTTTGATATCAAACTAGACCTGTTAAGACATAATCTGTTATATGCAAAAAAAACCAAATGTATTAAGTTTACAATGCCGAATGTTAGACAAGTTAGTACTAATATAATAATTAATAATGAACATATTGAACTTGTTGACTCCACAACTTTTTTAGGCATGACCATAGATTTTAAGCTACAATGGGGTCCTCATATATGTGCCCTGGCAGGGAGGCTTAGTTCAGCTGCATACGCAGTTAGGAAAATTAGGCAACTGACCGATATTGAAACGGCGAGGCTAGTTTATTTCAGCTACTTCCACAGCGTTATGTCATACGGTCTATTGCTATGGGGCACCGCTTCTGATATACAAACCATATTTGTGTTGCAGAAGAGAGCCATTCGATCCATATATGGCCTTAGACCTCGTGACTCACTTAAGGAAATATTCAAAGAGATAAATATATTGACCGTAGTTTCCCAGTTTATATTTGATTGTATTATCTATGTTCATAAAAACTTAGATGAATT
The DNA here is from genome assembly GCA_951394215.1 of Glyphodes perspectalis. Lineage (NCBI taxonomy): Eukaryota > Metazoa > Arthropoda > Insecta > Lepidoptera > Crambidae > Glyphodes > Glyphodes perspectalis. Next base: position 17,943,784 of record OX596205.1, on the reverse strand, counting down.
CTATAAGAAATCTGATTGTCATCAGTTTAATACGAGAAATAAACACAAACTCGCCGTTCCAAAACTCAGGCTTAATAAGATTAGTGGTTCATTTGTAGGTCTAAGCATAAAAATATTTAATAAACTGCCTCAAAATGTTATTGAATTACCCACGCATAAATTTAAGTCTTATATTAAATCATGTTTAATAAGAAAAGGTTACTACAAAATAGATGATTATTTAAATGATAAAAATGTTTGGACAAGATGATCTGCTCGCATGCAAAGTGAAATTTTTAGTCATGTTATTTTAATGTACCACATATTAGAGATATGTAAAACATGTTTTTAAAAAAAAAGGCTATCTGTTGAGTTTCTTGCGGCACCTCTTCTCACCAGGCCATTCACGTCGAGGTGCTGGTAGGGTAAAAAAGTGTGACGTGCAAAAGAATTTGTTACAAATCTACTTGCAGAAATAAATAATTTCATTTCATTTCATTTCATTTCTCTTTCACTGGGACCTTAGAATAGAATAGAATAGAAAACATTTATTGACCATTAAATAATCCATCCTACCCAGCCCACTGTCCCATGTTGGTCTGGGACTTAAAAAGAATATGCCGACTGTGGTTCTTGCCTAGCATGTCGTAAAAGACGACTAATGGTATATCGGGTTTTGGGTGTGTGATTGTGTAGGCGACAGGTTAGCCGCTTGTCACTGCTTTTTCACAATTGTCCATCTGACCCGCCCGGCTTTATTTTTGGCTGAATGTGGTTGAAGAGGCTTGCTGCCCCTTCGACTCTGCCTACCCCTTCGGGGATCATGGGCGTGATGTTATGTATGTATGTATGTATGTATGTAAATAATACAGACATATGAGACAGGAACATACATTGAGTTATGGCCAACAAGGTGCGAGCCTCAGCATGTGTTGCAACAACCCGAGAGTTGCCACAGCAGCACTGGTATTCTGGCCGCACCTTACTGCTAAGTACATACTAAATCCACTTAAAATCAAATCTTTTATTGCCTCCATATTGTACAATATAGATCTTTGGTAAACTAAAGAAGTTTTAAACATGAACCCTGCAAAGGCACTGCAAAATCCTAATTACCTACAAAAAAAATTTACATATTATTATTTTTAATTTACAAATGTTGGTCTTACAAAAACTCTGAAAGTCAATAGAAGCCGTTTGTTATCAAGTATTCTTTTAGTAATTTCCTGAATCTGTTAATGTTTTCTTCTATTTGATAACTTTCCGGAATCTTGTTAAAAATTTTCACACACATGCCAAAAGGACCACATTTAACAAGTTCTAAGTTTAGAGCTGGGTAGCCGCACCTATTCTTTTCTTTTTTCTTCGGGGTCTTAAATTTTGTGGACGTGGATACAGTGTGTACCACTACACGTGCAATCCCCGAAGGGGTAGACAAAGCCCAAGCAGCAAAATACATCCTAAACGACATTTACCTCCACTCAAACCTGATACATTTGACTTAACACTACTTTACTTTCACCCTGACCTAAAACTCTAGTCTCGAGTAAGCAAGCACATCATGACGTCATAATGTATTGATAAATTTGACATGCATGATATGCATCTGCATGATTCGTAGGTTATACGCATGCTTTACATAAACCGCCCCTCTTCAATAAACACTAAATACAGTAAACAGGTCAGATTGGTTGTGTTAACGGATTTTATAATATCGTTATATGGTACATATATACATACATGCATAGATAACATCACGCCCAAAGTCCCCGAAGGGGTAGGCAGAGTCAAAGGGGCAGCAGGCCCCTTCAACCAAATTTAGCCAATAATAAATTGGGCTGGGTTAGATGAAAAATTATGAAAAACGAGTGACAAGTGGCTAGCTCATCGCCTACACAATCACATACCCAAAACCTGATATACTTACCATTAATCGCTTTTTACGATATGCTAGGCAAGAAACACGGTTGGCACATTCTTTTTAAAGTCCCAGACCAACACGGGGCAAAATATATATGATAATTGTACTTATTTGTTTATTTACAACTTTAGCACGGCGTCAGCTCACCACCGCCGCCCCCAGATCAAACACAAAACTACCGTTATTTAAAACTGCAAACCCAATCAAAACAGTGCCGTTGGGAATCCCAAAAGAAAACACGACAGCACAACATCAAACAGGACTAAAATATTCCATTTGACAAGTGACACCCGTCCGTCTCTTTGATGTGCCGATCCCGGCCAATCACAGGACGCACAGTCGCTCGAGGGATTCTTAATTACGTAGTGACCTTTCGTCGAGAAGGCGTGGCGGCCCTTAACACCCGAATGGGTGACAATTTGCCCCGGCCACGATTGGGACCGATCGGCATTTCGGACTGTTTGCCCCGGCCAATTTCAGTTGGGGTTAATTGGGACTGTAAGGTGTAGTGGTTATTGGTTTGTGACTTGGGAATGGAATGATGAAGCTTGTTTCCCGAGGCCGGGTAAAGGGGTATTTCGTTCCTGATGTAGCGGCTGCTGTTACAATTACTTATCAGACTATGTAATTTTTAATTTATATCCTTTCATGTGTCTGGGCCTATGCCTATATTGTACCTAAAACTGATAATAATATCTGAACCAGTAACCATGCTGAGAGTATGCTGTCAGTAAAGTAGAGAGCTCTTTATAACTAACTAACTAACTAAACTTCACGCCACTTCCCTAGCATATAGGCAGAGAGAACCGAACGCCGTATGGCACGATCCATACCCATATCACTCGCCTCTTCAACATTCATAATCCTTTTCATACAAGCTAGCTCTTCATAGGTTTTATAATTACACTAACATACCTCATAATAGATAAATAAGCAATCTGGCAGCAGAGAAAAAGTAAACTAAACAAGTCCTATTTATACATAATTATGTAGATATTAATATAACATTGAATTTACTGAGTTTATTAACTTGGTAAGCAATGGCGGATTAAGATGTTTTGAGACAACGATGACCTTTTGCAACGCTCCTGAAAACCTGTTTCCCTGAACATCATTCAAAAATGTGTCAGCCAAACTAGCTTATAAATTATACTTCATAAATGTCATAGGTTTTTTTTTAATGTAACGGGTCGAGCAAATCGTGCACCTGATGGTAAGCGCTGCGCCTGCTCATGGACAGCTGCAGTGCAAACAGTAACTAAGGATTTACTGTCTGGCACTACCCTGCGCCCGCCGGGAGCGGTGGTAGCTCAATGGTAAGGGCACGCGCCTCTTAACCGAAAAGTGCGGGTTCAAACCCGGGCATGTACCTCTAGATTTTTTAAATCTATGTACATATTTATACCACTAGCTTGACGGTGAGGGAAAACATCGTGATGAAACCTGCAAATCCAAACAACTTTTAATTTGTAACCATGATCCAAAAATTGTCTGGTTACCTTATCTTAGGGTTACGAAGGTCAGATCGGCAGTCGCTTCAATGTAAACAAACTCGCTAAATCCTGGATCATGGTCTAAGCGGACCCCGTCTAAGCAAGGGACATAATGCTAGGAAGATGATGGCTGCCCTGCGCCCGCCACACTGAGACTACAGTTGGTCTCATATACCTAGTAATAACACTAGCATACAGCGCCCTTTCTCCGAAACACAGAAGTGTTGAACACACATCTAGTTCACGGTGGATTATCTGGCACTGCAGTGGTACCCACCTAGACGGCCCAGTACAGGAACCTACCACTGGTAAAAAGTTATTTTTTGTCAGTAAACCTTTTGCCAAATATCTTTTCACTAACTTCGAAACTTACTTTCTTACTAACTTAATTTAGATTTAATATAAGTATATGTTATATATTGTAAGTATGTATTTATTTGATATTTAGGCGCGTATTTTACTTAGTTACTAGCTTCCGCCCGCGGCTTCGCCCGCGTGGAAATCGGTTATATCGCGCTTTTTTTTCGCAATAAAAAGTAGCCTATGTTCTTTCTCAGGGTCTAAAGATTGTCTGTGCCAAATTTCATCAAAATTGGTTGAGAGGTTTAAGCGGGAAAGCGTAACAGACAGACAGACAGAGTTACTTTCGCATTTATAATATTAGTAGGGATGAATTTGTGTTTATATGTATGTTTATATGTTAATATAAGTGTTTTATCATCATCCCTTATTTTTGTATCCCCCTTTTTATTAGTATGATTTACTGCACGGCCTTTCCCGTCTCTTTTCATTAGCTTATTTTCCTCTACCTGAAGGTTGTCTGGAAGAGATTGCTTTTAGCGATAAGACCGCCTAAATTGTATTTTTCTGTATCATTAATTTTGTATCTGTTTTTCGTGCAATGAAGAATATCTATCTATCTATCTTACTTTTATCGCACCCATAATCAATGCAATCAAAACAACGTTTAGTAAAAAGTTATAATAGTAGAGCTGGCACCAATTTTCGGGTAGGTATTTGAGGCAAGCCGAAAACTTGTCCCATACCTCTCCTATTATATCCCAACCTGAAACTGAAGACCTGGCTGATGAGTAGCGGGGTTAAATCAAGATAGATTGTTAGATCACCTGCCAAGGTAGGAAGTCCCACCAAAATAATCTGTCTTCTTTAGAATCCTATTTATTAGTTATAAATACCCTATTAACATTTCAAGTTGCCTCAAATACTTTTTTTTGCAAAATATATAGCACGCGTGTGGCAATGTTGAAACCACGACTAAATTGTCTGGCTTATTTTGTTTTTAATTCTTTAAACATACGCTACTCACCAGGCAGGTCTGCAGTTTCCTGTTGGGGTATAATAAGAAAAGATGTGTCAAGTTTTCAGCTTGCCTCAAATACCTACCCAAAAATAGGTGCCAGCTCTCGGACCATAAACATTACTACGGCATAAAGAGGTCATCAAACAACGTTTATATTACAGCTGATCGAAACATGCAGTTTACATAACATAAAGCAAGAAAGTGGCTTCATCGTTCCCTTACTACCGTTTATTTCATATATTTTATTCAAGAGCATAAGTTTACAAATCATGGTAAAACATTGTTACGACTTATGATTTCAAAGTCTATGAATTATTTATGCAGACCTCCTGAGTCGCCTCATGGTGTATCAAGGATAAAGCACTCAGTGTTTTGTGTTTTATGGCGCTGTCATGGCGAACTTTGTCTTTGACGACAACTAACATATTATTACGGCTTCATTTTGCAGTGGATGACGTATTTGTATCGTTCAATCGCTTGATTAGTTTAAAAACTGGGGAAGCCCTTGTTTCGAATTGATTGTACGGATTATAGCCAATAAGTGTACTGATTCGCTGGCATGTTTACCATTTTTATTTTTATCTATAGGTAATTAGCTTTTAAGGAGACTATATCAGCGCGAATTTTGGTTAGAGAGACATTATAATGCATTTTCAGGCGGGATCTTTTCTTAGAGTTCAAATGTTTTACGTGCCAAATTTCTTAAACATTAAGTTAAGTTAGCATGAAATATAACAGATAAACAAACAGTAGTTTTGTCTTGTTACCAAATAAGTAAGGATCAGCTAACATTGGGGCATTACGAAAATACTAATATGAGATTTATAATCTGTAAATGCGACATTCCGAACCGGTGGTAGATTCAAATTGTTCTATTATTATTTGACAATTCACAAGTGCTTTTTTGAGGCCTACGTAAATAAAGATATTTTTTACTTTTTTTTTTTACTTTGTAAAATCTATTAAAATGATAACGTACTTAAGTTGTACCGAACCTAAACATATTACCACCATAAGCGTCCCCATTTCAATATTTTTTTTTTCGATAGCCCTATAAAACTTTGAGCATTATACCGAACTAAAAAATTTGGTGAAGTAAATTCCAAACTAATAATCATAAATAACTCAGAACGAAGTACTGTGCACGAGTTTCTAATTTCAATTCCTTTACGATTTCCGAAATACCAATACAAAAAGTAGTCTACTAATATTTGACGCTTTAAAAGACTGGGCCCATAACCTAATAAATGAAACGCAGGAGGAGCTACTAACTAGTTTATTGCCATAAACAATAATTTCAATGTACACACAGATTATAAAAGCATTAACCTAATCACTGGCTACCAATAAATCCCAGCTGAACCGAATTAAAAAAGAACCTCCGTCACAACCCGCATTGCATAACCCAACAAAAAGGATCGATAACATCCAGCCAATTTAAGTTCCTCGGCGATTTCCTCATTCGGCCGGGTTTAATGCAGGCAGACAATAAGGGAGCAAAAAGCGGAGACAATGTCTGCTTTTTTGAGAACAATCGCTACCGAGTTAGGAATTTATTGAGTTGTAGGGGTATAAATAAGGTGCTCCGAGCCTCGCGCATGTAGCCTCGCGCATGGAGCCGTGCGCCCGCTGAGACTGATCTCGCCCATCAGCTGTCTGTCTGCGCGTCCCACAATACAGCGGGATGTCTATGTCTTTTGGATATTTTTTTAAGTCTCCAAAGATTTGTGAAGAAAGCAAACGTGTAGAAATTGTTTAATTTTGCTTTAAGACTTTAGAGTTTAAATGTAATTAATGTAAGAATTAAAACAGAATTGATGCTAAATATCAAAACGGATAATGAAAATAGAATCGAACCTGAAAATAGAATCGAAATCGTAAAAGATAACGTTAACAAAACTTCAATAGAAATTTAATTTGTTTAACGGAAAGACCTAGATAGAGTATTCCAAAATTGAGGTACAATGATGAACGATCAATGGAAAACTTATACAAAGTCAAATTGGCTGAGAGGGCGTTAAAGAATTTTACTCCTATCGAAATTTCTGCTCTCCAGAAGATACTGAAAGAAATCATTCACAAGATGATTATTAAAATATTTACTAAAGTCGAACAGCTATCAAGCACCCTGTGTAAAGCTGCGGGGGCACGCGAGCGGCTAATGGTATCGGTATAACTAACACATCCCGTCGCAGGCGCAGACGACATCTCGCCGCGCAACACCACGTAGCTCGTCCGACTAGTCCTGGCTTCTTTATTGCAAAACGCTGCAAAAGTAATATAGCTACTTAACGGTACAGATAGGCAGTGGTGGTGTGATAAAGCCCTTATCTGGTCAGTTTTGAGGTTTTGTTAAAAATATTCTAATCAAATTTGTGTGGTTTCGTTTTCGGGTAACTATGTAATTTACCTTATCAAACGATTTCACGTTGAAATGAAAAGCATTTTCGTCCTTAATATTAGAAAACAGTCGAACTCCTTTCGTTTCATTAAAAAAAGATGTAGATTTCTAAACACAACTTCTCTGTTCGCAAGTTTAGAAATATAACTGTCAACCTGATACAAATACATTCGGATTAAACTGAGAAATACAATTCCTCTACAGGTCTCTTTGATAGAAATAATTCAAAATATTGCCTGCTGCCCATAGCACCTCCGATTCGGCGTTGTACTGCGGTGTTTTAGTGAGTATACCCCGGCCACTACCATCTTGGCTGGAGCAGGGGACCCATACTCAAGGTCCCCTGGGAGTCCCACACACCAGCCTGGCCCTCCAGGTAGGGTGACGGAGCGTAACGCATTTCACGGCGTCAAAAAAATATAGCATATTTTTTTTATTCCTAATTTCCACTTTTTCTACTCGCTCGGCATATATGTAATTACCATTATTTTCTGGACAAAGCCAACACCATCTCCTTATAAGAAGCAGTGCAGTTTTAAGAACGCAAATTACACCCTCGTTGGTCATGTTGTAAGATGTGATAGATCTCATTACATGGCCTTGTGCGTCGCTAATTGGCGGCAATCGAAGGCATCTGTAACGTCTTAACCGCGGACCCCCAGAAACAAGCTTACAAAAGACGACACAGACCTTTACTTATGGCTAACGGAGGGTGGGGGTTCAATGTCAGCGGATGAGGACCAACATACATTGTAACAAAAACACGTTTATGGAGAGCACACTTCTATACGTATTAATCTACGAGACCGTAGAAGTGTGAAGTCTTAGGTTAGTACTATGTAGATGAATGTATCTGTTTTTAAAACTGGATCTACATATTCCTCAGAGTTTATAATTATTTAATTAACTTACAAAAGAATAAAGTAAACATCTGCAGTATTTTAGCAGGCAGTCAATATTTCTCAACTTTTACTATAAAACATTATTCGCGTTATTTGCAACATATGTTAATGCTTGTTCCAATCAACTAGTATTCATTTCTTTTTCTTTCTGGATTCTAATATGTATAGTAATTTCTTTTTCCGTTTCTTTCCCGTTACTGCTTTCCGGATCATTATAATTTCGTTTTCAATCAACCAAGTGTTGATGACTGTGGATAAAAACAAATATTTGTAGTCATTCAAAACCTTTTTTTTATGCGGAGACATACGTTACTCACCGTCACCCTAACCAGGGGGGCAAGTGGTGTGTGGGTTTCTCTATGCAGGAGGTCCCAGCTCCGACCAAGATATACCCACCAAAACCCTGCGGTATCCCTCATCGCCTGAGTGGAGGTGTCGTGGGTGCTAGCAGAGCCTGGACATCCACAACACCTCCGGCGACGGGCTACCAGCTACCAGCATCAGTAATATCCGATATTAGTAGCAATGAAGCTTTTATATTATGTTCAGCTAGTCATAATTTCCATATATAAGTTCTGTTGTTGAGAAGCGAAGACATCTCGCTGGCACTCCCACCACGCGTTCCTGGCTAACCAAGAGCTCCTTTTTAGGCGGGTGGGGAGTGTGAGCCGCGCCGTTTGGGCTAAGCTAATTAAGCGAAACATGCGCTCGCGAGAGGCGCCTGCGCAGAACACAGAGTTGCTTTTAGCCGCCGGTGTTGGTGTAATCTAAGGAATCCCGATCCTGCTGTTAATGAGGTCGGCTTTAACGGTATAAGTATTGTTCGGATTAAGTAACATGTGATGTTGTGTTTGTTTGCTGGGAATTAAATATTTACTCACACGATGTCTATATAATGAGGCTTCTTATTTATTCGTCTTGAATTGTTTTTTTTTTATTGAGCTAAATTTATTAAAAAAAACTTCAATCGCAGTGGCTCCACTGTATCTTTTACTGTATTCAAAGACTTCTCATATAGATTATATCTCAATAATGAAGACATAAATAGTTGAACTATTAGAATATGTATATAATATATTGTTGTGAACATGATGTGTACGTTATTCTGGATATTAATAGATATTTGCATATAAAATTTTTTTTTCAAAATATATTCAAATTGGAACTTCTATCTATAAATGTAGTGTGTCTTTGAAAATAAATTCTTAGCTTAAATCTCATAATGATCATGACCATTCAAAAAAGCTTCCCAATGGATAAAACGTTCACCTTTTAAGTTCATCCATTGGCAATATTCATCTTCAACCTAACTAGTTGCAAAAGACGAACGAACTCAGAAGTCACCAAAAACAAAAAGAACGTCACAAATGGCCACCAAAATCCCAATAATCCAATCGTCGGTAATTGCTACCACATTTACCACTACAGTTAGGTTACATCACAAAACAGCAGTGGTCAGCAAAAACTTGATGTGCCACCGAAAAAAAGGAACCGAGCAAATACACAATACCACAGAGTCCTGGCCGTACTGTTCATTCCTTGCGCGCTGGCTGCGGCGAAATGCGAGCAAAAACGCGCGCCCACAGCCCGCCGGCGCGCAGAAGGGACACGCCGCACTGACGTTGCACCAACGAGTATATTTCTGGAGATTTTACCACGTTGGTTAAACATTGGACATTTTTATTTGGGTAAGTCAGTACATCATGCATTTTGGTAGCAATCAAATTTAAAAATTATCAAATTATAAAAAAAATATTAACATAACAAACATAACATCACGCCCATAATCCCCGGAGGGGTAGGCAGTCAAAGAGGCAGCAGGCCTCTTTAACCACATTCAGCCAAACAAAACTGGGTTGGGTTAGATGGAAAATTGTGAAAAAGTGGTGACAAGTGGCTAGCCTGTCGCCTACACAATCACATACCCACAACCCAATATACCATTACATTAGTCGCCTTTTACGACATGCTAGGCAAGAAACAGAGTTGGCACATTCTTTTTAAGTCCCAGACCAACATGGGCCAAAAAAAAAATTATTAAATCAAATATTCGCACTCCAGAAAATAGAACTCCATTTTTTAGCAAACAATAAATATACAAGTGCAGCCACTAATCGCCTAAACAAACAAACCATCCAGTGTCTCTAGTAATATAAATTCAGAAGTAACTCCGTTACATTTTCAAACTTAAACTGCTTAAATGTTTATGATGAAATAAATTTTGACTGGTGTTGATAAAACGACAGCTAAATTAACTTGTTAGAACTAATGACATGCAAAAAGTGAGCAAATAACAAAACAAATTCTACGAATATTTATGGTTACACAACGATGCATTTTTATTACCATTATAATATACGGCGCCTTACAGCTTTGCGATGTGTTAATAATGCTACATATAGCAGTACAGTTTGTGTCCATAAATGCATTAAAATTCATAATTCCTACTTGAGCAATTATATAATTTTTTACTACTTAGTCCGTCCGCTTATTACATTTATGATAACGCAATTAGCACGTCTTTAAAAATAAAATAAAAAATTACATTGTCGATGGATTGGATTTAAACTGTAACACGACATTACATATTCATAAAATTATATTAGAATTGTATCCACCACTGCGTTTATGAAACTTACTCAATATCATTATCATAATGAACACGTCGTTATTCTTATCACTCACTAGAAACAAACACTTATAAATCGTCAATTCAACAGGAAAATCAACTAATAATATGAATCTACCACCGGTTCGGAATGTTGCTTCTACCTAGAAGAAACCGGCAAGAAACTCGGTAGTTACTCTTTTCAACAACATATTTTACAGGGGTGTATAGATCATATTTGCATTTGAACTATGTCGTGATCGTATCCTAGCCAGTGTTGGCTTGAACAATGATCATAGATTTAAAGAGTCTATAATTAGACCCACTAACATTAGAATGACCGCTACTTTCGTAAACCCCAAAGCACGAAACACATCAGACACATCTATATCTATGCATCGATCGTCATCTAGTAGAGTATATACCTACATACTAAGGTTTGAAAAATCTAAAAGTACACGTATGAGTTTAAACCAAAACTCCTCGTATATGAGATGCATCTCCTTACCGTTAAGCCCTAGGTCAAATGACTGAACTAAAGGTTTGTACCCAAAGCTGCACCGAGCGTCGCATCTGTACCCGCCGTGGCGCGCCGATGCAACGCGGCCAACGGTAGCGAAATAATAAGATCGCACAACAAAATAAAGAAATGCCCTCGAAACAAAAGGAAGGCTAGTGCAATAAGGCGAAAAGGTTTAAGGAGTGACGCGGTGTGGGCCGCGCTCATTGTCTTCGCGGCCAAGGAGCGGGAGCCGTGGATGAGCCGCCGACTCCGTGGTGACCTCTGCACGATTTTGTGTTGATACAACGAGCCTTCGAATTGAGAAATTTTCTGACTATTAAAATTTTTTTCGACATTTCCCTTGCAATTTCTTCAGTTTTGTTTCTACAATCTAAAAATCTACAAATTCACTTAAAAAAACAGATTCAATCAAAGTCAATTGACATCTGTAAAATGTTCGTATTAATGTCTAAACATAATAAGAAGTCTTTTTCTAGCGCTTTTGCTGTAAGCTTTAGTTTTAAGTTCGTTGGAATAAATAATCATATTAACAAAAAAAATATATTTTATAAAACTTCTAGTTCTAGTCTAGTGCGGGATGGGTGCAATCGTGCAAAAGCATTCTTTAGTTTTTAAAATCATATATATTTTATATGTATTTGAAAACATATATCTACCATTTTTTATTTGATTTTTATGTATTTTTTTATAAATTTTACTCTTGTATTTCTTTTTTTTTTTCATTTGTCTAACCTGTTTTATTGGTAGTAAATGTGTTATATTATATTTTAACCTGTAATACGTACATTTGTACATGAACGAGGTCCACAATAAAATCAATACCGCATCTTCTCTTCATTGCTCCTGAGAACCGTCAGCAAGGAGCCTCGTGAAAAAAACTCTCGCAATCTGACTGGCCCAGGTACATCATTGTTGCTTCCGATACCTGCCACCGGCGGCCGCACCACCCTAACCGATCGTGATAGAGTGCACAATCGCTCGGCAAATTGAGTCTGGCTACTGTTCGCGCTAAAGGCGCCATTCCACAAAACTAGCGGATAGGTGTTGCGAAATTTTATGAGGATTATTAAGGACCATGGAAATAATAATAAGACTTAGTCTTTGTGTTGTCTTTTAATGCATATAAATGTAAAAAAAAATACAGAAAACCGATAGAAAGCATCATAATAAATGGAAAACAAATAACAACTTAAAATTGTGACTCTAGTATTCCACTTAAATGGTAGCCATTTGAAGTTCCGATGAATAATAGCAACATTAAAGGTGTAAAAGCTAATTGACATAAAAGGTTTACAAAAACTGTACACTATTTACAAACTCAAAATTTACACTGATTACTCATACTTCGAAGAATTTCCTTTTCTACAGGGTTGATACCCTCGCATTAAAAAAGCTATAATATCTTCCCGTCTATAGCTTCGCGTCGCTCCCAGTGGAGGCCACCCCCCGACATCTATTTTTGTTGTACAAGGCAGCTGACAAACGGCACGTACGACGCGCCAGTTAAGGGGGGAGGAAATTTAAAGGATTTTTCAGTTACAGCGCAGTTTTTGCGCGCCACGTTAAAAAGGGCATTCGTCGTTAATGTTTCTTGCGCGTGCGAGCTGGGCCGATGAGCGATCATGTCGCTGCGCATTCCGGCGTACGCAATCATTGACAAATATCATAAACGACTGTAGGAAAAAAAGCAACATTAAAAAAATAAATAAACACTAGGTATTTTTTTGTTTGCACATCAACGTTACGTCATCTGTTAGTATTAACTAACTAACTTAACTTCACGCCACTTCTCTTGTGTTAACATTTCATGATTAAATAAATAAGGTTATTTTAATTGGATAAAATGTAGCGAGTATATCCGTGTACAACGGCTTAGCGTGCTTTAAATTATACGTAGCCATTAGATTAGCAACATTTTATTTCTAAATAAAGCATATTGACTAATACATAATGTCACGCCTTTTTCCCATGGGGGTAGGCAGAGATCACGTACTTCCATTTGCTAATATATTCTTGATAAATATAATAAAAGAAAAAATTTACGTATTCGTAAAATTTTAGAACAGAAGAATATAAATGCTAGCCAATGCAGAGCAATAACTGTAATACTGCCATGATGTTCACTAATACCTCATAGTTCGGACATGTGCAAAAATGGAATATAAAAAAATACTAAATAAATGTACAACTTAAGGTTACGTGGAGAGCTCCGACTCAATGAAGACCATGTTGGCCATGGTCATGGATTGCATCAGTAGAAGAAGTGAGAGGCTATATCAAGCGTAGAGCTTGTATGAAAAGAACTATGGATGTCAAAGATCGAATGAAAATGTCTGAATCCAACCCATTTAATGCATAGGGATACTTCTATACTTTCGAAATCCACTCCAACACAGTGTCCTACGCGATTTGAGAAATTATGTTGTCTGACATCTGATAGCATTTGCAGTCATTACATATAAATACATACATATATATATATATATAACATCACGCACGTAATCTCAAAGGTAGGCTGAGTCAAAGGGTCAACAAGCCCCCTTAACCACATTCAGCGTAAAAATAAAGTTGGGCTGGGTTAGATGAAAAATTGTGAAAAAGTAGTGGCTAGACGCCTATACAATCACACACCTAAAACCCGATATCCCATTAGTCGCCTTTTACGACATGCTAGGCAAGTAACACAGTTGGCACATTCTTTTTAACCGACAAAAAAACGGAGGAGGTTATCAATTTGACGCGTACCTATATTTTTTTTATGTATGACCACGGATAACTTTTTTAAATCCCAGACCAACATAGGACTAAATATACGTAGATATGTTAAACTAAAAGGAAGGCGGGCCTTGCAGCGCCTCTACAATGTTGATGTACTCCAAAGAGAAGTCCTGATGTGACGAGCAAATGATCTTCGAATCCCATCAGGCCAGTCTACCAAGTGTATCGACAAGTCGTCGCGCGTGTTTGCCGCCAGGGCCGCACTCGCGCGAATCCGGCCCGGTTTTACATCACAATTGTCGCTCCAACCTGTGCTAGGATATGATAAATCAGCCGATGCATGTACACTCGCTAGCGATGGTGTTAAGATTATAATATGTCCTCTTAGTAACAAGGAGAACTGTTGTTTGGTCAATAAAGTGTCGTTGACTTTTATGATTTTTATAAACATTTGGTTTAATCTCATGAAAATGCTTTTAAAGTGACATCATACATAAAAACATACTTAGCATCACGCCTATAATCGCCGAAGGGGTAGGCAGAGTGAGAGAGGCAGCATACCCCTTTAACCACATTCAGCCAAACCAAACTGGGCTGGGTTAGATGGAAAATTGTAAAAAAGTAGTGACAAGTGGCTAGCTCGTTGCCTACACAATCACGTACCCAAACCCCATATACCATTAGTCGCCTTTTACGACATGCTAGGCAAGAAACACAGTTGGCACATTCTTTTTAAGTCCCAGACCAGCATGGGACAATAGGCTGGGATAGATGAAAAATTGTGAGAAACTAAAACAGAAAGTGACATAATATTCTTTTTTAATCCCTGAAACAATGTAAATATTCACATTTTAAATATTGAATGAGGAATGTCAAATTAGGTGCTTCTTTTTAATCAATTCCGTAGGGCACTGTAGGTAATAAGCTTCAGTTAACACGTACTATAGAATAATACATTCATATCATTAAATGAATTGTTATTATGAAGTTCACTAAACCAAAGAAAACTTTAATGAAAAACATATTACAATCGCTTTTCCTTTGGAGCGTACTCGCGATTTATACCGAGCAGGCAGTTCAGAGCTCATATCAGCTGAATTCACTAACTCCGCGGACGGACGACTCGCTCCATAGCTCATATAGCTCAGCTCTATAGCTCAGTTGAGCTATAGTTCTGTCTGCCGTTTAGTTGGTACAAGTTAATTTCAGACTCTATTTGCGAGATTAAAGTACGTGCCTGTTGTAGAACTTCGGGGTTGTAGGGTTCATTTGTATGGATCGATATTAAACTAATATTTGATGATGTTCTTTGGCGATTTAGCAGCTGTATGAAGTCATCTGTTGAAGAGAAGTATAGGTTTCGGTAGATAAACTTGTAAGTAATATCCTTAACGTAATTACATTAATAAACATTCTAGATTATTTGATTACGACTTCGATAACTATGACTTTAATACAAACGACCGTGATCACACTAAAATCGATCCCAGTGGGATTCGAACTCGTGCCCTTTGGTTTCATAGGTCAGGTGTCACTAGACCAAGTCACCTGTAAAAAAAAAAATGTTTTTATTCAAAAAGAAACATGCGTACAATAATGTCGTGATTGGAGACTTCTGTTACGCACATGCCTGTATTAGAAATCTCCTGTCGATAAGTAAAACCTAGTCTTAGGTCTTCCTTCATTAAAGCACTAAAATGAAAGGAAATAGAGCTTTCTTGATTACTTACTCCTTACTTATTACTAATGTCAGCTGTTATTGTTTAATTTCACGTTATATATCCCAACCGAGCCATTCACAACAAAAGACAAAGCGCTAGGACGGAAGCTCTTAAGCATCCTTAAAATAAACCAGCCCTTTTTCCAGTCGTGTAAAAGTAAGGCGTTATAAATTTTTGTTCCCACTGCGCTTCTAATCGGCGATTTGTTTTGCTCGCTGCGCCCGCGCAGACGTTCGCGGAAGCCCTAATGAAGATCTTAATTGGGAGCGCGCGTGTGTTCACGCCCTTATCGCGTCGCCGTGTAGGGACTGAGCCCACAGTGTATACGTAGCCTAGTATAAAATTTGGGTCGTTAAAATAGCTGAACTAAGTTATCTATGATCTGATGTCAAATTGGACGGACGGGTTTTAATCCCATCCGCTAATTTAAGGATACAAAAAATAAAGTGCACGCTTTTTAGAAGAATTAATAATAAAAAATAAAATAATAAATTCTCCAGACTGACACACCAATTCCCTAGTCCCATAATAAGCTTGTGGTTGTGCTGTGGATACTGAACGGATATACATACTTAAATACGTTTAAAAACATCCATGACTCGAATACAAATGTCCATGTTCATCACACGAAACATTTGCCCCTAGCGGAATATGAACCCGCGACCCTCTATTTCGTGACCTCGACCAACAGGCCAGTCAGTAAGTTAAATTAGAAACTTATTTATTGGAGATGCAGGACTAACAGAAACAAAAAGACAAAGAGAGAGCAGATGAAGTAAGCTTTACATTAATTCGTTTCATTTTGACATATTTCTGGTCTTTCTGTCTCTAGGTACTGAGTAATGGGGCAAGTCCGTATACCACATGATTGTGAAAAATTGTATATGCAAGACAATGACACGTTTATTTGATATCAATTGAAGATTAATATGCGACCGACCACTGTATTCATCCACCAAACCTTAAGAAGAGACAATTAAGTGACCAGTTTACCCTAACTAATACCAATTTTTATTCTTGCATATAAACCTAGCATAGTTTAATAATAAAAACTTAAAGATTGCTACAAATATCCAGTCAGAAATACACCACATGGTTAGGTACACGTTCAATACGTAAACCAACAACACGACATAATAACTTCTGGTCATTCCATTTCATACATAACATAACATAACATAACGTTACATAACATAGCATAACATAACATAACATAACATAACATAACATAACATAACATAACATAATATAATATCACGCCCATAATCCCCATTTCATACATGACTTAGTTAAATCAGGCGACGGAATGTACCCATATGTGCAACTGGCTCAATGAACATGTTTTACAAACGGATTCTGTCACAGCTAAGGCACAGCTCCATTCACACTGCAATTCTAATACATTCCTCGTCTACACCACCCCTACAAACGCTACTACGTCTATAAAGATATCAACCGATGGTAAAACATCAACGATTCGAACACAACCTTCAATCTTCGAAAATATCGCGGTAACAGATCAAATCCGCGATAGCGTCGATACAAAAAAACCTTATCGAGCAAACAACGGCTTATCACGAGTATCGAGCTAACTATAGTTATTATAACGGACCGAGCCAGACCCCTTTGTGAATGGGTACAGAGTAACAAAATAACAACAGGCGAAAAAGTCGAGAGACACACGCGAAACGACCATTACAAAATAACTCCTCCGTGTACAGAGTGATTCGATTTACCAACGCAAATAGGAGAAGCGGCTGACATAAAATCAATCGGCTGGCACGCGACGCTTAACACCGAAATAATGTAAATTATTGCTCGTAAAAGTGTCATTTTCGACGTATACGTGACGTCACAGGCTCGACTTAAACGGCCCATCTACATCACCCCAATAAAGCAACTTTCAACCCTAACCTTAGACTGCAGAGTAACAATTCGAGTGAGGCGGCTCGCTGGTGCGACCAAACGTCACGCGAGCGACGTTTTTGCTCAAACTGCCCCCGCTTTGTTATCTTTGTCATCAGTTAGACGTAGCATTTGCATGTCTAGCGTATCACTGCCGCCGCAACTTCGACTGCAGCGCGGGCGAGATACGGAAAAACGACAGCGCGACAGGCTCGTCTCGAACGTCATAGCGTCAAATTCGAAATTCGTATTTTAAATAGGACAAAAGCCGTCAGGGCAGTAAACCTCGGGGCTGTGTGTGCGCGCCGTCCGCACACAGCGCGTCGGAGACGATCATTTACATACGGCGGGGGTGGCGCGCAGGGGGGCGAGAGGGACGCGCGGCCCCGGGGACCGCCGCGGCGCCCGGAACGGCCGCGCGAGAGACAGAGACCACTATATTATTATCCTGAGCTAAAAAAACGAAAAGTGGGCGGGGGATTACGTTATAGTAGCGAAAGTAATCGATATTCTGTTTTAGTACGAGCCTGTGAGACCTGTGCATCGTTGCAGCCTAAATACGTAAGGTGGTTAGGTCACGAAGTGTACTGTTTTTATGCGAGGGCGAGCCGTAGGTTGCTCTGAAGATTTCAGCCGTCGTAAACGGGAGTCGGTTTTACGATTTGGAGTTGCGACACCCTCGTCTTATTAATACGCGATTCGGAAGGGTCAATGGGGTATCAAAGATGCGCGTCCAGGGCAAATGAACCGTGGGGCATTTCGCGCATAATTTTCCGAGTACTGGCCGCTTGTGACAAAATGGCCGGACACAAGACGAACGGCTTTGGGGAACCACAGCGGTTTGAAGATACTTGCTGTGGCCGATTTCGATGCCAAAAACCTTGGCCGAAACTTTTTAATCCCGACAAAATTTTATAGATACATTAAAATTCTAAAGTTCGGTTCCTGGGTATTTCGTTTGTTACGATCACGTTGAATCTATAATTAAAAAATATCCCAACGTTAATTTCTAAGATAGAATTCGAAAATCAAACTATTCTATTTATAAAGACGTTCATTTATATTTTTTAAATAATTGCGATTCTAATCTAATAAATTAACTTGTATAATTAAATAAATCATCATTACTAATTCATTGGGTTTCGTGGTTTCGTGAAATCTTTAAAACTTACATTACAATTGACATGTTATGTCAATTGATCACAAATTTTCAAAATAGTACTCTTTATAAAGAGCTTAAGTAATTCCCACCTTGACGCACATACACGTATTCTTTGCAACATTAAACTAATTGAAAACAAAACAAACCCTCCCGCGGCCTCAAAACAAAACGCTACCACAATTAACAAAACAAAACAAATTCTCCCATACGTTAACTAGTCAGTGTTCATAACGTAAATTATAATACATCTTGATTACACATCTAAGCACATTACGGGGGCCGCTAGCGTAAC
Source organism: Glyphodes perspectalis (assembly GCA_951394215.1). Taxonomy (NCBI): domain Eukaryota; kingdom Metazoa; phylum Arthropoda; class Insecta; order Lepidoptera; family Crambidae; genus Glyphodes; species Glyphodes perspectalis. Next base: position 17,924,838 of record OX596205.1, on the reverse strand, counting down.
GCGCGTAAATCTAAAGTAACGTGAGGCGACGCGACGGAAAAACAGGGGGATGTTTATATAGTGATAAAATCCATTTACGAGAGACGGTACAATGCGGCCGAACAAACTTTATTTCCATAGCTTTCATATCTAGGAGAAGCCTGGGGACGGTAGTGTTGTCTAGTGCGGACTGGTTGTGTCGATGTCGATATTTTGGCTTGCTGACGTTTCGGACACTAAATTTTCGATACTTTTGAAATTTATTATTTTTTTAATGACGATTCGGACACCAATTTTTTATTTATTGTTCAGAACAATGTTTCATATTGTGACACCAGCCTTCATAAATTATTAAAAGCGACATAAAAATATAAAGTAACTTTATACACAACTTTCGTAAACCAAATCAATATTTAGTTTTACTAAGTGCCGGATTGATTTATTACTTTATAATGTACTTATTAAGTAGACATCCCAAATGTTGTTTTCTTATCTCTTTCACTAGGTATGTTGTTATGTTAATTCACTGCTATCTTAGAAACAGGGACTTAACTCCCGAACGCCAAATTGAGGACGTTGTTTTTCATGTTGCTGTCCCTTTGACTCTGCCTACTCCTTCAGGAATTATGGGCGTGATGTTATGTGTGTTATGTTCTATTTAGATTCTTACGAAAATGAAAATATAATTGGTATTTTAATAATTTAATTTGATTGTTACGTTATCCTATTGGTATCGATAAGCCGCAGCCCGCGGGCGCGTCCCTACCGTCCGAAGCCACCCTCAGTTTTTCCTTCAATTTTCCTTTTGCTGCGATCTCCACTCACTTAATTGACGAAGAATTTTGATTGGTCCCTCTAGCAGTCGCCATATTTCTATGCATCCGTCGCGACGGTACCTCGCGTTTTTTTAATTCCTTCATTTATTATTCCTCTCTTATTTTAATGGTTAGCTTCGTTATTGTTCGTCCCCGGCTTCTCGATATTATTTTCGAGTTTAATTGCTACAGACGTATTCGAGTTTTTGCCTCGTAGAGCGAAATCTCTCGGGGTTTTTATTGAATTTGTTTTAGCGTCGTTTAAACTTTTTATTTGTACCTATTTTAAAAACAATGGTTAACGCCGACCATAATTAATTTTGAGATGACTATTACGAGACACCATGTTTGAGAAATTGGTAAGGCTGAGGAGTGATTTTTACTGCATGAAATCAATTTATTCTTGGTTTTCTTTATGGCTTTATGCCATGGCAGTCTATGAAACGATTATGTTGTGTTTGAAAACTGTTAGCGATATGTTATACTTTAACTAGGGGTGTACAGAAAAAAGTAATCATCACACACACATCCAAAAACATAAATTAGCATATTGACTTTTTTCTTACATGCTCTTGAAGTGTGCTACTCTTGTACCCTTCTTCTTCTTCTTCTTTGATCCACTGCAGGGTATAAGCTTCCTCCGTCTTGCGCCATGTACAACGGTCTGTGCCAACCTCATCCATGTCCGTCCCGCTGTCCAGTGAATGTCGTTCATCCATCGTACAGGTGGACGTCCCTGAACGACCCTAACGTGGGGACGTTCAGGTAGGGACCTGCCATCATCGCGACGTGCCTGGTGTCCTGCCCACCTTCAATTTAGTTTACCTTTACCCTAGTATAATTTTTTTTACAATGTCCATGTGACTATGTAGTATACATTCCTGTACTATAACAGTTATTAAGTAGTGTCTCACTTGATGTATAATTAATATCAGAAAGTCATGTGTTTACCTTGCAGCCATCTGATAAAAAGAATGATATATTATGATATCTTAAAGTGATTTGAAAAATGACGTCTAATATTTCAACGTCATTCGATACTAATAGCTTGTAGTGTTTGATTTACACCTAACAATGTTGCATTGTTGCAGTTGAACTGCAATTCATTTGCGTGTGGTGATGTGTGAACGCACACAATATTTATGATGATCTATGGCGATAGTTTATGTACATTTCTTTTGACTGGCTCGATGGCGCATTCGGTAGTGACCCTGCCCCATGCGCCAAGAGTTGTGGGTTCGATTCCCACCCAGGACAAACATTCGTATGATGAATACTTGTGTTTGTTCTGTGTCTGGGTGTTAATATCCAATATTTAAGTATATATTTGTAATACCACTGTTGTTTCTGATATCCGTAACAGTGCTTAAGCTACTTACCTCGGAGTCAGATCAATGTATGTGATGTAGTCGGATATTTATTTATTTATATTTATTTATTTATTTCTTGTAAACTTTTATTACTGGATCTCGAATAATATAAAGCGCTTGGTCGGGCACCTTAGGGCGTATAGCCCCTATTTTAACTATCATGGTTCTCTTTAATGACATATGTAGAAAGCTATGCTTCCATCTGCTTATGTTACGATTAATGTCAAACTATTGTAACAGTATCATGTGCAGAGATTATGATTACTGTTGCCCAATTTAGTAATTTCTCAAAGCCTACCTATAAAAGTAAATTTATTTTTGTTTTATTGAATCAATTTGAATCACAATGTATCCATTAATGATTTACTAAGTCGAACGTGCTTTTAATACATAGGCTACAGCGACTTCAATAACCAATGACCTTTTCTATTACGTCTATCAATAATTTTAACTTCTGCGAAGTACTAAAAACAAGCTCATTTCAAATTACATCGTGCGTTAGAAGTCCCATTTTAGTTATTGCCCATTAATATAATAACATGTGACAACTCATAAATACAACATTTATGAAGCCCTCATATCTAGCACCTGACAGAGAATAAGTCGATTAACTTGACAACGATCACGCCTCTCCTTCCCAGGTCTTCCTGCCCTTTGAACCAGACAGGAGACACCATAAATTCAGAGCGTGACGTTTAATAAGGACTTATTTACTGCATCTAAAATTATAGCCTCAAAGTCAACAAAGGCAGGAGGCAGGTGCGCACACGCAGGCAATAACTTAACGATACGTCCTTCCACCATTAATTTTTTACACAAAAAAGGCCTTTGAATATTGAAAGCTCATTGCGAAGAATACTCGATACCGAAACACGGTGTATCGGGACGGGATGATCGTACAATGCGCGCGCGCGGACGTTTCAATAGGCGGCCGTTGTGGAAATTTGCTCGGCGAGCGCGCGCGCATCGTTTTGTCAATACTGTCTCCGCGGGTACTGTTTAATCAGCCCGCATTCAGCTGTACCGCCGTTGACGAGTAATTGCTGTCGATTGAAATGTTATTTTAGCGTAAATGCGGGGGCGTTCTGACGCGCCGTTCGCATTGCCTTAAGGCGCTGAGGTGTTATGGAATTTTTCTCTTATTTATGTTTAATTTGGAGGAAGAAAATGTGTGTACTGACAAAACATTGTGAAATATTGTTCACTATTGTCTAGGTCAGGATACAGGTTTCTTAGCTCTAAACTAAGCATCTTATGATTGTGTTAGCTATGGCTTACATACATAACTTAAATACATACACATACATAACAAAATCCATGACTGGGGTAAGTAATAGTGTTCGTCATTTGTCTCATAGCGTGTTCTCAAGCTTAATAAATATACAAATAAAACATAAGCAAGATTTCTAACCAGGTTGGTGTCGTAGTGATTAATTAGCTGAACTAAGTCAAACGTTAAGCAAAAAAGTTAATACTATCTGGTAACTTCTGCATTCAATATTCGATTGCCAAAGAGCATACATCTTCATTTTTTAAGCTTGTTATGTTCTGTGTGGTTAGCCCCGTATCAAAGACCAAAATTAAAATATTAATGAGTATCATGCCACCATTCATATGTATGAGATTGTAGTATGCATGGGTTTAGATGTACCTAATATATATTTTTTCCTATATTGGTCTAAAACTTATAGACAATGTGCCAGCTGTGTTCCTTGTCAAGTTCCTTGTAAAAATTATAGTTTTCATTTCCTTATTAGTCTTATCGACAACCGATTTTCTACATCACTATTTTAATAGTTTTAGCTTTTAAATGTAAGAAAAGTAAATTAAACATCGATAGGTGATAAAAATAGTCGTAAAATGTATAAAAACAGTTGCCTTTACTTGTACAATTGTATCTAATTTGGAATAATCTTAACACTAAGATTTGTATAAACAGCAAATCCAATTAACATAAAACCGAGTCAATAAAATCTCTCCTAAATTCCAATATCGCCTATAAATGTGTCTAATGGAAAAAGGAAAAATTGCAACTGATTGCAGCCCGGTACACGAGTTGGGGCATCCGAATTTATTTAGGATTTACAATTCTACATTAACTACATATAAGGTTTGATCATGAAAATCGACGTCCTACTGATTTCGTAATTTGTAAAAAGGTTAAAAAAATATTATTAAACTAGTCGTCGACGTAGCAAGCTAATACATTAATATCAAATTGTAGTATTTATATTTATGCACTTAGAATATAATTCTTTATATCGATAAAAAAAAAATATATTTAATACCATTTCTCGAATATATAATTCGAGTTAGCTGTCGCTATGTTTGTTACGTTTTTTCGACCTCAAAATTTTCTACAAAGAAAATGTGACAAATTTTTTATTAATACATATAGTTTTTACTCCTAGAATACATGTACTGTTTCGTTAAATATTATCAATTCCTATAAGAAATTGAAATTTAAGAGTGCCCCACTCGTGTGCTGGCGAGCCCGTTGCGCGTCGCGGGCGGAATGCTAATGGTCATTAACCAGCGCGACCATCTGCCGCCGGCCCGCCCGCCATCTCAGGTGCGTCACACAACACCCAGCCAGTATCTGCATTTAGTATCTCACACATTCAACATGCTTGTCATTTCTCATCTTCTTCCTAGCGTCATGACACATTCTAGTAGACGTGGTGAACTACAGTGCGGTAATATCTCCACACAGTATCTCAACATCCTATCATTCCTCAACTTCTTCCTCTCATCATGACCCGGTTCTAGTCTGTTCTGTCAGTTCTGTCTCCACATGGTATCTCAACACGCTTTCCACTCCTCATCTTCTTGTTTTCATTATATTCTACTTGAGTTTGTCTTTGACCCTGATCCTAGATCCAGTGAGTTTGGATACTAATTTTTTTTAAATGAGGGCATAAACAAGCCTCTTGATAAGCAGTCATCGTAGCCAATAGGCCATGTCTACACATAGTATTTGACACGCTGTCCGTTCTTCCTTTTTTTTCTCACGTCACGTTGATCACTAACATTGATCCTAGATTTATGGCAAATTTTTAAAAACTGCTAAAGGTTAGGAAAAGCCTTAGATTTAAAGCTAATCCCCTCGCACGTACCAAGCGCTCCATAATCCATCGACCTTTAACTTTTCTTTTTGACAGGTCTGCAGGTTTTTAATATGGTTCAGTATTACCCCTCAGGATGTTTTTTGAAGCGTAGCAATACTTTACCAAAAGTGGTTTATAGATAACTAGATTTTTCGATACACATTTGAAAATATGCCAACTTAAAAGCAAACTAACAATTCAATTGACCCTCTAAAAGAGTAAGTCTTCAGCCACTATTAGTATTCTATTGACTGGCCCGTTGGTCGAGTGGTCAGAGACCCTGGCCACGAAACCAAAGGTCGCGGGTTCGAATCCTGCTAGGGGCAAATGTTCCGTGTGATGAACATGGACATTTGTACTCGAGTCATGGATGTTTATAAACGTATTTAAGTATGTCTATCCGTTAGCCTAGTATCCATAGTACAAGCATAAGCTTAGTTTAGAACTAGGGAATTGGTGTGTCAGGCTGGTCAATTTATTATTATTATTATTACTATACTTAGATATATCAGAACTCGAGTAGGTACTTCAACAAATCACATCATGTTTGTCGATTACCGACTACCATCACTGTATAACGCGCTGTATCAAGCAATACAGAGTTAGACAACTTGTCCTCAAGTAGCGCATTACCGGATAGATGACGTGCAATCGGCGAAGTTTGCGAATGCATTAACGTTCCACATGCATTGTGCTGGTACCAACACAGGCAGAATCTGCTGTCTGTCCTGTAGTTGAAGCTATCGATTTTTTGTTTGTGTGTCTATCTCAGGCCCAGTTGGCTCTGTTCGATATTTGCGTTATCTGTTGGTTTAGTCTTGCTGTGGATAATACGGAGAGCCTTCTAAATGACACTTGGCTTCAGTCAGACAAATACTACTTGCATCAACATCGTTAGATCCCACACTGTAATGATGTTGCCTCTTACAAACAAGCTTGTGGTATAAAGTATGCTGCGCGTGAATCAGAATTATTAGAATACCAAGACTTTAAAACGAGAATAAAACCCAAGACTTATTTCGTTCATAACCAGTCACGTTACAACGCAGTGACTAATTTCCTAACGACTGAATAAATCCCTAGTCTAAATCATAACATACAAACACACCTCATGTTATCATATGTTAAGCGGCTACGAAAACCTGCTGACTACTTTATGAAGCCAGGATCGTAAACAGTTAGCTAAAACCTCATTCTCCTCTCAAAGGCACTTTCGGGTGCGAGCAAATACCGAGGCAGCATCCACAGAAGCCGCATTTATCAAACAACTCCCAAATTCAGAATTCGCCGACGCAACGGCTTTCATTTCTGCGCCGAACTAATATTATTGCGAAACGTCCGTAGACGTGCATCCCTGCAGGTTCATTAACCGAGTGCCTCCCCTCTCCCACCCACCCCCACTAGTACATCTAGAACGCCCCCACCCGGAGTAGATAAATACTAGTATATGACTGGTTTATTAAATGGAAAGCTTTGAAGAAACGGGGTTACACGTTGTGTTGTGCGGAGTTTTTCAGTTCACGTTCAAAACGTGGGCTGCAGTTGTTTCAACCATGATACACGTCGCTGAATGCGATAAAAATAAATATTTATGGAATGATTGTGGATAACAATTAATTTGCTTATTTTTAATGCAATATTTTGATTTCAGTTGCAACGAGCAAATTATAAATATCTCCAATGAAAAAAAAAGATTGCCTTTCGGATAACAAACGATGGTATGCACGCAACTGCTATTTTCTTATAGTTCTATTTTTTATACAAACACACACACAAGCTTGAAGGCCTTCAAAACAATGACGATTGTTTAGCTTAATGCAACGTTGTATATCACTTGAAATGTCCAACAAATATTAGTAATAGGCACCTATTAGAGTTTGAAATGCAAAATTAATTCTCCAACAGTACCGATATGGAAACAGTTGAATGTCGATTGTTTCTCGTCGACTCACGATAATAAATCAATCAGAATTAAGCAAGCTTGATAAATAGGTACTCGATGTTAGCGAGTTTGAACTTACAAGCCTAGTAAGTCTACAAACCAGCTCCATCGCTGTAATAGCAGATATGTGGTATCAAATACAATGCTACAATGTGTGTATTGAACGTATAACGTCAGTTTTCAATTGAAAATGGCCTTTTGCGCGCTACATGTCGCTCTATTGTTCCTAGTCGGATGCCATGCTCCTAGAATTGCGGTGGGGACTCACACAAATTGGAACACGGTTACAATATATGGTGCTTCATATGAACTAGGAAGACGACTTAAATATGAAGTCAATTGATAAGGTACTCAGATATGTTGTCAGAGAAACTTGAACCAACATTTTGCTTATTATCAAATTGTAACACAATCAAAACATTGTAGTTGAATAACTAAATAAATAATAAATTCTCCAGACTGACACACCAATTCCTTAGTTCCAAACTAAGCTTATGCTTGTACTATGGATACTAGGCGAACGGATAGACATACTTAAATACGTTTATAAACATCCATGACTCAAATACAAATGTCCATGTTCATCACAGGAAACATTTGCCCCTAGCGGGATTCGAACCCGCGACCCTTGGTTTCGTGGCCAGGGTCTCTGACCACTCGACCAACGGGCCAGTCAAAATAACTGAAAAAAAATAATAGAAATTTCTGATGAAAGATGCAGTGCATTAAACATTAGTTGACAAACATAATTTTACCTAAAGATCCTAATATCCAGAAAGGTAATATTAGTTAGCAATAAAATAAAAAATCCAGTTATTGACTGGTTGCTGAAAATACCTCTCCAACCACTTTCATATTTCCTAAAAAACCAACCTAGGCTCGTAAAACAACAATTTTTAAAGTCCAAATTAATTTTTCATCGGCCGCAGGGCGCCGGGCGGTCCCTAAATAATAAAAAGCGTTTTCCCAAATTTCAGCGCTTACGTTTCACGGCCACACTCTCTCCCGCCATCTGTGCGTTCCGAGACAATCGCGAGACGGCTTCAGCACCGAAGCGTATCTTATGCATTTTACATGAGCGGCGCTGCGACTCGGCACCGGTTTTCGGCTACCGAAATACCGGATTGTTTCCACGTTCAGCGAGTTCGGAGCGAAGAATGTTTTTTCCGGTATTCTAAGTGGCCGATCCTCGATAAAGTTGAGGTGCTATGTTTTCCGAATTACTTAACTTTCTGCATGTTGGTCTGGGTTTTAAAATAATGTGTCGCCACCTGTGTTCTTTGCCTAGCATATCATAAACGGTGAATAATGTGAATGTGAATTCATTTCTTCTTTGCCTGAAAGTAAGTAACCCGCTGCATCCTGGACTCTGCCACTCCTTCGGCCAATGCGGGCGTGATAGTATGTATTTATGCTTAAAAAAAAATTTGCAAAGGCCAGTCCAGGTCGGCTTTACAAACATTATATTCAGTCCATTGACCTTTTAAGTCTAAGTCTTTTAAAGTTTTTTTTTTTTCAGATATCGGAATGTCTTCACGCATACCGATCCCAGAGGATGCACCAGTCTCTAGCACGGCACCACTGGTCTCAGCTCACACGCGCACACCCACACACACACACACACACACACACCGTCCTAATTACTTGTTTGTAAACACGTGGCGCGAGTGTGCGTCAACTTTTAACGGACTCTGAGATGAAGTCTTGAAGTGCCCGTGTCAAGGGCCCGCTTTGCATATTTTTGTTTGGGTGCTCGAGTTAGGCCCTGCATTCTCATTACCATTTTGGCACGCTTACCGGGGATCGGCTGACGCCCGTGTTTTTGTTCTCTTTCATATTTTCAATTGAAACAGTCTGCTCTGATATTTTTACCTATGAGAATTGGAGCAGCGTTCCACCAGATTGACGAGGCAGGTACAATTTCTGAAAGGACCTATGTCATAAGCAATTTCTATAATATCTCGAGCTTAGAAAAACACGTTATAATCTTAATATATATAAATTACGCGTCACTTTGTATGTCCGCGATGGACTCCGAAACTACTTAACTACTGATTTTAATCAAATTTGCACACGTGTGCAGTTAGATCCAACTTGAAAGATAGGATAGTCTGACCTGTAAGTCCCGCACTAAAAAACCCTGTGTTGGCACCCACTTGAGTCGAGAGACAACAAAAATACATTTCGGGTGTTTTTTTTTTATCTAACTAGCTGACCCGGCGAACTTTGGTCCGCCTAACAGCCAATGACACAAAAATGCAATTGTTGCATAATAAATGTAATGTAAACTACAGTGTAAGTTATGGTGCATGGACAAATTCCATATTATGTAACAATTACTGTAAATAAATTATTTGTTATTGTAGACTTCTGAGTCTATATTTGATGATAGTACAGTCACTTAGCCCTGTTACAGCATAAATATCTGCCGAAGCGATTAAACCGCTCGGGGTGAGTGTTTCAAATATCTATCTAATGGCTTCGGTCACAGATGATAATCATTATAGAGACCGAATATTTGTTTGTCAGCTTTGGGTGCAAATTTAAACTTCTCAAAAAAAAACGCAAAAGGACAAGAAGTTGTTAGCTAAGATATTCTTTACCGTAAATATTTATTGCAAACTTAAATTTAATAAATTTTATTCCGTTTTTCGTCTTAAGACTGTCATATAGCTTCAGAGTAAAGGTCATTGCTCGATGGAAAAGTTATGAAATATGATCGGAAATGAATGAGACACCAAGTGAATGACCTCTATGAATGTCATTAGTTTGTCTTGCATAGAACTTCGTATTTAACGTTACCACGTTCTTTAAAGCACTAATTGACGTCGTGATTGCATCTTTGCATTTTGTAATTAAACAACCATACAAGCAACAACGGCTCACGTATTCACGAAATTTTCTTTGAGGAAAAAACTATCATCGTGAAGAACTTAAACAAAATATTAAGACACATTTCTTATTTAGAATTAATTTGAATATTAGAAGAATATTAATTATAAACAAAAACGCATCAGAAATACCGACCACGCCAAGTTCTTTCAACAAATCAGTTTCATACGAGACAATGAGTTTCATTAACGAATAGAAGTCAGTCTGCATAACACCTGACCAAGACTGTGAATCTAGCGTAATCTTCAACAACAACTAAGAATGCCCCAAGATAGTAAAGTGAGGGACACATCAGAGATGCAGGCGGGGGCGTCGACCTTGCGATTCTGATGCAACTCACGCGTCGCACTTTTGTCGCGGAATAAGGTCACGCTCATTGCTTCCAGGGGAAGTGTGTGTGTACGCGGCTTTACTTTGGAGATGTCTAATTCTGCATGATGTTTACTAAATTTTGGAAAATCCTGAACTGTTCAATAATAGTATCCGTAATACTGAAGCTGTGTAATTAAATGCAGTGGCGTAGCGTGGGTTTTTTTTCGTCCGGGGTGGGTCTCAATTTTTCCGCCCTGTGTTGACCTACCAGGACCAATTTACTACATATATATTTAAAAGTTTAATAGTTATTTCAAATCTGCCGCCCCCAAAAAAATGCGGACCGCCGTTGGTCCCACCAAGTTACGCCACTGTTTAAATGTTTACAATAGCAATGGCCAGTAGCTCGCCACTGTGATGGACCTGTAAAAAACGTTCTATTTTTCTCTTTTGCTTATTTATTTAATTATAAATTAAAATCCATCCAACCCAGCCCACAGACCCATGTTGATCTGGGACTTAAAAAGAATATGCCAACTGTGGTTCTTGCCTAGCATGTCGTAAAAGGCGACTAATGGTATATCGGGTTTTGGGTGTGTGAATGTGTAGGCGACAAGTTAACCGCTTGTCACTGCTTTTTCACATTTTTCCATCTAACCCAGCCCGGCTATATTTTTGGCTGAATGTGATTGAAGGGGCATGCTGCCCCTTTGACTCTGCCTACCCCTTCGGGGATTATGAGCGTGATGTGATGTATGTATATATAAAATTAAAATTTGCTTATTTAAGCTACTGATCATTATGAAGCGATATTGTGAAAATATCTAGTAGGCTGTCAGCGAATATGGTTGGTTCTTTTCATAGAGAATAAAAATTACACAATGTAGGTACTTGAACATGCAAAATATCTCCCATTATGTAACTTACAGCTTCTGTATGAATGACGAAAATACCTTGAACCTTCAAACTGTTGTTCAATCAGATATTCATGCCTACACGTCAGTTACGTCACGCTGACGTTGTAGCTCCTGATAAAATTGTTTTTTCGCACTAAATTGAGCTCTATTATACATGTCATAAAAGTGTTGTGAGATAATAGAAAGAGGGATCATGTATCAGTCAACACATTAAAAAATCATGAGATTCCATTCGCTATACTATTCAGTGAATAGTTGCGTGAAAAGTAAGCTTTGAAAAATATATATATTATTAATTAATATCAATATTATACGAAAATATGTTTTTCGTCATAATGCGCAAAATGTTCATGTTCACTTAAATCATTTATTTGAGAGTTAGCTACAAGTATTCTTCTCTTCTATGATTGTAGAATCATAGAAGATAATTGTAGAATTACAATACTGTAAATGAATAAATAGAATCGTAAGACGTATCATCATTGAACCAAAAACCAATAAGTCAGACAGTTGGTCATATACATCATATTACATCTATTTGTAATATGGTTTTTAAATGTATCAATAATATCAACAAAACAAACACAAAATATGTATCAGATGGACATGCCCTCATTATAAAACAAACATCATCTGAACTCTAACTGTTTGACCAAACGTCAAGTAGGCTGCGACAAAAGGAGCCACTGACAGCACGTACCGACCGAAAACTGACCGTTTGACAGAAACCGGGTCGTGTCAGACACACATTGTGCTTGCTGCCTGCATGCTGGGAGCATAGGAATTGGCACTAATGCGCGGACCGTTAGGATTACGGCCATTTTTGGACCGCCAAAATACGATGCGAAGAAAATTGTTCCAATGGCACTGATAGAATACTTCCTCATATCACGTATACTTCAAAAGAGCAGTAAACGCTACCATAGAGTAACGAACAGTCAAAATGATTTCCCCTTAACACCCTTAACATACCCATAACGTTTGCCATGTCTTCCTCCCATGTAATTCTTTTTTCTCTTGGTCAAACCAATTTTACAAGCTCGTTTGAGTACAACATATAGTATTTTGTAGATAATCATTTTGGAATATCAGCGGATTAACTAGTCTTTTTTAACTTTCTTTACAATATCAAGCAAAAAGAGAACTAGATGTCACTACAAGTAGGTATATCTATTCATAGTGGCATCAGCTTTTCCTTTTTACTTACTTTCAAAAACAGCGTATACCATGCCAATATTAGCAAAAGCTGTTATTAAAGACACACTCTACATGAAGCAGGTCGTTTGCCAATTTCACCACGACGTAAAACTATAGGCATTGTTCCCCCAATAGCCGCTTCGTCCTCCACGCCAGCGTTGCGTGCGACGCATCTGCGTACGCGACCGGCGCGGAATAGTAAGCGGCTGACAGCGACTCGCCGCAATAACCCGGTATTGTTATTAAAACGGCCTTTTATCTTTTCAGGGACGCCATCTTACAAATCTGTTGCGTAGGTTAAATAAGAAACTGCCGCATTTCACCATTAAGTACATTTTGCACTTGAACGTGAGATTTTGAGGATTGCTACAGATGCTGTAAAAGTCGAGGCTAAGCCAAATTACCATGACACCTCCACTCGAGCGATTGAAGACACTTAACCTGGAATGCTTAAATAAAATATAAACTGTGGTGTGACGATAGTGAACAAGGAAAAAGAAGTAACTGCAAAGCTTCTATCGTTGCTACAGCATGTTTTTTACGGGATGGGTAGCCATTTTTTTTATTGGAACATCTCCCTTATAGCAGCTGCCTACCTCGCTCTAGTTGCCCTATTGCGTCTCAACCATATGAAGATTGATATGATAGACCATGAATCAATCTTGGTAGTTGGAGACTATAATTGCATATACGTAAATGCAATTATAGTCTCTATATTATCTATAATATGTCTATATTTTAAGACGTCTTTAGTAACTTTTAGGAAACTATAAAATTACTAATTGTACTTCCGACGGTACACTAACAGGTCTGCAAGAATCCGAGTTTAATTAAAAACAATTGTTTTTTGTTTTCAGGGACGTGGAGAGGCCGTTGCAGTAAGGAGATGATAAGATAGATGAAGATAACAACGTATCAATAACCATATCATGATTCAAGACTTATTTTATTCGTCAAGTAATCAAGGCGCCTTATTAAAAAAATATGCTATAATAGATTTTAGGATTATGGCAAAGTCAGGTACAATTAAAAACCAAAAGGCGATTGTTATTTTACGATATTAGTGAAACAAGACATATTTCAACTGCAACAATAAACTCAAAAAAACATTTGTCACAATGTGTTTTTGTTTAAAATTTACTTTTGAAAACACAAATACCTTTAGGAAAAACAATTACACTACTTTAGGTAACCACAAAACTTGTAAAGTAACGACTTCAAGTGTTATAACGCAATAAACAGCAGCCTGAATGAGTTTAAAAGGAATAAACTAATTCTAAGACACTCCGTGACCGAAATGTTAGTGAGGATAACAGATCATCTCAAGTCTAGCAGACTTAATGGGCCAACAAGAGGAATTTGAATTTGCGGCCAACCTTGCCCCTAGTTATAATAAAAAGAGACTTAATTTCCATAAGTACCTATTGGTTTATCTCGACAGCTGGTCGGTTTTATAAAATTAGTTGCAGAACAAATTGGAGCAATGTAGACAACAAAAATTTGGATCGTTTTGGAAAGATAATGTGTTATCTTGGGAGACTCAAATAATGTGTGTTTATTACAGCCATCATTATTTTATTTTTACTTATTTATTTGCATCATATGTCAATCAATTATCTTTCATTAAGCTACCTTTTTAAGACATTTTTAACAAATGTCGGTTGTCGATTGTTTTGGTATACCAACTATATTTTCCCAGCAATACTTACATTTCATCAAGCAATACACTGTCTGTTACTTGTTATACAGCATATATTCAAATTTCCCCAGGTCTAAGCAATCCAAATTCTGACTAGATTAATGGCCTAAATGAGAATTTGTAAATGCTAAGTATATTAATCGCCATCATACTCAAATTGTTTTGATTCAAAGAACTACGATTACAGCAATTACAAGTTTTTAGAAAATTATTTCTTTTAGGCATCAGGAAATGGAACCGTCGGCTCACTACCCGCAGTTCTGCCCGCAGGTTGCATCAAATTAATGCAATTAGTTAATTTAGTTGCAATTCCGTTGCACCCAGCGTTGCATAAAGCCCATCGAGTGTTTTTACTGTCCGATTAATGCAATAAAGTGACTCGTCCTCAATCGCAGTGGGCAATGAATCGGAAACACCGTAACGGTCCCGATGACCATTTAAAGGTGTGAGGCAGATAATGTGGGAGCACTGGATTAACATACGAGATACGAGCTTTTAGAAAAACTGTGCATTCCGATACTAACGTAAAGGTTATGCAATAAATAGACATGTGCTATCTATTGGAGTGTGCTAGATAACTTTTTGTTTCTGTAATAGGCAAAAAGGCGAGTGCCTTGATGAAGCGCAGTCAATGATAGTGCAATTGCATTTCCTATGTCGGGGTGCCTCGGTGTAAATTAAACAATAAATATTACGTATCAGTAATTCATTGGTGATAAACTGAATATACTTGACTTAAGAAACATACAACTAATGGGAAATCAAACTATAGATGTAAAAACGACTCACATTAATATCATTAATACAATGTATACCAGAATTATGCATATACTTGTTTTAGCATTATTATCCTTAATCTTAGAAGCATAATTTTTGAAAGTATAACATATTAGGAGCTATTAATATGGTCTTTGAAAATCAGACAGTGCTGGTGATTCAGAAACCATTATATATGGTATGATAAGATTTGACGGAATTATTTAATATTATAGCAATATTATAGATATTATTTATAAATAAACTATAAAACTTTAAAAAATAGCCATTTAATTGCATGGAGATGCAGCGACTGCCATAATTCTGCAGTCAGTCCACGCGGCAGACACATCACTCCAATCCCCGATAGAACAGCAGAAACACCAAAAAGAGCCGGGTTCAGCACAACAAAATCGCTAAAACTTAAGGGCGACGACATCCGCCCGAACTGCGCCGCACGAAATGTATTCAAATATATGCGCGATTAATTCAGGCTGCATAGCCAGTGGGACGGTGTTAGTAGTGGCAGCCGGTCTCACTTTCTACGCGGATCGATGGGGCCGTGACCTTCGCAATGCCTCTTATTTGGCTTCTGGATCGATTTTTTTTCTGAGCTTTAAGGAAACTTGGGATTTTTGGATGGACGCCGCGCGGCGAGACGGACCGCCCGCGTGTCGGATCTGCGGTGGCGCCGGCAGCAGGCCGTATAACATCGCCGTCTTTGCTATCAACTGTATGTCTCTAATAAAAACATAAAGACTTAAGTATGTTTATGCACCATGTAGCATTGTGGTGGTGAAACGAACAGTTTACTTTTAAAGCTAAACAGAAAAAAATACGTTCCAAATGGATTCATGTGATTGTATTTATTAATTTAGCTAATTAGCCTTTGATTTGTCAATTACATTTGCAAAAACTTTGATCTTTAACTTTTACTTCTATTCTTAATTGATTGTAAAAATACAATGATTTTAAAATGATAATTTTCAAATCCACAGGAAATAGTACCAAAAACCTCTTGTTAACCAATTTGCCTATTTTGAAATGTACGTGTATTAAAAAATTAAGCGAGGTCGTTAACCTCAGCAAAACACAGACACCGTTTACGGATATAATGTTAGTTGCAGGAAATGTTTGCAGTCTAAAAGTTTTTAAATAACTTCAAATTACAGGTTACGGATGGAGTGTGTTCGGCTGTGGGTCTTTGTCCGTGTACTGCATTTGGTATGCGCAGCCTTCAAATTATTAGTTCTATTGATGTTATTTGAAAATTGAGACATGTAAAAACGTAGCGAGGAGGTTTGAGTCAAACTTTTCTTCGTAAATGATGACTGATATTTGTTGGTTGATTCTTTAACAAAAACGTAGATAATCAGCATAAATAGTGGTTGTAAATAGTGTCTAAGAATTATATTTTCAATAATGTTTTCTGTCCACACGACACTCGCTGCTCTTAGTAATTTTATCAATTTCACATATAAGAGGACATTAGTACAGTTATAAAAACGAATTACATGCAATAAAAAGCTTTTAAAACCGTCTGAATGTTTCATTTCAACACGATCCATTTCAAAGACACTCATTTCGCACATTCTGAATTGAGTTATTTACATTAGTTTAAACGTCAAAATGCTAGCAAATATTATTCCAAGAATGTAGTCGAGTTGGCTCTAATTCAAACCATTAGTTAACCGTATCTAGCAGAACAGGTACACAACCTTGACTATCAGTAAATAAACTATTCAAGAGACACCGGGTACTTCGTGCATTACTTAGGCTTACCTCTTTATACTGCACTCTGTCTAAAGCACCGACTTTGGAGGAATATGGATTTTTTATCAGCTTTACGATTACGGCCCTCCTCAGAGATGCAAACTACAAAGGCCGACCACTAACTCGTATCAATACATCCCTTTTATAACGGTTAAGAGCCGGCGTTTTACAGCCAAAGGTTTGCGTTCAAAAGAAAAGGCGCCCTTGTAAAATTCCTTTCAGGTCTCAGAGGAGTTTGTGAGTACGGCCAGTGTGTATATAAATGTACCTACGGAGCGAGGTGCGCGTGTGTGCGTGCGCGGCGTGCGACGTGCGCGGTACAGTGCGACCGAAATATTAATGCGCCGGTGACGTCACGGCCCACTACCGTTACTCGGCGTGATTGCGCTTTCAAACTTGCGAGCAACGTGCGGAAATAACAATTGGATGTAGGTATGAGCGTTTGATATTTGTGTGTGAAAATTCTAACTTTTACTCTGATGTATAGATGTAACAAGCATTATTGACTGTAAATTCATAGGTAAGGTTGTTTGAAAACCTGGATAGTATCCATACTGAGCTATTACATATACTGGAAACTAACTGATTTCAGCTGAAAATGCTTGTTCGGTCAACAGTAATGTACCTACTGGTTCAATCTTGCGTGACGGATGACATTTCTACTGATATTTGAGCAGACTATACAATAACGCAAGTATTGCTATAACTAGATAGTATTGAAGATCGACTCCACAAAGTTCATATTATGCTATAACTAGAATCTGCTTCTAGAACCACAGAAAATTTTTGAGAGCATTTTTGAGAGTCCCATCATTTTGTAGAAAAAAACTGCATTGAAATAACGATTTCTCAAACTTAATTGAACTTTAGCCAACTCTGTTATATTTACTGCTAAACTTTAAAACAATAACAAAACAGAATCAGCCAAGCATAGCACATCATATCAAACGTCGAACTAAAAAAATCAATCGTCCGCCTCCGACTGTACCCGCACACAGCGGCGGCTACGTGCCGTCGTCTTGGCAACGCGACGCATGCGCGGCGCCGCCCACCCCCCCGCGCGCGCGCCCGCGCCGTCTATGAGCGATTCTGTATGATTGGCCATCGGTCGCGAGGTACTGGATGTGTAATTACCCCTTTCTGCGACGTCGGTTATGTCATTCATGCGGCGGAGCGCGGTGGACCCGGCCGAGGATGCTAGTTTCGCTCACTCGTTTCTTATGCACCTCGGGGATTTCTGAACAAGATTTTTGAGCATCCAAGTTTTGTTAGTTGATTGGCAATTTGACAGTGTTTTGAGGAAACTGTCAAACTGACTATCATTGTGTAATTCAATGACAATGTTGTTAAACACTCGGTGTCAGAGGTTTAGCTTACCTTTAACAACATATTGTTGAAGTTATTTAAATTACGATGATCTACCCAGTTGTGACCACAAGGATGACTGCGAACAATATTCGTTTTAATTATACAACCAAATTGTCTTGTTTATACTTTACATGACAATATGCTTACTACGGTAAAATATTGACTTGATTCGAAAAATACCTATGTTGTAAAATATTATCCATACTTCAAACATTACAAATTCATTTTATTGGGTTCGAATCCCAGTTATGGTAAAGATGTATTTGATAGCTAACAAAAATACTTTGCTGCTGGAAATAAGTAGAAGATAATGAATAAAGTTTACTATGTTACAATTCATTATGATTTACTTACACTTATTGTGTGACTAGGCAACTATAGTTAAAAAGCTTTATTACTATAAAAAAGAGTTGCATTTGATTCTCAGATTCATATGTAAGTCGATAAATAATTTAATATAATTCATAATTACAAACAACAACAATTATCATACAGCAACGCCAATGATAATAGAATTGAAAATTCAGAACGTATAAACTCATAATTACATATTATTCAGAAATAGCAGTGACTTTTTACTAATTGTATAGAGGAAATAATATTAAAATAAGTATATTTATTATAAGAGTTTGCACTAAAATAATTTCCAATAAACTTGTTAAACAATATATTGAGAAATAAATATAACCTTCAAACTTGACGCAGCTAAGTAAAATAACAATAAAATATCTAAGTGTTTAATGTGCTTCAAGAACTTTTACTATTGTACTTTTCTGAATTCTACTACAAACATGCTCTGAACCAAAAATATACCGGCCGTTGCATTATTCATGGATTGCTAGAAACGTAACGCTAAAAATAATGAAAAACCGTAATTAAATTTCAATAAAAACGTATGCACTATCAGCTCGTTGATATCCACTCTCGAATGCAAATCAATATCAAAAATATTTCAGAGCAAGCTGTGAAGTTTCCACCGAAACATAACAAAGTGAGCTTCAAAATTGAAATTCAGTCCTACGACCCCACAAATACCCGTAAAAATTACAACCAAAACAAAATTTAACGGCTCAAAGTACTACGCTAACTTGACCTCAATATTTCGCACGAGCGAAGGTCAAATTTGTTTAACCCGAAATCCGTATTTTTGAGGCACAAAACACAAATACGTCGCGCAAATCGCACTGATTACCGCCGACATACCTCACTCATTTACAGAACAGGAGTAAGCATACAATAATGGACTGCTAAACAACATATAGTGTGGAAATAGTTAACTATATGTCACCGAGACCCGTCCAAGCGCATAGCAACATGTGCGAGGGAGACAGGGCTACATGCCGGAGGGGGACGGCGCCACGCACGCATACAGAAGCGAAACCCACACAATGGAGAAACGGGAAAATCGTACTCACACACGAAAAGCTCCGTGTTCGGTGTATGTGTGCGTGAAAATGTGTGTACGAGAAACGGAATGTAGGTATTTGTGAACCCGACGAACGCCAGTTGATAACGATTGTAACGGAGATATGATTCGAGCGTCGTGCGTTCTATACTTGTGGCTATACGCCACGCCGGCGGAAGGGTTGCACCGATTTCCATATACTTTCGCAATCGGATAATGGAAAATATTAATTAAGGTGCGTTGGGGCCTCAAGGCAAATAATTTGCTTGTTTTCCGCGGGACTGGCTTTGTTTTGTCTGTTTTAATTGGCTAGCTTTGCAGATTTTCCAATTTGGACCGAAGCATACGGGCTGAAAACATTCTTTCAGTAATTTCTGGGAGGATAGCTCTTAATTCTGATGCAACCTCTTTACTCAACTCTGTATTTATGGAGATGTGATCATTGTACGCATTAACAGCTAAATACCTCTCGGCTTACAATGACGGAAAACATTGTAAGAAAGTCTGAATACCAATGTCATACAACTGACACTTTTTATGTGTATTATGTGTTAGTCTAAGGTGCCGTCTTTAATACAAGAACCAAAACAATAGCTGGAGTGTAACTGTTCTGCGAAATTACAATAATGGTTTAAAATATGTTTGACAAATATATTGTAATTAACAACTCTAAAATGGAAGAAAATGTGGAATATCCAATATATATATTGGATACCAACATATATATTAAATATTATATTTATCTTAAGGACAGATTGACAGCAGCACTGTAATTGCAGTTTCGTTTTAATAAGAACAAATAAATATTACACTACACAGACTTAAATATTGTTAATATTAATAAATATTATGAAAAATTGCTACATGCTTGATAATCGGTGTGCAATTATCATTAAATGATAAGGTGATGTTGAGACAGATGGAATTCCATAAAACACAAAAGTGCATAAAGTTATGTAAGAATTAAGTATAAGAATAATGGTCGAACAGTGAGTGAATTGATAACATCATAGAAAATGTACAGAATTCTACAAATCTGACCCAGCCCTTTAAACACCAAAGGTCACCTGACAAAGTACAGTTAAACTGTTCGCAATCCGAATTCATTCACAAGCGCATAATTATTTAAATTAAAAACTGTTGTGGGACATGTCTGCCGCGGCAGACAACCGGCGTCTAGAATAAACACGAAACAAAGTTTTATTAAACGTCTACAACGCTACGTGGCCGGCGTACGAACCACGAACCCTCAAAACGCGCCTGCCATTTTCGGTACTACTAACGCCATCTAGCGGGGAGTAGCGGAACTACTCAACATGGCGCTTGTGGTTCTCATACAAGTTACACTAAAAAGCAAAATAAATATTTAAAGATTCCTTATTTTTGTTTTAAATTTATATGAATAAGTGTAGTCTTAATACTGGTAGCTTAGTAAATGGAGGCAAAGGAAATGTTCCTATACGACCTTGGTTCATTAATGCGAGTATAAATTATACATGAGAATCATTATCATTGTGTTGGGTTCGCCAGCTTTTTATAGTGTTTACATGCGTTACACCACTTGATGTTCACTATTATGTTTTTATCATAACACTTTACAGTTAGTTTGGTGGGCTTATGAATATTATGTTGAAATACGTTATTATGTCATTAATTATGAACAATAGAAGCCTGTGATGAATGTAAAAAGTTTCCCTTTCATTTGATTGTAGTATCTGTGCTTGTTTAATACGTAGAATATGACGTATTATCTAGACAAAGCTTTTGTATGTTGGTCTAAAAAGTGAGTATTCCTTAAACCGGTAAAAACAAAAATAAACATTAAACAAAAAACAATAATCTGATTCTAAAGTCAGTGAGTACTGTAATTAAAAAAATATCTAACAGACAAACTCAATTTTGCATTTATACCATTATTTAGGTTAGGAGCGGTGGTAGCTCAATGGTAAGGACACGCGCCTCTTAACCGAGGAGTGCGGGTTCAAACCCGGGCACGTACCTCTGGATTTTTCAAATCTATGTACGTATTTATACCACTAGCTCGACGGTGAGGAAAAACATCGTGATGAAACCTGCAAATTCAAATAACTTTGGATTTGTAACCATAATCCAAAAATTGTCTGGTTCCCCTATCTTAGGGTTACGAAGGTCAGATCGGCAGTCGCT
Organism: Glyphodes perspectalis; assembly: GCA_951394215.1. Classification (NCBI taxonomy): domain Eukaryota; kingdom Metazoa; phylum Arthropoda; class Insecta; order Lepidoptera; family Crambidae; genus Glyphodes; species Glyphodes perspectalis. The sequence goes on along the minus strand of OX596205.1, from coordinate 17,903,140 downwards.
TCAATGTAATTACCAGACTTGCTACATCCTGGATCATGGTATAAGCGGACCCCGTCTAAGCACGGGACATAACGCTAGGAAGATGATGATTTAGGTTACTGCTTTAGTCAAGAGACCCTAGACCATGACAGAAGCAATATTCAACAAGATTATGTAAGCTTTGTCTGAATAATTACGATGAAATTTTGCTAAGTTACAAATTCTCACATATTAAATCATTAATACACATTTGTTTCTGTCTTACAATTGTACAATAATGTGTCAACATTGTTATATCAATCTGTCTGTAAACTTGAGTAACAAAATGTTTAATATTTAATTTATTGTTATCTGTTTAGTTTTCCAAATAAATAAATAAATAAATTGTGAAAGTCACACCACAAATAACAACAAAAAATACTTCATCAACATTTGTTAGTTGGTACGGGCGAACCCGCGCCCTTGGCTTTGATGTGAAGCCTTGAACCATTACCAAAGAAATTAAATAATGCAATTAAAAGCAATTCAATTCTTATGTTATATTCGAGCATAAACTTTTGACAGGAATAAAAAAAACTGTTTTGTTAAGCATTAATTTACTTTTAAATCAAAGTATTATGATACATGAACTTAATCTCCACACTTAATACTTATAATGAAATTAATCTAAAGCGACTAAGGACAAACTGAAATTCATATGATTAAAATTATTATGAATTCTGTTCACACAGCCGTTAAATAGTATTATTTTTATAGCCAGTGAATACTAGTGTAGTATGTAATATAAAACAACCCCGTCGAAATAATATTTGACCGCGTAGACTCATAAAAATGTACATTTCTTTTTTAACAGTAAGTCTAATTACAACTCATTTTAACCGCAGTCAAAATACGAAATACATAATTTTATTGCTCTTTAAATTTATAACATATTTCTTATAATGTATTTTTTAGGGAATTCCTTATTTTATTTATTGTACTATCGTAAACGTCGGGTACTAAGTTTATGTTTATCGTTAATTGTTATGAAGAAACTAATGTAATTATCAAGTTGCAATATACAGTTAGTGAAGCGAGTCTTTTCTGATATTATGTTCGTGTTTACCTCTAAAATTCGTGGTCAACATATTAGTATCAAAGGGTTTTTCATCCGTAAAATAGTAGGTTTGTAAAAAATATTTTTCGGTCGTGACCCTGCCCCGTGCGCAAACAGTTGTGGGTTCGATCCCCGCCCAGGACAAATATTCGTGTGATGAATACTTGTGTTTTTTCTGTGTTTGGGTGTTAATATCCAATATTTAAGTATATATTTGCAATACCACTGTTGTTTTTGATATCCGTAACACAAGTGCTTAAGAGTCAAATCAATGTATGTGATGTAGTCTGATATTTATTTATTTGTATTAATATAAGACACTGTAATATTTAATGTACCCACAAAATTCTTGCGTGTACTGATGTCGAAGTACCTACTCAACAAACAATGAAAAACTGGAAGTACCTACCGACATACATGCATTGTATCTTTTTTACAATAACATTTTTGAACAACCTCGTGTAAATCCAATGTAAAGAATTTCCGCAAAATTCTGGCAACTCTTCCTATAAAGCGGTGCGACATCACAGATAATTTTCTTCGCTAAGGTATATACTAGCTTTTGCCCACGACTTCGTCTGCGTAGAAGTAAATTCTATTAAAGAATGTTCATTAAAATTTTTAAGTACATTGGACAAAGAAATCACGTTGTCCCATACAAACTTTTCCCCCCTTTTTCACCCCCTTAGGGGTAGAATTTCTGAAAATCCTTTCTTATCGGATGCCTACGTCATACGGTTTAGGCTGTGCGTAGATCCGTCAGTCAGTCATCATAAGACAAAGCATTTTATATGATTTTATATAGATTTATTACTCATAAATAATAAATTTATCAACGTATATCACCTTTAACAAAAACCAACAGCGCCCAAAGCATATCAGACTTTTATTAAAAAAGTAAACTTTAAAATGATAGGTTCGGCGCAGCGTACATAATGTTCGGTGCGCGGCCGCAGCGGGCATTGTTCCGCCGCCATTTGCGCGCGCGCACCGTGAAATGAACCGAAATAACCACCTCCCGACCTGGTGACGTGTCCTGCACTCTTGCTTGCTATAGGCAAGCTCACGACAGCAACGCTTGTACTCTTCACATACATACATACATACATACATCATTACGCCTAAAATGTAGGGAGAGTTAAAGAAACAGTAAAGCCCCTCAAATCGCATTAAACCAGAAAATATAGTTTAATAGTGTTTGTTGGAGAATTGTGAGAGATTTGTGACAAGTGGCTATCTCTTCGCCTACATAATCACAAAGATTATACCTAATACAACACAGTCGCTTTATACGACATTCTAAGCATGAAATACAGTTGGTACATTATTTTTCAGTCACAAACTAACATGGGACTATTTAAATAGTAGGTACATTTCAAATAAAGGATAGGTAATACAAAATAACTTGTACAAAATTGCTCATCTATAGGAAAGTTAACTATAATCTTAACTAATGTGATAAGCATGGAAGACAGTTGGTTTGGTCAAAGACAGTTGGTTTGGTCAGCTTTTATTCCTAAATAACTTATCATAAAGATATTTAATTTTACTCTGAATATCTAGTTTCAGGAGTTCAAAAACTACATCGAAAATTTCCTTAGCAGATTAGAAAGTCCAGAAAAAGTCTCGCACTCAAAGCATAGACAAACTGTGAATAGATAATAAATTCCTTTTGTAGCATCTTGAGATAGGCGTCTAAAGATGTATTGAGTTTCTGAGTGAGGCGATATGCTAGCCACTTGTGTATTTTTTCAAAAATTTCCGTCAATCTCAAACCAATTTAAAATATAGCTAAAAGTGTTGCAAAAACTTATTACTCCTAGAATTCTTACCCCTTCTAGGATTTCGGGCGTTATTTTATATAATATAGTACATAAAACAAACACGCACTCCCCCATGTCAGCTCGCTGGTAGAAACAAATGTCAGCGATAAAGCCCCCTAAACGCAGCCGGTACCCACGGTGCGCGCACGCAGCCCGTGACGGCGCTATCTGCGTTCATTTCACGCATCGGGCTGCGCGCAAATCGCCGCCCGCGCACCCATGTACGCAACTGACCACATACCTGGAGGTTTGGACTGACAGTATTTGATGTCTCAAATTATACATACATAGTCTTCTTACAGGTAAACCCCGTAAGGATATAGGCTAAGGAGCAGTAAACTCTTGCAATGACTTTGAGCTAAAGGTAAAATTGAAAATTTCTGATAGAAAATTTTGAAGAACTAGTGACAAGTGGCTGGCTTTTCCTCTACAAAATCATAACACCAATAAATAATGTATGAACTAGTCGAAAATAAGTTCTACTCTTGAAATTATCTAAGACGTAAGAATAGTGGCTAAGAGCTGTTCTATAAACCTGTTTCTGTGCAGACCAAGCCTTATCCACCACACTTTTGCTTGCTGACTACTGATGATACGGTGCTGGTATTATAAGTAGGTAGGTGACACGTTAATTTCACACGTTGCATATTTTTTATTATAATACGTAAGTAATTTGTGTATGAACTCTATGGCAGCATTCAAATTAAAATAAAACCAAAACTGTTTTTCCTTCAAGACTCAACATTCGGTTCATAACTCATGGGTCATACGGCACGCAAATTAATTCCCCGCAAAATCAATACCCGGCAAATTTATATAAAACACAAACGTGATAAATCCCGTTGTCCCGGAATACAATTAAGGCGATCCGCACAATCCCGCGGCGGAATTATAAATTCCCTGGGAAAGGCGACAGGTGGCGCCGTAATCGCGTGGAGCCGAATCATGCCGAACCTACCTGCGATAACTATCCGGATAGACGAACTGCTGAGTACAGAGCCGACAACGACATTTGAAAAGGAAAATTGCTTAATGTTACACAATTAATACTTCCATAAGAATTATACAACGAGTAATTAATATCTGCAAACAAATGTCCGGTAACAACAGAACGAATCATCCATTTTAGATTTATTAGAACCTTAATATGTCTTGTCCCATGTTGGTCGGGGATTAAAAAATAATGTACCAACTGTGGTTCTTGCCTAGCATGTTGTAAAAGACGACTAATGGTAGGTATATCGGGTTTTGGGTATGTAGATAATTGTGTAGACGATAAGCTAGCCACTTGTCACTACTTTTTACAAATTGCCATCTAACCCAGCCCAGTTTTGTTTTTTGGCTGAATGTGGTTAAAGGAGCCTGTTGCCCCTTTGACTCTGCCTACCCCTTCGGGGATTATGGGCGTGATGTTATGTATAGAACCTTAAAGATTGTATGACCTTTGGTGGGATGTCGGATGTTCCCGTCCCTAATAAGGACGTGACCTTGACGTACCGAGTACTGAATATACTTACCGAGGTGCCAATCAGAGGTGACAAGTAAGAATGTAAAAACCAGCCAAGTGCGAGTCGGACTCGCGCACAAAGGGTTCCGTACCAATATCGAGCATCAACGTCATTAAAATCACGTTTGTTTTATGGGAGCCCCCTTTAAATATTTATTTTATTCTGTTTTTAGTATTTGTTTTTATAGGGGCAACAGAAATACATCATTTGTGAAAATGTCAACTGTCTAGCTATCCGGTTCATGAGATACAGCCTGGTGACAGACGGACGGACGGACAGCGGAGTCTTAGTAATAGGATATGGTCCGGTTTTTACCCTTTGGATACGGAACCCTAAAAATAAATAAGTGCAAATTTCATATCGCGGTACATGTCTATTCGCTGGATATGATACACAGACTAGTAAAAAAATAAGGACTCCGCATTGTCATACTACAGTGTAGAGCTACACTTATGCATGCGTGGTGAAATTCTTATGGATACTAGATATCAGAAATCTGTCATTTAGAGCGCATATGTCAATGTAATAACAATATAATAATGTCTTCCTAACCGATATCGGTCACGGCGGCCAATCTCAACGAGCATTAGCCATCTGCGCAGGAGATATTATAGTGCACAAGTGTGTGCGCAAACACAGGTGCACTCTCTATTTCTTCACTCCCATAGTCCGGTGAGACGGCAATTCGACATGACTAGAGAGAGGTCAGGCGCAGGACCAACGGCTTAACGTGCTTTCCGAGGCAAGGGGGTGATTATACCGCCAACTTCCTGACTCCGGACTGTTACTGAGTAATTTCAATATTGAAATAACTAGCCACAAGTTATTGGTCCGACCCGGGATTTGAACCCGGGACCTCTTGGTCCTTAGGCAGCGCATGCTACCACTAGACCAACGAGGCAGTCAAATAGTAGTTAAATGTCAATGTAAGTTGCGTGTCAAGTTGAAGCTCCGTAGGTATCTCTATGTCTAGTTAGTGGCGCCGAGTGCTTCTTTTTTTACTAGTCCGTGATCACAACTTCAATCACCAAGTCACAGTGACGTGGCCTGAATGCTGCCTTGTTTTTTGTTTAGGCTGACATGGAATTTATCGAGAGTTGACAAAAAGGAAGAAGTTAAGTTGTGTGTAGGTGTTCTGCCTCCAATTGCTCTATGGCCGGGTGTATGTATAATTGTGCCGGGCTGACTATTTGCGCAGTTCGCCGCGCGACGTGAAATAACAGCGGAGAGATAACACGCGACCCTCCTCCCCCCTGGCAGACCCCCCACACTACGTCAGCAACGTCCAAATCCGCCATCCGTCATGCACCGTCAACTATTGTTTTTACTAGTCGCTGCAGAAACTATTTCAGTGTTCATTTTCCATGAGCCAACTCGGTGCGATGTAGACTAGGTTTTGTTAAGGTTAACATACCGGGGATGGGAACCTATGTACCTATACATGGTACTTACATCTGATGCGTTATGTTAAAATAATAAATCTTCTGAACTTTTACAACATAAATCAGTTATTATCCTGTAAATACATTTTTATGAAATCTTTTTAATTACACATAATAATCTATTTAGCATATTATATTGAAATATAGTTGTATCTGAACTTTATTCCTGTCCTTCGAATAATACATTCAATCTGGCGTTGAAAAGAGAATCTACCGAGTTTCTTGCCGATTCTTCTCGGTAGATGAGATATTCCGAACCGGTGTGAAATTCAAATTGCTCTACTTTGTACCTTTTACTTGACAATTTATAAGTGCTTATTTGAGGCCTACGTAAATAAAGATATTTTGAGTTTAACATCAACCAAAAACCTCACTATAAAAACTTACTTATTTACATCTTATAGTACGTAACTTACTTATTTACATCTGGGACAAAAAAAAAAAAAAAAAAAGAATGTGCCAACTGTGGTTCTTGCCTAGCATGTCGTAGAAGGCGACTAACGGTTTACGGGCTTTTGGGTATGTGTCTAAGTAGGCGACGAGCTAGCCACTTGTCACTCCTTTTTCACAGCTTTCCATCCAACCCAGCCCACTGTCCCATGTTGGTCTGGGACTTAAAAAGAATGTGCCAACTGTGGTTCTTGCCCAGCATGTCGTAAAACGCGACTAATGGTATATCGGGTTTTGGGTGTGTGATTGTGTAGGCGACAGGTTAGCCGCTTGTCACTGCTTTTTCACAATTTTCCATCTAACCCAGCCTGGCTCTATTTTTGGCTGAATGTGGTTGAGGGGGCTTGCTGCCCCTTTGACTCTGCCTACCCCTTCGTGGAAATATGGGCGTGATGTTATGTATGTATGTATGTATGTATCTTATAGTACATCCCGTACAACCACTATACATTTCAATACAGTTTAAACACCAAAAAAATATTTCCATTCAACACCATACCCAACATTTCCTACAATAAAACATACCCTGATTAGTTACTACATAACGTACCGCAGTCCAAATACCCAGGCCCTTTATTAACGGGTGGTTATTAGAAACACCGCCAAATGGTCATCGGTCACGCATGTCGCATGCCCCCGGCCACCCCCGCCTTATTGGACGTGGCCATGTCTAGTCGTACAGCGTTATTGTAAGGGTTGCATTTTAGTAAATACGTATATCTAGTTACGTAAAGACAAATATGAAGCCTCTGTTAGACATCTGAATGTTTTAATTGGACTTAAAAAAAAAACAATTTTTAAAAGCCATAATGGAATTAACGATTCACTAACTAACTAAACATCACGCCACTTCCCTAATAAAGTAGGCAGAGAGAACAATGTCTTAATAGAAAATTTCTAAAATTATGCTGATTCGATACATATTTTTCAATAGCTCTTTTCTCTGGCTTCACTTGTATTGGTCTAAATGTCTCTATTCCTCATAATTTCCGTTGCGAGTTTTCCTTAACGCAATTTGAGATTCCATTCCAAAATGTTTTATTGCTGATCACCATATTGTGGCTTTCCTTAACGTCACGTCCTCACAGAAACTGGGGAGCAAAGAAACAATGAGTAAGTTGACTGACCCGTTGGTCGAGTGGTTAGAGACCCTGGCCACGAAACCAAGGGTCGCGGGTTCGAATCCCGCTAGGGGCAAATGTTTCGTGTGGTGAACATGGACATTTGTACTCGAGTCATGGATGTTTATAAATGTATTTAAGTATGTCTATCCGTTCACCTAGTATCCATAGCACAAGCATAAGCTTAGTTTGGAACTAGGGAATTGGTGTGTCAGTCTGGTGAATTTATTTATTATTTATTATTAAGTCGATTTCGTAGCCCTATCAAACCAACGGGATATCATGAAGATTGAGGAACATGCCCGTCAAACTTCGCCGCACTAAGCACTCAATGAGCTACTTAATAACTTAATGAGTACGTACGCGGGGCGGTCATTACGCAGTCCGCGTCATTCATCATCGCTTGTTATTATTCGGCAATTGAAACGCATTAGCTTCCAATTAATTTAAACATCCGCCCACAGACCGATATTATTGGATAATTAATTTAGCATAACATTACGGATTGCAATCTATCAAAGCAAGATATACCTACTTAGATATAAGTTATGTTATATGGTTATTTCTAAAATGTTAATTAACACCTCATACTTAGTGATATTATTACACAAAATAGTCTAAATCGTTAAAGAAATGTTGTCACTGTAAAACGAAATCAGAGTTTTTAATATTATTGATTATTATACTGGCTTTAAACTTTGTTTTAATTATTGTAAAGTTGTTTGTTAAGTCTCTAAGACTTAAAAACTTTCAAAGACAATGACGGAGTCAAGAGTCATTTTACTTTAGTTTATCTCTAATTTTGCATTTGCCATGACTTTGTGACATGCTAGGTTGAATCTCAGTTGATAGAAAATAAAAGCTGAAATCTCAATCCTAATAAGGTTGTTAAACATCTACTATAATCTTTGATAGCTTGCCTTCTGCCAAACCGTAACAAATACATCAGACGCCATCGTAACCTTAATGCCATAGCCCTGCCATAATAAAGTGAACTTTCGCATGGTATCCTACTCTAAAAGCGATAAAATGAAAGGGATAGACGATAAATTTTCGCATCCGCATCAGTCACAAGGTCACGGAGGGCCTGCAAAAAGTCCGTCCCCGATTCCAAAATGCAGATTATCGACAACACAGCGAGTCGGCGGACCGTTGCTAAACCTGACAAAGGATTGCGTCTGACACGCGTTACACGCACAAACCCGTCGGCGAACCATGTCAAGAACTCTGCACACAGGGTGTTGGTTTCTAAGACCACAATCAACCATATTATGAAGGTAGGTATGGACTACCTCTTGTTTGTTGGAGTGCTGAATATCATTTACAGTGTGACGGCTGTAAATTATAAAATATATTTGTGAACAGCTGCCACCTTCAGAGGCTGGTCTGCTCTGGTTTACCTTTTACTTCTAATAATACTCGGCTGAATCTTTGACGAACATTAACTGTATGACTTGGTATAAATATTAACTTAATCTGTAAATTTTAATTTTTATATTCAATCTGGCATTGATAAGAGTAACTACCGAGTTTCTTGCCGGTTTCTTCTCGGTAGATGCGACATTCCGAACCGGTGGTAGATTCAAATTGTTCTACTTTGTCCTATTACTTGACATTTTACAAGTGCTTTTTTTAAGGCCTACATAAATAAAGATATTTTTGACTTGACTATATTCAGGACAAAGAAACATAATGGAAGATGTCTTTAGTCTAGCGAGTTTCACAAAATATTTGTAAATTTATAACCCAACATTCACATTTAACAATAATTTTGACTTTTGGAACGGGAAATAGGAATCCCTTAGTTTGCTTATCTTCCGTGTTATCAAGGTTTTTTCGGAACCTTAGCCTCTAAATTGACAAGATTTGATAGCGATTGTTCTTTTTATTAGACAACTGTTATAAAGCGACATACATATCTGCAAACCATTATTCTGATCCTTCATTAAAATATAACTAGAAAAAAAATCCCCCAGGTCTTAATCCTTGTCTGCCTTAAAAAAAATAATAAATATTTTTGACTTGCTGGTATAGTAAAGAATAGTTGATGCCTATCAGAACGTCCCAACGTATTCCCAATGTTTACCTTCGGTGTCTTCACTCCCCCTATAAACCAGTCAAGTTGTACATCATAATGCGTGCGTATTTCATGCAAAAACAGCTTTGTGTAATAGACAAGTGGCCGGGAGGAATTATTTCGACGCCTTTAAAGGAACTGGCGTTTTCTTTGCTGATGCTTCGGTGCTCTTTCGAGCGTAACGTGAGCTGGACGTTATGTTGGCGCGTAAATTAGCGTCGTAAACACCTCGCAGTGCTGCCCGCTGGCTGAGCTAAACCACTATTTCGCCCCGTAATGGAAACGTCCGCTCCTATCTCCTTGTTTAAACAACGTCCGAGTGTCCGTTGACATTTTAATGGACGTCCGCTCAAACATTTCCAGCGACATTGGAAATTTTTGAAGAAACAACTGGAACATTGTGTTTTTTTTTAAATTCTTGACGCACTTGAACATGAAAGCATTAATCGGGAAGACAGTTAATATCGAAAAAAAGAAACATTTACCCTCACGCAGAAACTGTTTAGTAGTGCAGTTTCTTCGTGTTTTTATTGATATCGATAATTTATAAAGCACATCACTAGCAACGTGCGTAACGCACGATGCGCGTGAGTGGACCAAACGCAAAAAATGATCGATTTCTACACGCACTTCGATGAATATTGATGCATGGATACCGTAATGATCACTGACGGGATTTTGTTTGAAAATCCGCTGAAAAACGGCAAAATTATCGATTCCCCACGCACATTGTTTTGCAATAGTGCGTGCCGACCGCCGGCCGGAGATTCGCGATGCGTATTCTAGGAATTCTGGTTTTTGAGCAAAAAATGCATAACCAATTGTGGCAAATGTTGCTTAAGCGAGGAACAAGTAAACAGATACTTTGCGAGAACATGGCTCAGATTATTGTAATCTATTCGCTCTCCAATAAAGGAACACAGGCAGTTCTTATTGCCGTCGGTAAATGTGTAAACGTTTCCTATTTTCTATTTATCGGACCAGATTCTAAATATTCATATACAATAATGGACTAAACTGGCACACTATCAAGTCCACAGATTTTTGTTTTTATAACTGTAACTTTTAATTTATCCTCTATATAATTTTTATATCTTAATTCGCCTTTAATGTATACAAAGAAAATAATAGAAAACTGAATGGAAGGCAAAAAAAAACATATCATCACCCCTGTAATCTCTGAAGAGAATTATAGAAGTTAAAGAACATCAACCACCTTTTTAGCCAAAACTTAAAAGCACTTAGGTAAGTTAAATGACAAATGTAAAAAAACTAGTAATAAGTGGCTAGCTCGCCGCCTAGACACTCTAACCCTACTAATATTATAAATGCGAAAGTTTGTATGTATGGATTGATGTTTGCTACCCTTTCACATAAAAACTACCAAATAGATTTTTATGAAACTTTAAAATAATATAGCTCATACACCCGAATAACATATAGGCTATGTTTCATTGATGTACCACGCAAGCGAAGCCGCGGGCAGAAGCTATAAAATATATAGAAAAACATGTACCCGATGAAAATTACGATACTTTTTTATCGATAGATGTAAACTTTACATTACTGTTTCCAGTTGTCTAGTTCAAGATAACAATTCATGTGAGACATAACTTTTAATAAGAACAATCAACAGTTTTTCCGCCTCAATTACAGGCGACATAAGATGTTATCTCGGTATGCGACTCGGCAAGTTAATTGTGCGTCGCGTATGTACAAGCGACATTTTGGGAAATTAGCTGCACAAAGCGAGAGATACCATCGACAAGGGGATAGACAAAGGGCTTGTTGTTCAACCATGAAAATCATCCTATAGAACATATATTGATGGTACGCCATTACTACTGGCGGATGAATTGTATTTAATAAACTGACACAATCATAACTTCACGTCCGTAATCCCCGAAGAGGTAGGCAGATGGACAACAGGCCCTTTTAACCTCATTCAGCCAAAAAAATGAAAATCAGGGGATTTCTAGTACAACTCACAAATTGCTCATGCAATCAGTCTTATACATTTCTAAGGTCCTATTACATATATCTCCATCTCCATCGTAATCTACTAACATTATTATATTTATATGAGAAGGTAATCTTTATATGTCTGCCGTACTCGTACATAGTCTCTAAAATAGACTAAATTTCATGCGAGCAGAGTAGCGAGCAAAAACTAGTGTTTCATATCAATGGCGGAAAAGAATAAGTTCTCAAGGTAAATTCTCAAGAAAATCAATAAAAAAAATCAACATTGTCAATTTGATATACGTAAGTGTTTGCTACATAACTTATATAGACATTATAATATAAAGTCTCCGAGTAAATAGTGGCATAATAACATGTCACTCAGAGTAGGTACAAAGGTTGAACAAGAACCCTTGCTCGAGGAATCACATGAGATATTTACGTACGTCTATACCTACTTTCAAAATATCTGTCAAAGTGCAAACACCTTACTCTTTGACTTAACCTCAAGCAACCCAACCGCATTTGGCAATATCATTTTCTCAAAGCAAAGTTTGTGACGTTGATTGACCACGTCAGTTCCCAGGGGCTCGGCGACCGCGGCGGCGCGCACGCATAATTACCCTCGGAAGGAAGTGCGCCCGATCGCGAGATACATTCATTTGCATCTCATTTGCCGCTATCATCTGCTGTTTTTGTGGCCGCTGTGACCCATTTAGGGCGGTTGCAGTTGCAACGTCCGCGACCGTTGCGCCTGACAAATTGCTTGGCAGTTTGACGTAGGGAACGTTACGTCAGGTTTAAACCTATTGTCTCTAATGCGTACATACCTGCAATCTCCCATTCCACGTTAAGCCCCGTTAATTTCAGTTCCAAATAATATTTTGCTATCGAATATTTCCTACTAACATTTGGAGACGTTGTTTCACAAAAGGTAACTTAAATATAACAATAATTATGAACCAAAGCGCTAAATTTCGCATCATAATTTAAAAAATCTAACCTTATTTTTGGCTGAATGTGGTTGAAGGGGCTTGCTGCCCCTTCGACTCTGCCTACCCCTTCAGGGAATATGGGCGTGATGTTATGTATGTATAATTTTAAAAAATCAATGTAAATACATATATATGAACATAAATAGGCCCGTTGGTCGAGTGAACAGAGACCCTGGCCGCAACACCAAGGGTCGCGGGTTTGGATCCCGCTAGGGGCAAATGTTTCGTGTGATGCACATGGACATTTGTACTCGAGTCATGGATGTTTATAAACGTATTTAAGTATATCTATCCGTTTACCTAGTATCCATAGTATAAGCATAAGCTTAGTTTACTACTAGGGAAATGGTGTGTCAGTCTGGAGAATTATTTTTTTATTTATTTATAAAGGTACTATCGTAAATGTAAATCGTGAGACAAACATATCACTGTTGTGATAGTAGTTACATACATACATACACACCATTAGGCATGCAATCCCCGAAGGGGTAGGCAGAGCCCAAAAACTGATGAGCTTCTTGAACAACATTCAGCCAAATATCAAATTGAGTTTGTAATTACCTTATGAGGAAGCGATATAACGACTGTTTAGTAACTAGCATTTTCTAATTCCGAGCAATCTCGCATTATTAGTCCAGGTTTTTGTCAAGCCCACTTATGCCGTAGATTGTAGATTATAACTAAAATGGTGTAATTAAAAACCGTGACGAAATAACGCCATGAAAATATCCGACAAGGTACACTGCGACACGAAAATATTAGTTAGAATTGTAGGACGAGAAAGTAAAATTGTGTAAATAAAAAAATTGGTTGAGCGTCATAATTAAGGTACTTGCACATATATAATAATAATGTCCTCCTAACCGATATCGGTCACGGCGGCCAATCTCAACGAGGATTAGCCATCTGCGCAGGAGATATTATAGTGCACAAGTGTGTGCGCCAACACAGGTGCACTCTCTTTTCCTTCATTCTCATAGTCCGGTGAGACGGCAATCCGACATGACCGGAGAGAGGTCAGGCGCAGGACCAACGGCTTAACGTGCTTTCCGAGGCACGGGGGTGATTAAACCGCCAACTTCCTGACTCCGGGCTGTTACTGAGTAATTTCGGTATTGAAATACCCAGCCACAAATTTTTGGCCCGACCCGGGATTTGAACCCGGGACCTTTTGGTCCTTAGGCGGCGCATGGTACCACTAGACCAACGAGACAGTGCACATATATACATACATAATGTCACGCCTTTTCCCTATGGGGGTAGGCAGAGATCACATCCTTCCATTTGCTAGGATCCTGACACCACACCTTTCGCTTCTTCTACATTCATAAGTCTTTCCATACATGCTCGTCAGTTAAGGGTGCTTTTAACCTGACTTGCACACGTAGAATAGATTATGTACGTTCTTTTTTTTTATTAATCCATTTTACCTTAAGGACAAGCTCGATGGCGCACTCGATAGTGACCCTGCCCCATGCGCCAAGAGTTGTGGGTTCGATCCCCACTCAGGACAAACATTCGTGTGATGAATACTTGTGTTTGTTCTGTGTCTGGGTGTTAATATCTAATATTTAAGTATATATTTGTAATACTTCTGTTGTTTCTGATATCTGTAACACAAGTGCTTAAGCTACTTACTTCGGAGTCAGATCAATGTATGTGATGTCGTTGAATATTTATTTATTTATTATTTATTTATTTATTACCTTTTATGTGGTGAGATACGATGCGTTACCATAATTTTATGTGTATTTTGTATTAAAATTATTTATGTTTGAGTCAACAATTTCGGCGCTATGGCCACAGAGTTAGAATATACGCAGGTACTTTCTCTTACCTTATGATTGCCCGTTAGAGTTTATTTCCAGACATAAGTGCCTTTTACAATATGTGCAATATACGATAAATAAACAAGCCCTCTAATACCCATTATATTCTACCATAACATTCTGTTGTAACATTTTATGGGAGCGACTGTACAGGACTTGGTCGACAAAATTATAAATAATGGGCCCTAATAACAGCTGTTCCGCTCCCCGGACGGAACTGTGTCTGACACAGGAGCGGCGACGACCTGGACACGTACAACAAGAGAAGCCCTTTCCGAAGGACTATTTTGCGAAGTCCTAAACTGACGTGCAAGTCGTCTGTCTGGTCTCAGTTATCGATAACCTTTTCTGCAAGGAATGCCACCTCTACTGGACAAGTAATACATACTACATATTAGGCATTAGGCTCTAGGTAGTCAATTACCTGTTACCTCATCTTCTATTCTTGTTTTCTTCTTATATATAAAAATTTATTGCTGTTCGTTAGTTTCGCTAAAACTGCAGAACGGTTGGACTGATTTGGCTGATTTTTATTTTAAAATATTTGTAATTTTCCAGGGAAGGTTTGTACGGTAAGAAAATATGGAAATATTGCAAGGAAAATAATAAAAGAAAATCCGAGAACGGGGCATTACGAAGTGCGCCGGGACAGCTAGTTTACCAATAACATAGGTTATGGTACAGAATTTCACTTTAATATTGCCCAATATTGTGTCATAATATAATATTGTGGCATAGCGGTGGTAGCTCAATGGTAAGGCCACGCGCCTCTTAACCGAGGAGTGCGGGTTCAAACCCGGGCACGTACCTCTGGATTTTTCAAGTCTATGTACGTATTTATACCACTAGCTCGACGGTGAAGGAAAACATCGTGATGAAACCTGCAAATTCAAACAACTTTGGATTTGTAACCATGATCCAAAAATTGTCTGGTTCCCCTATTTTACCAAGGTCAGATCGGCAGTCGCTTCAATGTAATTACCAGACTCGCTAAATCCTGGATCATGGTCTTAGCGGACCCCTTCTAAGCACAGGACATAACGCTAGGAAGATGATTGTCCAATATTGTGTCAAGAATATTTGCTGCGTCGTAAAATGTCAACTCAACTGCAGATACTCAGCTAAGCAAGAAACAATACTTGGCCATTTACGTTACAACTGGCGGTTTCTAGGCCAAACAGCGGCCCTACACAAACACTAAGTAGCGAACCGACTTTCCCACATCGGCCCAAGAAAAATGTGTGGCAAGTCATGCGGCCGGCATATGGGCATTTCGTTCCTCATGCATATTTATGGGGCGACCCTCGCACTAACGGACGGACAAATGAACAGACGCTTTGTGGTGATAGCTGTGATTGGGATTGATATCTGGCGGGCCATCGAGCCGATTGAGTGCCTCCGAGGAGTGGGGAGGAGACGAGGAGTGGATTAGTTCGGAACGCGGAGGAAGAATTCTGCTAGATCATGTTACGATCTCTGTGAAAGATGGATGTATCTTTTGTTTTTACTTTTTCATGCGGAGATAACATTTGTATATGTTAATGGATGCCATATATACCATACCATAGGTTTTAGTTATTAGGTATTCGGGATAGTGGACAATTTAAGAAGGATACACGTAAAGCCATATTTTGCAAACTGATATAGATGGACAATGAGACAAAAGAAATATCAATAAGTCATCAGACTAGTTATCATTATAGTTATTCAAGAGCTTGGAAGCGTAATATAGTCAGAAAGGATAGTCGTTCGCTATGAAATATAAATGTGGGGTGACGACCAGACTTAATGGTTGACCAAGAATCAACAATCACTTACCTATTCTTCTGTGTTTTTCTTTTTTTGATTACTTCTGCATATCGCATATGATTATAGGCATGTTTCAAATTGGCAGTTTATATTAGTCAAAAAGTTAAATAAACGAACGCCTTAAAGCGAGTATTATGTAGCAAAATGACGAAACACCGCACCCGCGCATTTGTTATGATAGTAAAAGACAAGTGAAATAATCCACGCAACAATCATACGGCAAGAATTCTCAGCATTCATTATTCATACGGCGTGATGTACTGAGCGGCATACATTTGCGTCACAATGCGCCGCGCTAAAAGGTATGTTTAAACATCTTTTTTGTTTGATTACCGTGTAATTGATATTAATATTAGCGGGTTAGTAAGCCGCGTGGGCACTGCGGACCGACGATGTGAATGATAATACGTTTAACGCGTTAGACGTCTAGACAGGCTGCTTAGACGATTGTGTTTTATCAGGAACCAAGTTCTAAATTAATAGTAAGTTCGTGTGGCCTTATAATTAGAAATAGCACTGAAATAACTAATCTTTATCTATCAATAATAGATCCCTAACAGATAACGCAACACATACATTTTTAATTTGTGAATATTATTAATAATTATATTCGATATTATACATTTAGATAATGTCACATACACAAAGTTGATTTTAAAGTAAGTAGCTTCAACTATATTATGGAACTCAACTATCAAATTAACAGGTTGATAAATTTATCTATGATGTATTTATTATAGGAAATCCGTTTAGGTATTATAGTATTTATGACAAGACAATGCAATCATAAACTAGAAATATATAATTGTTATAGCTCATCTAGGCATGAACTTATTAGAGCTAATTATAAGCGTATTATTCATTTCAATGTTTGTACATAAAGCGTTGATGGCAAATTAACATGATTTAAATAACCTTTAATTAAATTAATCTCGTAAAATAATGACCAAAACTAGATATTAATTAATTTTTTAGAGATAATGCTCATAATGACTCAAAACAAATCACAAATATTTTTACAGTACTTTAAATATACTTAAACAACATGTTAAGGAGTAGGTATTTGTTAGTACATTGTTTTCAAACGAAATAAAAATCGTTTAATGATTATAATGTATCGCAACAAAGCAATACAGTAGCGTCATCTATGGCCGAGTAGCGACAACTCAAAACTATTATTCATAATAATTACAATATGCACTTAGATAATGTTTGAAATAATTAAATTTTACTTTTATTACTGTTACTGAAAATTTGTTGATGTGTTAAAAAATACTTTGGTTTATAATTTTTTATATGAATGGAAAACGAATCCTAAAGACATTTCTTCCAAACTAAAAAAATATTAAGTTGATAAGAATAAATTAAATAATGATATAATTATTCTCCGTAACATAAATGTATTTTAACCAATCATAATTTCATTATTTCTTGAACAATTTAAATGGTCTAAAAACGAGACCGAATTATAACACTTTTGGTACACATTATTACTGACCAATGAAATATAATTAAGTTTAATTGTGAATAATAATGTTGTTAATATACATTTCATTATTAATTTCCTTCTAGATTTAATACCATTTTCTAATTCTTCACGAGCTATAAACTGGCTTCAAATCGTATCCGTGTTGAGTATTAAATTTATTATTATACACATTAAAATATATTTAGAACAAATATTGTAGATTAAGGAACAATCCTCCATACCTATTCCTAAGAATGCTAAGTAAATTATGTATTTATGATACCTATTGAATCTCGTAATAATTTCACGACATGGACTTGAGTTACAAATTCAAAAAAACGCCTACAAATAATTACCTTCTATTAGACAATTTGTATATCTAAAGAAGACCAATGCTCCGCTATATTCACATATAATTAGTACGGAATACAATTTTTGACACATCAAATGTCAAAATGCCAAACGCCACATCGCATGCGCAGTGGTCCAACATGTACCGGTAACTCAGACTTAAACTTTTTAAGAAAAAATCAAACAGCCCAAAGGTGTCACGGTCTACCCGGCCAGCGACCGTTGGAAAGCGAAACAGATAAAAAAAAGTAAAAACAACGGTTTTACAGAGCGACCCGTGTGCGTCTAATTTTATTCCCCTGTTCACTGGTTATGAAATTAATGCTAATGTATGCGCCGGCGTACGCGGGGACGTCGATGTGGGCCGCGCTGCGTGCGACCTGCGTGCGGGCTGAACAGGACACTGCCTAGTTCGCAGGTGCTGATTGTTTGAACTTTCTTCTTCACAAGTCCTGGTCACAGGCAAAATCCGCGTAACATTTTGGGAACTGGATGTTGCGTCAACTGATCACCCACCTTTAACTAAAGATATACTTACGGCAACAAATTTTACCGTTAAGACAGTCGCATCTTGCGATATCTATTGAAAGCGATAGATGCGAGTAGGTATATTAGCAGTATGTTATGATGTAATTACCATTAGAGCGCAGGTGACACTGATACGCAGTGATGTGCGAGTGATACAATGATGTAAATTCGTAGTTAGAGAGGCAAAGGGGCCACTAAACACTTAACTACTTTCAGTCAATTGCTGGGTTAGATGGAAAATTGTGAAAAATTTGTAACAAATACGTAGTTAGTTAATTAAAATCTAAAGATACTGCAGTTTCAACTAACACCCCAACAGTCAGATGCGCAACCTTGAATGCCAAAGGTCTGGAATTGAAACTTTACTTTATCAAGATATATATACCTGGAAAACACAATCTCAACTACATTGAAACAACTTCAACATGTGAATGCACTGCTGTCATAATCTAGGCCACAGCCTATAGGTTATTCAACATTGCTCTTGTATGTAATAGCCAACTAGCAACGGACAATATTCAGGATAAACAGGTTTGTATTGCAAACCAGATTCTTGGTTACTGTAGTATTGTATTTGCCGACTGTCATCCGTTAATAAGAACTCCCTAAATAGTTATTTGAAGCACAATAACACGTCGCAACTATGCCGCGGCTAAACTGTTATCAAATTGACGTGAAGTGAATGCAAAAACGTGGTTACTTCGGTGGCTCAGTTGTAAAACAGCGTTTAGTCTGTTCATGGCAACCAAACCTTATTGCAAGGCTAATTTCTGGAAATGCATAGTGTATTAAAAGATTTGATCATAAACAACACTGATGTTTATTAATATTTTCTATAAAGATCCCCTATAGTAGCCGATGTCGACATGAAAATCGTTTAACGTTCAATGTTAATTCCAGAAGTAGTCTTTCCGTAGATTTAAGTATCTGCAAATTTCTACGTAAAATTTTACTATTTTTTTGTCCCGTGTTGGTCTGGGACTTATAAAGAATGTGCCAACTGTGTTTCTTGCCTAGCATGTCGTAAAAGGCGACTAATGGTATATCGGGTTTTGGGTATGTGATTGTGTAGCCGACAAACTAGTCACTTGTCACTACTTTTTCACAATTTTTTTTTATCTAACCCAGCCCAGTTATATTTTTGGCTGAATGTGGTTAAAGGGGCCTGTTATCCCTTTGACTCTGCCTACCCCTTCGGGGATAATGGGCGTGATGTTATGTTATATTACATTTTACTAAATCCAATTGAAGCAGATCCATCATCTCTCTTGGCTGACATTGGCTTGGCTTTATGACAACAGTTAATAAACAGGGTTATAAGTTAACGTAATTCTCGACACGAGTGACCTCCCTTTTTTAATTATTGAAAAAATAGCAGAGTATATGATCATTATTATATCTTGCTAAAATAAGTTCACTGTTTTTAAAAAAAGAATATTTTTTTATGCTCAGACTATTTATTGTACTTAACTAAATAAAAAAATCTTCTCTTTTTTTTTGAAGTCGGTTACCTATATTATTAATGCTTTCAAATTTAGAATCTTTAATTATATCTTTATGTACTTACAAACAACCCAATAAAACGTGAATGTAAGATCTTAAAATCAAGATGTTTAACGTTACACGGCCATATTTTAAACGTATGATTACTTATCTCAGGGGCGCCGTTGCGGCAAATAGCGGAACTTTTGAGATTCTCAGACTCAGTTTCTTGATTTTTCACAGAATTTACGAATTTTTTAACATTAATTCCTGTGAATCTTTCAAAGAAGTGAGAAATTAATATATTTTCCATAGAAACGCTCGTCTGAGGTAGTTAATTAAGCCGGCCACCTGAGTGTCGCGTAGGTATATTTCCGCATTCATTATTTTCCAAATTATTCCATTTACATATCTGCGTCTGGATCCGGTCGGCGAAAACTTTTCAATTTAGAGCCAGTAGGACGAGCGCGAATATATTACTACGAACACAGATATAAATATTCCGAAGCGCTAAGCAATATGATAAAATCAAAACTTACGACGTCAAACGAAGTGTCAATTACAACTTACTTTTCTACGTGTGAATTTTATAATGTCTGTAACATAATACATTTATTTATAAGTTGCCTGAAATAAATTATTATTATACTTTATACAATGTGTCTCAGCATCTATGCTGGTAACTAATTTTAGTTGCGGGTGTTTACCTTGCTAGAATTTCACTATTGTGTATCTGGTTCGTTATGCTGTTATTATTTATTATCTACCACAGGTAAACCACGACATGACCATAGTTTTAAAACCCGGACATGATGGTTTTGATTTTATAATGTGCTTACTTCAGAGGAAAGTGGCTGACTATGATTGAAAATGTTTATGAATATAAGTAAGTTTTATTATTTATTTTCTTTTCCATTGCTGTTATATGTACAGTCGGATCATCGGATCTACATCTGTGTCCAACGTCAAAAAGAAAATTAATAAATGAGTGAAATTGAAAAAACGAACCTCCGGGATAATGGACGGACAAACAGAAACTTTTAAAAAATTACAGTAATATATTCAAATTTGAAATCGCCGCACTCCCGATTTGGAAGTCTAAGTGGGAGGGTCTGAGTGACGAAGCCAAGTTTGTGTGTACCGGTGTTTTTATCAGGAGTCCTCTTTTTACGGCGGACGATCGATTTTGTGAGTGAAATTTTACTTGTTTTATGTTTTATTGGGAGGACCGGAGCTTTGTCGACGACATAGTCTGAGTGACAAAGAGTTACTTCTTGTTAAATAAACTTAAATATTTTTACGTAGGTACATCAGTTATGCCACCAACTCCTCCGCTCCAAAATTAAACCTATGTGCTATGGAATCTAGGTATTACTCGAGTGCAAATGACTGTGAGCAACATATGAACATTTGGAGTATTCAACCAGCATTTTATTGCTACTAGACCATTTTTAATAATAACTCGGTATACTAAGTTTTATAAACTTATAAATAAATAAATAGAAAAGCAAATTTTAAGGTAACCATTACATTCTTAAAGTATTCGTATACTTTAAGTACCTTAAAATAAATATAATGAATGAATTTAAACATAAAAGAGAAACACCTAGAAATATACTTGACGAACGTTGATTTGCTACAAATCAAGAATAAAATCTTAATATAATTTGGATTATATATATATGCAAATTTTAATATAGCCCGAATTATTCAAACATTCCTGTCTCTTCACCAAGCAGCCCTCACAAGGATTATGCAGAGTTATTATTTCCGCCGCCCACCGCTAGATGGCGCTATGAGCGCGGCCTCACGCCAATTAACATAGTCTTTGATTCGCGATTCAGTTATCTTTTTTGTTAAACCTTCTTAAATTACTTAGGGGTTGTCAACACTTTTATACAATAGACTGACTTACAAATATTAAAACCTGCTCTAAAGAACTGATGAAGAATAACAATTAGGTATATTAGTGAAATGTAGATTTTAAAATGGTTTTATTAAAACTGAGTCAAAACTAAGTTTCAGTTGTTTTGTATAAATCTGTTTAATAAAATTTATTAATATTTAAAATATCCAGTTAATTAAAATAATTGAAAGCCTTTAGTAGGTAATAGGTAGGTAATTACGAACATTTCTATCTAATATATTAGTCAGTAGAACAATATGCTTATCGCTCGGTGCTTAGTCAAAATATTTTATTAGTTAACTATGGCTATTTATTTATCTTCTCAATTTATTTGGCGGAGCTCACTTACTTTTTATTTAGCCACGTGTTGAAACAAAGAAGAACATATGTATATTCGAATCGCAGTTAAAAAGTCGCATTATCATCAACAAAAAGGTATATAAAAACATCAACCCAATTCCGGGATTTCTTCCCGGGATCCCCAACCCTGGCAACGAAAAGTGTCTTAAATTCGCGAGCTTTTTGTAAGTAGCCAAATGCAAATTCAAAGACATTAGCGTGTAAAAGATAAGAAATAGGATTAAGTTGAACCCCCCCCCCCCCCCCCCTCCCCGTATGTTAATTGGCAGGGTAATTACTCGCAGATACTTCTGAGTTGCCGGCGTGTCGAACAAGCGGGGCTTATGAGATCGTAAATGAAATTTATATCAGTGGTAATGGTGGTTCTGCGGTTTAATGCAATGCTCCGAAGTGTTCAGAGTGACACAAACAGATTACAAAACGGGATGAAACTTTCAACTTACCTCTGCTTAGGTCAATTACTGATTTTATTAATAAAGACACCGAGGGACTATTACTATACATTATAGTTAGTAATATATAATTATAGTTAGATGGACATGAATATCATAGTTAGTAAATTTCGTTCAACAAATTGTTTCAAAATTTATTCTTTCGCACATCACTCTATGCGTAAAGTAAGACTGTCGCAGGACTGTTAACCTGAAAATATTTAAATGGGAAGGGATATACTGAATATTTTTCCTAAAGTGTGATTATTCTTACAAAGCAGTTTCAGGCAAAAATAGAGCATAGAGTGGATGGACTTATTCATATAAGTCAATTTATTTAATAAAACCCTTACATTTAAAAAAAAGTATTTAGGACAACACATGGTTACAAAACATGCAAGAAGTCGATAATTGCTGCATTAATCAGAGACTCCATTACGCCGACCTCCAAAATTCTGAAATTTTGCTAAAGAGACGTATTTTAAGAGATCTTTTATTTTTAAAAACATATTTTTGTTATCATTGGACATGCAGTCTTCTTGTCAACAAACTTTAACATTACCATGAATATTCAATAAATCTGTGTCGTTTGTCCGTCTGTCCGCCAGTCCGCAGCTCGTCATAACCAGTCACTTTCGTTTATTAAACCGCTACGCGCACTTCAATCAATTTGCCAGAGCAACGTTCCCCAGAGCGCTTTATCAATAAGAGCACCAGAAAAATGGTGCATTGATAAAATAAAAGGATGGCAATAACAATAAAACATAACGGGCCACTCCAGCGACTGGGAATCTATAAATTTCCTTTTATTTTTCTTTCTGGCCACCGTCCAGGGTGCATATAAAGTTGGAGGGGAGCCTCTAATTTGGAAATAAGATGGATTGGACAACGGCCGCGCTGTAATTTATCGAGTATCGACAGACTTTGCTCGTGTGTTGTTGCTGGCTTGTTTAATTGGCCGGAATCGTGCAAGTCGGTTGTTGGACAGCTCTTTGTGGCAATTGAATCATGACCATTGGTTTGTGGGACAAATGTAAACATGTGTTAACTAAACTATTATATTGATTTAGTCACAGTTAAGATGTTTTTTTGTTTCAGATCGCGTTCGACATAAGTCAGACTTGTAGATTGAAAATCGAATTTGTAGATTGTGCAAAAGTTGAGAGAATTAAAGGCAAACGTTAATGAAAACTATATAAAAATAAGTTTTATCCGAAGTTTATTGCAAATAATTAAATATATCATATTAATTTTTTTTTTACTCTATATAAACACCATCGCGGTCATAAGTACCTCATATGTGAGGGTAGCTTTAACTCAGCCTATACCCTACGATTGTTCGTATCTTGAACTAAAGATTAACATTAACTAAATCATAAAACCCAAAACAACGTACCGGAATATTCTTCTCTTCCGGAATCATCTTCGATACAAAGCCGTCACCATTTCATCTCACAGCCAAATTGAAATATTTATCGAGTCCTCACGAGCGAGTGTTCCTTAAAACACCATGTATTTTAATGCCATCTTTCATCCCATCCCTTCACAGATGACCAGCTCCAATATTTCTCAAAGACGTCCATATAAAACATTTAGAAGGCGATCACTCCAGCCCCTTTGACCAGCCGACCGAATATTCCCCCATTGAAGTGTAAATATACAGCTTTTTTTATTTACACAGCGTTCGTCCGTTTGAATAGTTTTCTTTAAAGGGATATTTACTTATTCTTTCCATTTGGTAGTTGGATGTTGTGTGAGCTTTCATTTTGCGAAGGGATGTCTTGAAATAACAGGGGAATAATGGAAATACTTTATTATATCCTAATTACAGAGTATATGAGATTTAGAGTATATGTCTATATAGTAGAATATATAGTATTAATGTAATTGAGGGCCGATATTTTAATGGTCAGTTAAGAATTAACCGACTGATAAAGTATAAAGTCACCAATTTGCGGATGTCATGCGGTATTTTACTTAGGAAACAAGCAATGACATTTTACAATCATCCGGATTGTGATTTAATCGATTGTTATCTTTTATCTAACTGTTGAAAAATCAGCCCTTAATAAATTTAAATCGACTAATGTCGAAACTACATGTGACTCCAGTATGTTTTCTTTTCATAAATACGTATGAGTCCTATAGACATTAACGCTCGTTGGCGCATTCGGTAGTGACCCTGCCCCATGCGCCAAGAGTTGTGGGTTCGATTCCCACCCAGGACAAATATTCGTATGATAAATACTTGTATTTGTTCTGTGTGTGAGTGTTAATATCCTATCCAATATTTAAGTATTATATTTGTAATACCACTGTTGTTTCTGATATCCGTAACACAAGTGCTTAAGCTACTTACCTCGGAGTTAGATCAATGTATTGATGTAGTGTAGTTTATTATTATGTTTGAAAATTTTTATTTGCTGCATGTAAAATGTATTTGTAGAATGAGTAAAATTGTACGAATTACATCTCTTCTCTTTCCTTAGTAACTTTGTAAGCATGAAAATTTTGATGTTCGGACCTTGTAACTCCATCACGATTTAACAGACAATTAAAATTAGCTCTTATGATATTCATCGAGCACAATGCATAAAACAAATATTATCCCATTTTCCGTAAAAAATAATATCTCTTTAACTGTGAACTCTATGCAGTCAAAGTTGTCGTAAGATCTAATAACTTAAAAAACATAGAAATACATAAAATACATTGGAAATATCTAAACATATTTATATGAGGACGCATAGTATGTACTGAAGATAATTTTTGAGTTAGTATATAATATAAAAATAAAGTTTCATCAGGCGCTTCTGCAAAGTTATACCAAATCTTAATTAAAAGACGAAACGGCTAGCAGCCAGTAATTTCCCCCAGAGCAGAGCTTCGCTTTTATCAGACCATTTTTCGCGTAATCTCCCAACTCTTGCCAAATTCTCTTAAGAAAACCACGGGGGCGAAGCTAGCTCATTACACAGGGTCATCAGTATGCATAATAAATGAGGGACACCGCCACCTAGCGACGGGCGCCGGAACTAAATAATGGCCGCGCTGAGATTGATCACCGCGAGAAGTGACGAATGGCCTGCGGTTTGTACTGTTTTCCTTTATTAGGAAATGATTGTGTTGTTCTTAATGCTGCTAAAATTTTAACTGTTCAGTAGAAACCCCTCTCCCATAATTAAGATAACAAGGTGCTTTAAGAAATAGATTTGGATTATTTAGACTCTAATGCATCCATCTATTTAAATTTAAAAAAAATTGAAGTTCTTATGACATCAGCTCTTCAGAAGTTTAAATTAACCGTAAGTACGCCTTCTTTTGTAAAATGTGATTTCGAGCAAGAATCAATGTGATGAGAATAAAATAGAGAAAAATGCGGGCGTAACTTACGCAATTATGGATGAAAAGGAATTGTAAGACTGACTGCTTCTCTCACAGTGATAAAACAATATTTTAAATAAGATTGAATGCTGAAAATCAATATTACATACGCGATTGAAAGAACCACTTCTACCGGAATCTTGACAACTAGCTTGCTAAAATAATTTATTTACACAAAATTATTGTTTTCCTGACCACAACGAAACGCCATAAAAATCAATGGCCATAAAGTCCACATCCCACACAAAGCCACAAAAAGCCGCGCAGATAATTAAGTCGCAAATTTATCATAACCAAGACATAACCATTGCCGTTACAGTATCTCCCTACTTTTCTTCAGGAGAGACCTGCCGAACTCCCAGTCGAACTAAACCATATTTAGACAGGCATACAGTCGAATTTGTGTTGCAGTGTTTACATACTTGGCATTTCGAAGTGTACATAAGGGGACAATAACTAACAGACGCGAAAGATGTCGCCAGCGTCGATTTATCACGTTACTTATGACAAGTGCCCTGTCCGGCGCAGACGCCGAGATGCTTTTTACTGTTGCGTTACTTCGGGAGGATGTGGGAACGTTCGGAGGAGACGTTGATGGGTTTTCCTTGCTACCAATTTGGGATGAATAGTTTCGTAACTTTTAAAAGTTAATAAGATCTTAAGATAACTGCCAACGATTCTTTAGGGTTAAAATACCAGGGTTCAATGAAGATATGGTAGATGAATTACGGTTTGAGTTTTATTGTAGTAACAACGTATGTAAAAGTGAGATAGTCTTAGCAAATCTAATATATTCATGAAAATTTAAATGTTTGCACATGTTTGACTGAAATCTAAGTTTTAACCGTTAGGTAAAGTTAGGATAATATAGTCTTCAGTTATTACATTTGACTAACTTAAGGAAATATTCGAATAATTTAAATTGATTATGTCTAGACCACAATAAAAAAAAGACTGCCTACAAACTTACATATCGATATAAAAAACGTGAAGAACATTTCCAAGAACAAACTCGTGTAACATCATAAAAAAACACATAATTCACAGAAAACTGCTATAATACCTTTCGGAAAATCGACAAAAACTCAGCATCGAGTCCAAAGTTCCAACATCCACAAACTCGACAGACTATGTTAATGAGCCGGAGGGTAGGTGCCTCTCGCCCTCTATTTGAATACGGATGCTGGCCTCCAGTCAGCACCTCAGTTTGACTTAGTTGCCAAGTTTTTGCAGAACATCTGTCCGTAGTGACGGATTTATGGGACTGTTCGGGAACGATATGTAGGCCTTGATGCGTCTTAAGTGTTGTAGTTAGAATTAAAACTTGTTTGAGAATGCCAAAGAAGTAAGAAAGAAGAATAAAAAAAGAAAACTTATTTATTATTAGCAATGACGGGTGCTTTTGCTGTTCCGGAGTTCTTTGAAAACTGAATGTAGAACCTTCGAAAGAAGTACTCGCATAAGGAAAAGTGTGATCCGACTGAAACTATTATTATCTTCTTAGCGTTATGTCCCGTCTAGCAGACCCTACTAAATGAAAAATGGTACCCAATAGTAGCTCAAAAATTACGACTGCTTAATTCTTGAACTTCGCATTGTGGACTACAAATTATGAAGGAGAAATGCGATCCAGCATCAGAAACTACATACACAATTAAAATTTACTAAGTCCCCATACATAATTGGCAAATGGCAACAGTTTAGATAAAATAACTAGATGTAGCATTCGCTAAAAAAGTAAGTGCATAAATAATAATGATACACTTATATAAAAAAAGAACCGTTATTTTGGTAATAAGCATAAGTTGTATAACTTAGTTAAGAATATATGTAAATAAAACCATTTTATGCTGTAAAATCTTACAGATCTTAATATCTCAACAAAAACTTTGAAAGTCCCACTCATTTAAGAATATTTACTTTTTAGGGTCGTCATTGAATAAATCCAACTGAACACCGACCAATTCCCCCACTGCATCCCAAAATGTAGTAAAAGTAATATGTTCCACGCGATTTGTTGTCACTGCAAATTAATTAGTGGCTGAGCAGATGTGTGTTATATTGTGGCGACGCAATTACATAGAGTGCGCGTAAAAGCGGGCGGTAAGGAGGCTGCGATTTCGTCAGGTCACCGCATCTTAATGAGGACCCGAGCTTTTAGCTGAGAAGGGGCAATTGACTGTAGTTTTTCCATTACAGTTATAGAAAAGATAAAATTTACCACCATTAACTGACAAGAAGCAATTGATTCGTTTATTCCATTGCAGTTGAAGGAGAAATTAAATTGATTGTCTCAACTTTTTACCGAACTGCTATTTCCTTATTTATTTTAGTTTCCATTAATTAAGATAACCGTTCGATAATTCTGAGATTCTCTCAAAATTTTAATACTTTGAGATAGGAGCCAAAACAAAAATTTCTTGCAATTTCCATATCTTTTTTTCAAATAATATTTTTTTCGTATATTCAACATTCTGAACCGGGTGTTAAAATAATTTGGTTGATTTTCTGTTGTTGACTTAGTACTTGTTTAAAAACTAGGTTTCCTTAAATATTAAACCTAAAAAAAAGAGTTCTTTGTCGATAGACTTACGTCATCAAAAATATTTAACTTTAATAAACTCAGAAACTACATAAAACGTCTTTAAATAAAATTCAGCTAGATATTACAGGCCCTACGTAATTATGTTCTAAAACATCTACCTATACGGTCGAATTGAGAACCTCCTCCTTTTTTTGAAGTCGGTTGAAAATGAAAAAATTCTTCTTTAAAAAGTAAAAAGCTACATGCCACGTTCCTCTGACGCGCAGTAATACTTTCAGGGAAAACGAGTCTTGCACTCGAGACCATTCCACTGAAGGTATCCGAGTGGCATGAATAATCATGGAAAAACCACGGAGTTTCATTAAACCACTTGCCCCCCTCCCCCTCCAGGGGCTGTTTGTGTTTCGCGACCGCCACACCACCGCAGCCTCTGTCAACTTTCGCAGGGTTTTTGGCTCGAGTCTTGGGCACTTAGGTAGATTGGGTTTAAGGTTTATATTGATCTATTATATGCTCAGCGATTGTAGCTCAGGCTCACATGCGAGGCGATAGCTCCAAAGTCTTGATATTTTGAGTCTAAATACAGGGTGGAAGAATCTGCACATTCGATTACATGAAATGTGGAACCACAATTTAACGACGTGATGATACGAATAGCATGGTAGTTAAGGCAAAAATAATCGTGGTTTCAAAGTAATATGATAATGTACATTAAATCTAGGATGGTGGTCCTGACTATAAACGGGTGATAATGCTTAATAAATATCGACTGATGGGTAATTAAAATAAATATATTTGAAAAATATTTTAAACAAAAAATTAAGATAATGTTCCCATGTTGGTCTGGGACTTAATAAGATTAGCCAACTGTGTTTCTTGTCTAGCATGTTTTAAAAGGCGACTAATGGTATATTGGGTTTTAGGTATGTGATTGTGTAGACGACGAGCTAGCCACTTGTCACTACTTTTTCACATTTTTCCATCTAACCTAGCCCAGTTTTGTTTTTGGCTGAATGTGGTTAAAGGGACCTTCTGCTCCTTTGACTCTGCCTACCCCTTCGGGGATTATGAGCGTGATGTAATGTATGTAAGATAATGTTTTTTTTTATTTGCGCAAACCATATACTTACATAGTATAGTGAGTATAGTGAAGTTTGACCAATATCCAAGTTTCGGTTAATTCTGATAATTTTTGTTATTTATTATCTACTTATTACTAGAATTAGTAGGTAACATAACTGATAAATACCCAATAACATTAAACATCCTATTTAAAGGAATACAAGTTGGATGGCTTATACAAACTTCACAATCAGGTGTTTGAAGTTTGAAAAGGTATTAGCAATACTACTACTATCTCGTATCTAAAAGAGATAAATTAAACTCATCTTGCAATCTGTTCACTTTTTCTTATCCCGAAATCTTTTCCGCTCAAAACTGATCCTATCCCAATCCTAGCTCTTCACCAGTACATAAAACAAACAATACTCCACAGAGCACCAGTACATAGCGCTTATATACACAACCGTACATACTTCAAGTAGGTACACTCGGTCCCAGATTCCGCATTGAGGAAGCCGCGACGCGCAGACGCGTTCCGGCCGCTGTGTTGCCAACTGTACCGATCGAGATAATTTTGTCGAACTTTTTAGGTCAGCATTTATACTGATTTTTAGAAAAACCTAGATGAGGATCTGACAGCATTTTAAACGAAAATTTAATGACAATTTTCAAAATCCGGACACGGACTAGTAAAAAAATAAGGACTCCGTGCCACTCACTAGACCAGGTGCTCCAACTTGATACGCAACTTACGTCACACATTGACATAATAAGCGCTTCAAATGATAGATATCCGATATCTGTTATCCATAAGTATCTCACTGCATAAACGTGGCTTCACGCTGTAGTATGCATGCTCAACATGGAGTCCTTCTTTTTTTACTAGTCTGTGAATCCGAAATATATTTTGAATATCCATCTAACATAACTCCATTTTATTTTTAGCTAAATATGGCTGATGGAGCTTAGTACTTCTTGGACTCTGTACATCTTCAGGGATTGTGAGCGTGAAAATATTTATTAAACATACCTATTATGTTTAATAAAATCTACATCGAATGGGGATTTTGGCTGTTACGTCATTTGCTGTCTCTACTTTACATTTCTACTTTCTTTCTTTCTACTTTATAGCGGTGGTAGCTCAATGGTAAGGACGCGCGCTTCTTAACCGAAGAGTGCGGGTTCAAACCCGGGCACGTACATCTGGATTTTTCAAGTCTATGTACGTATTTATACCACTAGCTCGACGGTGAAGGAAACCATCGTGATGAAACCTGCAAATTCAAACAACTTTGAATTTGTAACCATGATCCAAAAATTGTCTGGTTACCCTATCTTAGGGTTACGAAGGTCAGATCGGCAGTCACTTCAATGTAATTACCAAACTCGCTAAATCGTGGATCATAGTCTAAGCGGACCCCGTCTAAACACGGGACATAACGCTAGGAAGATGATGACTTTACATTTCTACTTTAAATTACTACTAAAAAATACTTCTCAATTTCTAGGCTAAACTTTAATGTCATGCAATTTGTTTATTCCCCGTTGGGCTAGGCCTTAACTATGTATTAATAAGTTAAGGTTACAGCTGAAAATTCAGCTTCACAATTACAATCAAACAAATAATTTTGTGCAAAAAATTTAAACGCATAACTTTTATTACGTTTTATTTGTCTCATAGCTATTTTTCCTGAAAACGAAAATGCTCTTCCTTACATGTTATTTTCCCAAAAGTTTCAACAATCAACAACGTCTGTCAACTGCACTAAACAAACCCCAGCCGCACCCCAAAGCAAAACAAAGCCAAAAAAGAGTCCATAAATTGAATCTCCAACTTTTCTCGCTGGCAACACCGCGCGAGCCAGAAATGTTGCAAAAGGAGGAAACCTCCCTGTAACACTCGGGACCACGATTGTTCATGTATGAATTCAACACATTAAGAGTCAAGTAGGATAAAGCGAGCGGGAGCTCTAAGGAGCTCGCTATGAGTTTAAGTGTACGTTTTTATTTCTGCGCGCGAAATAAAGGTCGGATGCGGGCGATGATCGGATAAGCGATTTTTTGATAAAACTTCGGTTTGTTGCTGATTGGGCGGGCTTGTCGACTTTGGATTGGCTTTTATGGCTGACAGACGTACAGTATGTTAGCATTGTTTTACTGATTGCGAGCTGTCGCACAGATAAATTATCAGTAGTATTGTGGCTGGACATACATTATATTAAACATAGCTTCTGCCCGCGGTTTTGCTCGCGTGGTACATCGATATAAGATAGCCTATATGTTATTCGGGTGTATAAGCCATATTATTGTAAAGTTAGGTAGTTTTTGCGTATTAATAGTATTATTTGGTATAAATAGTAACAAAAATCCATACATACTCACAAACTTTCACGTTTAAATATTAATAGAATTTGCACTTTGCAATCTAAATCAAATTATATTTTACTTCTTTCATTTTTAAATAACATAAATACTTAAGTATGTATCACGCCCGTAATCCCCGAAAGCGTAGGCAATCAGAAGGGCAGCAAGCCATTTTAACCATATGTAGATGGAAAATTGTCCCATGTTGGTCTGGGACTTGGCCCATGTTGATCTCGGACAAAAAAAAAAAGAATGTGCCAACTGTAGTTCTTGCCTAGCATGTCGTAAAAGGTGACTAACGGTTTACGGGCTTTTGGGTATGTGTCTAAGTAGGCGACGAGCTAGCCACTTGTCACTCCTTATTCACAGCTTTCCATCCAACCCAGCCCACTGTCCCATGTTGGGTCTGGGACTTAAAAAGAATGTGCCAACTGTGGTTCTTGCCTAGCATGTCGTAAAAGGCGACTAATGGTATATCGGGTTTTGGGTGTGTGATTGTGTAGGCGACAGGTTAGCCGCTTGTCACTGCTTTTTCACAATTTTCCATCTAACCCAGCCCGGCTCTATTTTTGGCTGAATGTGGTTGAAGGGGCTTGCTGCCCCTTTGACTCTGCCTACCCCTTCGGGGATTATGGGCGTGATGTTATGTTGTGTTATGTTGTTATGTAGATACTTTCTTACTAGAGTTAAATACAGTAAAGATTTAAAAAAAAGCAACGACTACATCACATACATTGATTTTTGATTTTGTTTTTTTTTATTTGAATTGAATTTTAATTTGACTATTAACAACCAGACACAGAACAAATACAAGTATTTATCACACGAATATTTGTCCTGGGTGGGGATCGAACCCACAACTCTTGGCGCATGGGTCAGGATCACTACCGAATGTGCCATCGAGCCAGTCAAAAATTAAATTTATTAAATACAGTGAAAATATATATTTGAGACTAATCAGACCTATTCTCTTAGTATTACAAATTATATCACAGATGAGTAGTCTGTTCTCCACTGAAATAAAAAAATACCCATGAAGCACCACATTTTCGCTATTACCATTCTTCGCTTGCTCCGGGGCGGTCTCCAGAGACTCCCTCACGATGGAGTCATAAACTCCATCAAGTAGAAGTAAACCCTCATTACACATCTTTTGTATACAATTAAACTGGATACTTTGTAAAGACGGTTACGGTACACAGAGTAGGAAACGAACAGAAGCATGATTACATATGTAGAGCCTGGTTATTGCTTCCGTGTTAGAATTTGATTACTTACTATCGTAATTAACTAATGATATAAGTTTAATAAAAGATATTAAACAGTATTATAAAATTTTACATTTCTTCTATTAGCTTATTCCCTAATTATATTTATTCTAAATACCTATTACCTCCTCTGAATTGTTTTATAACAAATATTCCATTAACAAACCAATTTTTGACAAATTTTTGACAACACTTTTTGACTGCCTCGTTGATCTAGTGGTAGCATGCGCCGCCTAAGGACCAAGAGGTCCTGGGTTCAAATCCCGGATCGGGCCAAAATTTGTGGCTGGGGATTTCAATGTCCAAATGAGTAATTTGCACATTGAAATCCCCAGCCACAAGTAACAGCCCGTAGTCAGGAAGTTGGCGGTTTAATCACCCCCGTGTCTCGGAAAGCACGTTAAGCCGTTGGTCCTGCGCCTGACCTCTCTCCGGTCATGTCGAATTGCCGTCTCACCGGACTATGAGAGTGAAGGAATAGAGAGTGCTCCTGTGTTAGCGCACACACTTGTGCACTATAATATCTCCTGCGCAGATGGCTAATCCTCGTTGAGATTGGCTGCCGTAACCGATATCGGTTAGGAGGACATTATTATTTATTATTATATAACAAACCGGCTTTAAAAGGAACACTTATTTATGTTTGGTTGCGTTTGCGAACTCTTCCTTTTATAATTATCATCATCTCCAAAAGACGTCCACTGCTGGACATAGGCTTCCCCCAAAGATCGCCAAAACGACCGGTCCTGCGCTGCCTAATAATCATTAAGACTATTTATTACGCCGTGATGCGATTACTCTGAGTAGTATAACAGGTTATTGATTAGTACAATTTACTGAATTACCTGCATTACAGTTCGGTACTCATATAGAACGGACTTCTAAAGTTGCAAGTCCTATGGTTTTCATAAATATATGTCATATTTTGATGTACGAGTATAAGCCATTTTTACTATTGATACTATTGAATTTTAATGAAATTCATGTAATACTAGTATTCATTCATGGTCAAAAAACTTTTGCAATTATTAGGATAGATCTAGTTCGAAGTATAGAATTATTATTATATATATTTTTACTATTGAATTTTAATGAAATTCATGTAATACTAGTATTCATTCATGGTCAAAAAACTTTTGCAATTATTAGGATAGATCTAGTTCGAAGTATAGAATTATTATTTCGGTTTTATATCCCGTGATGAAATTTGAGACATTCTTTGAAATAAACCCATTCGTTCGCACCCACCCACATCGCTACTTCTGCTTAACCTAATTTTGGGGTTTACGCAAATTAAAGTAGCTATTTTCTTCGGTTTATAAGAAAGCTACTGTTCCGCCTCTATTGTACTGTGTTCTCTGAATATCAGGCGCATGTTATGGTAATGTCGGATCGGGCACTTCAGACGAGCACTCGTAAATTACCGCACATACCGACCGGGTGTGAATTTGATTATTCTAAACCGTTTTGGACAATAGCCGGTAGGTGAGCCGGATCTTATTCTGTATTCCATCCTTGTCTGATATTTTATATCTTTTGCGAATAATGAAACTGTATTGAGTTTCTTTGAATCAACTTTTATCAAGCTCTTGGAAAGTCTGTGCAGCGCGCACACATTATGTTCAAAACTAGAACAAATTATTTCTTATTAAAATGTTTATACAAACAAACAAACAAACATATCATCACGCTCATAATCCCTGAAGGGGCAGGCAGAGTCAAAGGGACAGCAGGCCTTTTAACCACATTCAGCCATAAATAAAACTGGGTTGGGTTACAGAGACAAGTGACAAGTGGCTAGCTCGTCGCCTACAAAATGTTTATACTCCCGGTATAATTTATTTCAGACATAAATCTAACGATGACATTTTCTCTTGTCTCATAAAACTTACCAAATTGTTAATCCTTTAGGTAATCGACTGCTGTAGTTAATATTATCAAATCTCTTAACTAAAAGAAAATGCTTGACACAAATTTGTACAAAACATACCTGCGGTTCTAGAAATAAACAAAGTCATGATATCCAAAGAAATAACAATTTATACCAAGCAACACTTGCAAATATTCAAAACCTTTACATTTTTCTTATGGAACAATATTATAAATTATGTAATAAAAATAAAAATCCTTTTTTTGTATTTCATACTTTTAAAACCAACGGTAAAAGGTAAGGAAAAATCTCTTACTTAATTTCAAGGCAGCTTTAAGAGTTCCCAACAAAGTTGAAGGTAATCCGCGACATGAATATGGAGATGCCCAAAGAAAGAGAGGTGTTAATCTTCATAAAACTTTGAGGGAATCCGGTTTTAATTAATACAATCAAAACAAACAGCCCCGGCTTATGTAGCGCAGGGGCGGAGTCGGAGTGAAGCGGAACATTAAGTTTAATTTAAATTTTCGTTCAACTAGCTTTAAAATTGGACCTCACCAAAAAAGAGCAAATATTTATCCAATCATCTGGCGACATTAAAGTACGTTAATTCTACATAATTTTAAGGTAAATAGTATTAATTAACAATATTGAACATATGTTCCATTACATACGGAACTTACGATACTTACTTACGTTAAGAACAGAAATATTGTGATCCTCGCTTAAATAAATTTTCTTCCATTTGCGACAAAAACGCTTAACATACTCGTATATAAATAAACACAAGGGTTAAAATGTCCTGAATTAATTGCAGTATCTATACGAATCTTATAATTAAATTCGGTCAATTTTTATCTTAAACAAGCCAAGTGCCCTAGCTCCGCCAATCCGGCCCTGGTCGGGTCCACGGCGACCCTTGAGCCTTTATTAACCGCGGAGTTTCATTAAACCTCACCTATTAATCTGCTCTGTTCACTCGTTTTCGTACTTTCCTTACACTTTTCAACTCGTTCATTGACAGAAGGGGTTGTTTCAGAAGCCCAGGTAATTTCGTTTCTTCGACGACTGTAAAGAGTTTAACTAGGGATTTTTTTTTTAAATTGTATTTGACATCAAAAACGCTTTGTAAACGAATAAAATCTGTTTACTTATGAAAATATTCTATCTTAGCTGTCATTTCCCATTTTCATCCTCTTCTTGTTCTGGACAAAAACAAATTTTATTTAAATAATTAGATAATCATTTTAATAAAATTTGTTTTAGTAGTAGTAAGTATAATTGTCAGATACAATTATACTTACTACTTCTATTACCACTTAAATAAGTATAATTTTCAGATAATCATTTAAATAAAAACAGGTTTTTATTTCTTACGTTCAATTAAACACTTGTCTAAATTACTTTTTAATAAATGGTGAAACTTGCAATCGCAACCTGTAATGAGTATGAACTGTATGTTAGTTTTACTTAGTCCCTAACTTTTTGACTAGAGTTTTTAAGCAAATTGTTGAAAAAACAAAAATTATTCAAGCATAAAAAACTAAAACGTAAAGTGTTTTCACAATTTAAATAATTTTAGTTTTTTTACAAATAACATAAACAAAATATCCAAAAAAAATCATAACACTTTTAAACAACTTGAACGAAAATCGCGAACCAAGTAAAACTTTATACAAACCAACTGTTCGCGAGCATATTTCATTTGCCCCGTGAAAAACTCCAGAAAAACATTATTAAGCAGCCTCTAACCCCAATATTAAACTAAAAACCGGCTATGAATACGAAATGCAGACAGACAGCCTCCTGAAACTGAAATATCGCCCGAGGCGCGGCTCCATTTACATGAAACATTTTAATATACTCGGTACGCACCTGAACTTTTTTCTCACGCCATAAAAGAAAAAGTTAAAATTTTATGGCACTTAACCCTTTATGAAGTTTGATAATAAAAGCTCGCGTTTGTGTTTTTTGAATTATTTTTATGAGGGTTACTTATTACTGCCGTTTTATGGGCCCTAAAAGATTTTTTACTGTTTTTTTTTTTTTGGTAGCGGCTGAATTTTCCAACAAACTATTTTGAAGGAAGGCGCTCCAATATGCCAAAAACTGGTTGTAACATTTTCTTATAACAAATATGTATATTGAAAATAGCTACTTATGTTAGTTAGGTACTAATACATACAACCAATTAAGCTGTAACATCGACATGTTGTTGTTGAACGGCCTACCCTTTACTAGCATTTAATTGTCGCAATTATTTTGATCAGTTCCTTGTAGGACGGTGTTTGGTCGAGGATTATATAATTTGGTTTTAATTCTACATAGGTACATACATACATACATAACATCACGCCAAGGGGTAGACAGAGTCAAAGGGGCAGCAGGCCCCTTTAACCACATTCAGCCAAAAACAAAACTGGACTGGAAAATTTTGAAAAAGTAGTGACAAGTGGCTAGCTTGTCGCCTACACAATCACATACCCAAAACCCGATATACTATTACTCGCCTTGTTTCTACACCAGTCGCAATTTCATCGATTACTCATGCGTTTCAGAATTTTAACCTGAATATTACTACTCTACATCTTATACATGCTCGATGACGCAACTTCACGAACCCTGCAAAGACTTCATATTTCACACGTGACCATCAATCACACGAGTGTCACCTGACGGGTGTCGCGAGCGAGCCGCGAGTGTCGGCGCGGGCCCTCCAGTTAAGTTAT
Organism: Glyphodes perspectalis; assembly: GCA_951394215.1. Classification (NCBI taxonomy): domain Eukaryota; kingdom Metazoa; phylum Arthropoda; class Insecta; order Lepidoptera; family Crambidae; genus Glyphodes; species Glyphodes perspectalis. Next base: position 17,865,301 of record OX596205.1, on the reverse strand, counting down.
GCACGTCGGAGGCCCGAGGGCCCTCCGCGCGGCAAAGATCACGCCACTTGACGCGCGCAACACAACGCACCGGAATTTTCTTCTTTTTTTTTATTATGGTAAGATTTCAAGGAAAAAAAACCAGGCCTGACAAAGGTTTTCCGTTGCCGTTTCGACTACCATTTCTGTATCCGCATTCAATTTCAGATTTCCGTTTGAATTTTCCATTATACATATAACATTTCCTTTTTCGTGAGAACATTTTTTTGCTAAGGATAAGGTAAAAGTTTTACTTTATGTTTTCCGGTTTCTGTTTACATTCTCACCAACCGACATGATCAAAACACTTCTGTTAATTGATGTATAAAAACTTAATCTTGTTCTATTTATGTAATACCCAAGTTAAGAAGATAAGAATCTTAACGAAAGACTCTTAAACTCAAACACTCAACAATAAAAATTACTGGATATCTACCCAGAAAAACCTGAACAATTTTTTCCTAAATTAATATAAAATACACAGAAACAAAAATGTTTCCAGTTTTTCGGGTTTATGATGCATGGTCAGTGTCAGGTCAGTGGAGTTTTTTAAATTACATATAAATGTTACTTGTTTTACGATCCTACTTGACAACTCCCCTGAAAACTACCACAATGTACCTACACGCGTCGACAATACCGCCCGGCTTGCAAAGCCTGGGATCAACGCCGGCCCGCCTAATGCATCACAATGCCTCTCCCCTGCACCGCTCACATGTCGTTAAGTATACCAGTTAATTTTTGTTTACATCGAACTCGTAAAATACAGCTGTCGAAAAGTGGTGCTCCCAAGCTACTTTTTTCAGAGACTGAAAACACTAGAAATTCGCAGCGTAGATGACAGGAGACCTAAGCTACTTGCTCGCGTAGCTGCCGGTGAGATGAATCTTTAAAAAAACTTTAAAGGCTTGCATCATGCCAAAGAGATTCTTTGTATAGCGAGAGCCCAAGCTACGATAAGCAGCCAGCCATTATGTCCACCTTCATGGTATAAAAAGCAATTAAAATTGCAACCCTATCCGCCTAACAAATAAAAATATACAAATATAGTTGTTGATTGAGCACAAATACCGCACTCAGGCTACCCTTTGAAAGGTGTCATGCATAATCCGCCTGATTGATGGATGCGACGGCTTATTTACACAATATAGTTCGCATGTGTCCTGAAGATAGATAAATCTATTCAAAAGAGCTATCCTCATATTGACCCGTTACCTAAATTGCTGCAGATAAAGTAGAACTACAAATATTGAAGTAAGATTGCTCAGAAACCTTTATTTTCTCTTTGTGAGTCAAAATCCATTTTTGATAACAAAATATTTTGTCCCATGTTGGTCTGGGACTTGGCCCATGTTGATCTGGGACAAAAAAAAAAGAATGTGCCAACTGTGGTTCTTGCCGAGCATGTCGTAAAAGGCGACTAATGGTTTACAGGCATTTGGGTATGTGACTGAGTAGGCGACGAGCTAGCCACTTGTCACTCCTTTTTCACAGCTTTCCATCCAACCCAGCCCACTGTCCCGTGTTGGTCTGGGACTTAAAAAGAATATGCCAACTGTGGTTCTTCCCTAGCATGTCGTAAAAGGCGACTAATGGTATATCGGGTTTTGGGTGTGTGATTGTGTAGGCGACCGGTTAGCCACTTGTCACTGCTTTGTCACAATTTTTTATCTAACCCAGCCCGGCTTTATTTATGGCTGAATGTGGTTGAAGGGCATGCTGCCCCTTTGACTCTGCCTACCCCTTCGGGGATCATAGGCGTGATGTTAAGTTAAGTGTTAAGTTAAGTTATAACAAAATACTAAAAATTGTTATTTTCATGAATTGTGTGTGATATGTTAATGTCGTGGCCATTCATAAGTGATTTTGTACAGCTTACATAAAATAATACATTTGATTTTAAAACTATATTATTTATCATTTATTTAAGCAAACATCGCTCGTAATCTTCGAAGGACTAGCTTAGTCAAAGGGGCAGCAAACCCCCTTACCACATTCAGCCAAAAATAATACTAGACTGGGGTAGATGGAAAATTGTGAATAATCAACAGGCTAGCTCGTCGCCTACATAACTTTTTTTTAACCTTTATTCAAAACTTCAACAATCTTAAAATCTTAATTCATAAACCAATTTTGAAATTGCACTTTGTTACTACAAAGTGCGAATTTAATTACGAACTTCACTAAGTTGATGTAAGTCAATAAGTCGAAACAATCGGTTTACAATCTTGTTAATAATAATTGTTAACGCACATCGATCGATCGACTCCCCTTTCCAAGCTAAAACCAGCCCAATATTTGCCCAAACAATTGGAATTAGCCCGTTCGATCACGAATTGGATCGGCAAAATAACCGCGCAATCAGAGCGGAGCTTCTGCCCTAACTTATTCATAGCATTACTTATGCATGCAGCGGAGAAAATATTACAAGATTTTAATGAAAGAAATATTAATTTTAAGGTAAGTTTTCTTTGGCGGGGGACTAAATTAAGTTGGTGAGGTCTTAGCCATAATGTGGTCTGCGATGCGGGCGCGCTCAAATGATGCCACAATTTTGTTTGACTTTTTGTGTGCTTTGAAGAGGTTTTTCTTTTAGACGCGCGTTTTTCTGTAGAATGGAATACATTTGTGTATGTTCTATATTTTTTTATATTTGTGTAACTGTTTATTTAGTATGTATCTAACATTTCGTATGTAAGGGGTTTCAAAGGGTTAGAAATATTTAATTATTTCTTTTATAGTAACGTTTAATGTGTATGTTGAAAATATTATTCTAGAATATCAATAATACCTAGTACAATTTTTGTACAGATATTATATAAGTGTGTATGTAAAGTAATCCATACTTATAATAAATCTGTAGAGAGGTCAATTCTGTACATGAAATATATTTTCAAAATAACTATCAGAGGGTGATTAGTGATCGATACTGATGCCAAAAATGCAATCAGTAAAATTTTTGTCTGTCTGTCTGTCTATCTGTCTGTCTGTATGTTCCTTATAGAAACAAAAACTACTTGACGGATTTTAACGAAACTTGGTACAATTATTCTTCATACTCCTGGGCAGGTTATAATATACTTTTCATCACCCTACAATCAATAGGAGCAGAGTAGTGAAGGGAAATGTTGGGAAAACGGGAGAAGTTACTCCATTTTTTAAGCTTCCGTCGCGTGTGCAGCCTTAATGGTTAAAGTTACATAGAAATCATGTATGACGGGAATAGTGTATATAATATTAACTATAAACGCGGGTGACACCGCTGGCACAGCTAGTAACTAATAATACAATTATTGTAGATTCATATTATGTGTCGATAAAATCATTTGTTAATAGGTATCAAAATATTATCTTACGATACGTTTACCATATAGCCAAGCCTCAGTAATTTCTGTCTTTAAGGCGCAATGGTAACAATTTATTAATTGAACCGATATCGCTGAATGAACAACAAACGACATTGTATCGAAAGACAGCTGCTATTAAGTACTTCTTCAACAGAATAACATTATTACAGATAACTCAAACAACATTCAAACTCAATCTACCCGCAACGTCCTCCGTAATTATCTAATAAAAATTCGTAATTTCAGTTCGCACGCGAAATAATACATCATTACGCACTGAGGCAGCAGCGTGGTAATGTACGCAAAAGACACAGTCGGCTCGCTTTATTCAAATGCGCGTCGGCGGCAGTTGAGGCGTAAAAAATATGAATACGATTTCCTCACGCACTTAGAGAAGTTCGGCGCCAAATGAAGCATATTTCGGGCCATAACACTCGCATTATTCAAAAAAGTCTGTAAGGCGGGACACGGACGGGGCGACGTGCGACTAAGGCGAAGTTTTGCTAAAGAAAAGGCTTTTTTATGGAAGCAAGGGCTGTTTCTGTACGCCATCGGAACTATTGGCATTAAGTTTTTAAAAAAGTTTATTAATACGCCTGCAAGTGCGACACATCACTTGTGATACAAATGGGGTGTTACAATACAAACGTTTACAGTGTATAAGTGTACGTTTGCCTAATATATGATGTCCGCTTACGATCAAGCAGGTCCTATATGCCTCTTTGCCAAAAAAAAATTGCAGCAAAATTTGCAAAAAAAAATCTACAGCCGCAAAGCACGCACGATAGATTTGCCTTTGTAGAACATTGATAAATTTTTTAAAAGGTACTACTAAAAATCTATAATTTTATTCAAATTTATTTTCAATTTATTTTTTTTGGACCTTGGACTTATCAAAAGTTTAACTAGGAATAGAAAACGTTTGCGGACGTTACTCTTAAGACGTGTTTTCTATTGGATCTCTTCGTGAACAGTGTGCTTTTATTCAAAGTGAGTCTTAAAAACACTTGAAGGGAGGCGCTTCAAGTTTTTATACACATTTGGGCGGCAAATGAACTGAAACTGTGTCCCAGATGCCGACGCTTTTTGTGCGAGTGAAATATTGTTAGCGCCCTCTTGCCGTGACTCGGTGTTAACGGGAATAGGAGGAGCTTGGCGATCACTTGGGCAGTGTTAGTTTGCAGAGCCAAGCAACAATCTATGTGGTTGAGGGATGGGTAACTGCTGTTATAAAAGTGGCACTATCTATGCTGCGATTTGATTAATTGATGTGATGTGGTGTCAGGTGCTGCGATAAAATCTAAATTGTGATGCAAAGACATCTCATTACGATCTGGAATGGCTGATTTTTTACACTATTTTACATTTTAACTGCGACTATATTAAAGTTAAAGAGATAAATGAAAAAGGGTAATTTTCATAATTCCGTATCAAGTCTTATTAAAAATTTGTAACTAATCAATCATAAATTTATAGGTAGATTTATTATAAAGCACCTATTACAAAAATACATAAATTTAATTTTTTTACTATATTACTTCCCCGCTAGGGAAGTGGCGTATAGCTTAGTTAGTTTTTAATATTTTAAAATTTAATCTCATGGCATTATGTCGATGTGGATGTTATATCTTTACCTTATGAAGTCATTGGCATAAAATAGCAATAATACAATAACGCGACACCACCCTAAAACAACACCAAAAAATTTCATTACTACAAAACGCAAGAATAACCTCTTTCAAAACTGTTATTACTTCATTCGCACCTAAGGGCCCTAACACCATTCGGCACCTCACCAGCTCAAAGAGCGACCGGCCCTCAGTCCCTCGCGTATGCAAATGGAGAGAGGGTGCAACTCATTGTGAAACCTCTTCGGAGTGCATTCGCGGGAGAATACTTAACATTTGGAGATCAAGAAAAATTCGCGGAATAAATCGGCCAACATCCATTTGGTGGCTTGTATTGTAAAAATAATACAAACACAACATGTGGTCTTGAAGGCTGTGGCTAAATATCATAGTTTGATTTAATAGAAAATCTATTCTTAAAAAAACCTAAGTTACAAATTCCAAAGATTTTCAAATGAGGTTAAAACTAGAATTCATCATCAATGCCTATAATTTTCTAATTTCAAAAACTGCGTTCACTGCTCTATCGGAGTTATCTCAAAGCGGGGGAAGTTGGTCTTATCTTATGAAAACAACTATTGTCTAATGAGGAGTACCCATTTGAGTTCCTACACAAATTAAAGTAACTAAATGAAATTAAAAATTTTTAAAAACAAACATACATACATAACATCACGTCCTTAATCCCCGTATGGGTAGGCAGATTCAAAGGGGCAGCAGGCCCCTTTAACCACATTCAGCCAAAAACAAAACTGGGCTGGGTAGCATGAAAAATTGTGAAAAAATAGTGACAAGTGGCTAGCTTGTCGCCTACACAATCACACACCCAAAACCTCATATACAATTACCAGTACCCCATAAACACAGTTCGCACATTCTTTTTAAGTCCTAGACCAACATTGGACAATTATAAAAAGCGAACAGACATTTTTAAAGATATTAAATTATATCTGAATCCTATCAAGACGAGTGCACATATTATTTTTGTACATAAGTGTACATCACAGGCTGTACAACATATCGATGTCGCAACCATTCCAGCGCGTATCCGAGTCGACAAAAAAGGATCAATACCAATGGGCCACAGCTACAACAACAGGATCGGTAAAAACAAAACAAGCTCCGCCGGGTCCCGTATTAATTTGAATAAATTCCGCCCGTTTTCGCGGCAAATCCGTCATTTCCGAGCATCCGTTCGCGTTTAGCGACGCCGGATTTATTTCGTTTAATTATTGTTTCTAGAGAAGGTTGGGGTCATGGAATTTGCAATTTTTAATTACACGTTTCAACGTGCAATGCGATCTGGCAAACTTTGAGGAGAAACACTTGTGAAGGTTAATACGAAACCATTTAAAATTCGCCAAGATATTGTGTCATGGAATTCGTCTTTCCTAGTAGAATCATGAATAATTTTCCGTTATTATTTAGGTGCACCTAGAAACTTTACAATTAGCACTTATTAAGGACAATGGTCAGATTAGCTGTTTTCACAAAGGTCTGCTTTTCCTTTTTAAGGTAAATGAACATCTTTCTGTATGTTTGATATTATTTCGACGGCAAATAGTACAGTGCAGTCGTAGTAGAATATAGTTGTAAATTACTACCTTCAAGTACAGTGTAAAAATGAATCCGGCCACATACCAAAGCATCTCAGAAGCTGCGAAAAAATATACCCTCTGCCGTTGCACCAGACACATGAGAATAAGTTTTTTACTGCTTCAAACATGGATACAACATACCAAACCGCAATCGAAGCGTGATTTCTTTTTTGGCATACGATTTATACTTATTTAAATTTAACCTGCCAAAAGATTAAGAAAAAAGTTTGTAATGTTAATCAATCGTGCATTTGCGGCACATTATGCAACTCTGCCGCAGCTGGGCAGCTTCATAATTACCCCCCAGCTCGCTTCTACTTGATTTACCCAACATTTCCCCGCCATCCATCATGCGATAAATAAGGGCCCACCCTTATCGGCCGATAATCATATACGGTGCCTTTGAACGTTTCCTATTTATATTGTGGAGTGCGTAAGATGATGGACACCAATATTTTGAGGATAAGTAGACACGATCTATCTATTCACGACTCAATTATATTTCAATACAATATTATTATAATATTTTAGTAAATTATTAGGTCAAAGCGGTTATTTATTCTTCGAAACCTTCTTAGTTAGAGCCCAAAATTGCATTAGTATTACAAAACTAAACTTCACGCCACTTCCCTTGCATTAGTATAACCAGTAGTAATAAATAATCAAAGTCCTCTATTGTTTATTTACCATACGAACACATTGTAATACAATAGTAATGACAATGTTGTCATATCATCCTGAATATATCTCTTGTTAGTGTTATATTATTGAAATTGCTGGTTTCCATTAATACAGCCAATTTATCAATAGTTTGTGCAGCTCATGTGACAGTGAACTGCATGTTTCAACTCGCACAAATTAATTACTATCACGTACAGTTTAACCAGTGGACACTACAAATGCCCAGCTAATACCTTCACCACGCCAATCAATTACTCCATCAAGCCATCCAATTCCTTTATCTTCATCTACAAGAGCACAAACAAAGACACAGTCTCCTAATTCGTCCCCTCGCGCATACATTAAACGCTATTTGTTTTTGCACATTAACATTTTTATGGCCACACTGAGAGGAATCACTTACTTGGATGGGGAATTAAATTTAGCGTGCACGGAAATATGCTTTATTGCAATGGTGTAACGGTTACAATTAAAGATAAGGATGCTGCGAAAGAAGAGGAGGATGTTAGAAACGACAATGTGCATGCTTGTGGAAAATCTGGAAGAAACATTGTGACGACTGTAACTAAGTAATAAAGTAAATATAGACTTTACTTCAGTAGCAAAACTTTGCAAGGTAATCAATGTATTTTTATCTTGTAGAATGTTAAGAAGTCGCCTGAGTCTGACCTGCATATAGGTATTAAGTGTTAGCATATAAATAAATTCACATACATAAATACATACATAACATCACGCCCATAATTCCCGAAGGGTTAGGCAGAGGCAGAGTAGGACAGCAGGCCCCTTTAACCACATTCAGCCAAAAAATAAAACTGGCCTGGATTAGATGGAAAATTGTTAAAGATTAGTGGCAAGTGGCTAGTTTACCGCCTACACAATCACACACCCAAACCCCGATATACCATTAGTCGCCTTTTACGACATGTTAGACAAGAAACACTGTTGGCACATTATTTATAGGTCCCAGACCAACACGGGACTGGCTGATGATGGCTGGTTTTTAATACACGATTTATTTTTGTGCCGTTTGACCAGAGAGGAGTTAGGCTGAATAGTGGTTTAAGAGTAAGTATGAAGTTACAAGATTATTCTCGTTATAATATTGACACTTCTGGAGACAGAATAGAAATTACATTTTATATAATAAAAAAATAAAATAAAAAAAGCACTGAGAAACTTATTATCTGAAAATAATTGAGTAAAAACAAACAACCTAAGCTGTGTTACAACATAGTCAAAATAAACACAATTATTTCAACAGAAGAATATCAAAGGGAACGTTCGCAAGTGCTGTTAAATATTCAAGCTAGCCCACGACGGCAAACGCTTTTGCACAGATTATAATAAAGAGCGCAAAAACAACTGTCCCAAAGCCAGGCTCAAAGGAGCTGCATAAAAGCCTCGAGACTCCAAAATGTCCACGAAATTAAGTTTGGAAACCATTTAAGTCCAACCAAAAACCGCGTCACAAAGTTGGGGCTTCGCAATCTTCACGCATACATTACCGAAGGTGCGCCGAGACTAAAACAAAATCATTATTCAGATCCCCTGAATAATGTTTTCAGGAATCGGGACAGAGTTCGGTGCGTCGTTTTTGAATTTTAATACGGACTCGTAACAAGTTTTCAGTCAAAGGAGATCGGTAGAACTCGCAGCGGCCGCTTGAGAGCGAAGCGGACAGATTCTGTTGCCATTAAATTCTGCTTCTTCTCAAGTGTTTATTTACGACACAGTGGACTTAACTACAGTGACTGAAAACCAACTGTTCTAAAAATAGATAGATTAGATAAATTTTAGAACAGACAGGAACATTTTTAATAGTTCACCAATTTTAAGGCACTTACAAATGGAGGAGATGGTTATGTTCGTATTGAATATTATGTTGCTTTATTTTGAGATACTTTACAGCGGCCATCTTAAGTATGGCATGACGAAGAGCATGTAGTATGAAGAGTTCTGCTGAAAACACGACAGCTTGCGAGCTCAATGGGCTTACCATGTAAAAGCTGTTACAGGAAATTATTAAAGTTTTGAGTCACTGTTGTCATACTAAATTCAATAAAGTCCATCACAGAACAAATACCAATTTATACTGTAAGAGCCTGCAACTCTGTTTCGATTAGTAAGTGTTATCGAAATCTTATGTACCTACATGAATTTTGAAGAAAATATTGCATCAGACATTCTCGTTTTCAGCTACAAATGTCCCCGTTGCTAGTTAGTGAGCCGGGCGTCGGCGTCGATCAAAGTGGCGCTGATCAAAGGCCGTCGCCGAGGTCCGGCGGGTAATTAGACACCTTCGGGTGCCGACGTGGGACAACTCGTGATTGCCTGCGACCTGACGCGAGCGATACGCTCTCCCGACGGCTCTTTTAATTTAATTTGCGGACGAGCCAATCTCACTTCAGTCTGCTTCTTTTTGATTAAATTTCCCTGAGAAGTTGGAGAAAACTTCTGCGAGCTTGCGTGACTATGGCGCTGGTCTTAAGAAAATTTGGGATTTCAGTAGAGGCTGAGATATTTTGATAACTCAAGAAACACGTCAAGATGAGTACAGTAATTCAGAGATGGATTTTTTTTTAGGTTTTTTCACATAGGTGCATATGGGTTATTGTATGAAGTGATTAATAAGATTAGATAAAGAAAAATCCTACACATGAGAAACGAAGCATTCTCAATAATGCGTGGTGAAATCAGTAATCTGTGCAAGTGAATTAAAATATTTCTTCTTTAAAAACAGAACTATGTTAAATACATTAAGAATTTTACTGTTGCGTGACATAATTTGTAATTTCTTTCAATTTTATGTACATGTGAAGTATGAGGAAGGAATGTAGGGATACTGTTGCATGAGTCTGTATTTTGAAAGAAAATAAAGTAGTTCCTCTGGTCCCGTTCATCTTGTTATAGTATCACCATGAAACTGCAGAAACAGGGGCCAAGATACTTTGAAATAATTACGACAGCATCCTGTTCGCAATAAATAGAAACAGAAAGACGTCCGCGGAAGATGCGCGTCATGTCGGCGAGGTTATTGCGGATCTAACGACGAGCGACTTATCCGGCCAATCGGCTATCGCCGGTCACTCGGTCATTACTGCCCTCTGCTGTATGAAATATTTATGACGACTCCCATAATAACGCGGGCGACGATATCATTATACTTTGTGATGGGGGAGACGGGCGGGGCGGAATTTCTGAACGCTCCTTACCATTGCAAAGTCGGAATCGCGGACGCTCACCGACCAAATATGCTCCGGCGAACTTTAAAAGATTTCGCCCAGGTAAATGCAAATTGCACGAGAAATTTCAAACTCCATTTCGTATTTCGACGCGATTTCACCGACGCCACAACAACGGCCGAATGCAGCTCTCCAAACATTCAAATTTTTCAACGTACCCGGATCGGAAAATCGAGCCGGCTGTGCGCAGACGCGCCACCCCAGGATCGCCCATATTAACTTGTTAATTAGGTCCATAATACGACTTGCAGATGAGCTACAGAGTTGTGAAGTTGAATACATAAAAAGCCCTTTTTCAGCGATCGCATGCATTGTAGGCGGCGTATGCGGCGGCGGCGGCCGCTGCCGGGGAGGCGAGCCTATATTGTATTTCGTACGTCCCACCAGCCACCAGAAGTTTGCCTGTTCATAAATAAACGCGAACGGTATTCAACAGCCCTTGGTGCTGTATGCATAACGAATTTGAAGGAGGCAAACTTGGAGGCTCTGCTGACTGGGATGGAGTATAAAATTCAGTAACAACATGGTGGAGGTTTTCATTCGACGGTCCGCTGTCGCCGAAGGCATACCTCCGTCATCGTAATTAGTGACGTGTGCGTTAATTACTGCATGGTCAGTGCGACAACTAGTGGCTGTGTTCGGCGCGGTTCTCGGGTGGAACGACGGAAGTGCAAGTTGCAAGTGTCTTAAAGCGAGATATTTATGCAAATGAGTTTTAAAATTTGTGCAAGTTGAGAGCAGAATGCAGTCTGTTGTGTTGTTGCTTTGTGCGATGGAGCGGCGCGCAGTTGGCGCGAAATCTTGGCGGCCATCTTGCGGGCACTGTCATCGCGTGTGAGTACCGTCCGCCAGGCGGCGTGCGTGTCGCTGTATCAAAATAATATGGCGGCCTTATAGGCGCGCTTTGAATATTTTTGCATGGAATTTTAACGTGAGACGAGTAACGGGATTTCAATTCGTTTGTACAGCTGTTGATTTTGCATTATATTATAAGTATACGCATTTGTTTTAGAATTTAGGGGTATATCTTTTCAATTTACGATGGGAATCATTTTTGTTTGAGAGTCTGTCAAGAGTTTGAATACAAAGTAAATTCATATCCTTTAGTCAAGATTATTTATTATTAAGGTGGTTTGATTTAAGTAATCTTTTTTTAATAGCTCGGATATTAATAAGAAAATGGGCACACGATATGGCACAGTTCAGCAAGTAGGTCAAGTTTAGGTAGTTATGCTTTGTTTATTAAGTAGGTAGTTGATAATTTGATTGTATTTCTATAAGTGACATATACATTATTGAACTTTCTAATACTGGGAATTATAGTATGAGAACACCTTCGCCAAACTGCTATTTTTATGAATGAGTGTCAACTGTTTTATTTAATTTCAACTAAATATCTATCAACATACATAACTGTGGATGTGTTTGGATGAAAGTTAAATATATTTGGTTTATACTATGATTAAATTACTTTAAGGTAATTTAATTTAGTATTTACTGTGATTAAGTTAAATTACTTCATTCAACACGCAATTGCTTCGATTTGGTCAAATCTTTAGACTTATTTAAAAAAACCTATCTGGGACGGGAAATACTTAACTAATACAATATGCGGCAACGATTGAAATCATACTTAGATAGACATTAATCTGAACAACAATAGATGGGACTGCATACCATTCAATTGAATTGTGACTTTATGAATAACAGACGCAACACGCACTATGGTATTTCTTATTAGGTAATCATTCAACACGCGATTGCTAAGTTAATTACTACCGACTCCCAATGTTTGGAGATATTACTTAAATATAAAGCGCAAAACATGTTATGTCACTCTCATTGAAATTTTAACAAGCTCGACGATGCATTCGGTAGTGACCCTGCCACTATGCGCCAAGAGTTGTGGGTTCAATCCCCTCCCAGGACAAATATTTGTATGATGAATACTTGTGTATGTTCTGTGTCTGGGTGTTAATATCCAATATTTATTTAAGTATATATTTGTAATACCACTGTTGTTTCTGATATCCGTAACCCCGCTAGGGAAGTAGCGTGAAGTTTAGCTAGTTAGTTAAGTGCTTAAGCTACTTTCTTCGGAGTCAGATCAATGTATGTGATGTAGTCTGATATTTATTTATTATTTATTTATTTATTGTTACCGTTAATATTGTTCGCATGACTTTGCGGACCACGAGTTAAAACTGCCTTAGACAATAAAACTGGCATCCTCATTTAGTATGATTCCTTTTAGATAAATATAAATATCTGACAACATCACATACATTGATCTGACTCCGAAATAAATAGTCTTGTGTTACGAATATCAGATTCAACAGAGGTATTACGAATATATCATCATCATCCTCTTACGAATATATACCTACTTAAATATTAAATAATAAATTATACTGAGTGATCTGTCAGACACTTATCACATTCATCGCACTAATGTTTGTCCTGAGTGGGAATCGAACGTACAACTCTTGGCGCATTGAACAGGGTCACTACTAATTTCGCCATCAAACCAGTTGTAATAATTTTATTTTTATGTCCCATCATATTATTTTGTTGGCTATTTCATTTTTTTTTTCGGATGGGACCCACTCGCGGCGTCCCGGGCGCCTCTCGACGTCACATTAGGGCGGCGTCACACGCGCGGCGCTCTCGCGGTGACACGTCATTTTCCGCGCTAGTGCATAGCCATCCGAAATTTGGATATGTCAGTCGCAGGATGCCGAGTTAGGGTTGACAATATCCGTACATGAGGTATTGAAGTTATAGAGCTATGGAAGACGTCATGATGTTGTGGAATATAATCCATAGAATAATAAAATTATGTATACCTACTTCAGTTACGCAACACTATAATACAAAAATTAAATAAAGTATATTACATTACCGATAATCATTGGTATTACCTAAATAGATATACCTATCTGTATTTATACATAATTTTGTATGAGGTTTGTAAACTGAATAAAAGTTTAATTAGTATAATATAAAAGGTTGCAAAAATCGGTCCGCCAATGTGTATGAGCCCCTCGTATATGGAGATAATCAATATTATGCATAATAAATTAATATTGGATCGAAAATCGATTTATGGCCGCAACCAAAACAGATATTGATTCATCTTTTTGCAACATCAATATTTGTTAAACATGTTCAGCTTAGTCCAAAATGTTCGATCTATTTTGAATGATGTAGACGGTGGCTGAACCGAAAATATTTGTTTGACTGTATTATCTTTGTCTTTATTTTACCAGTATAATCGGCGGTATACATGTGACATCTCGTAAATTCTTATACAATTATTTATAAGCAGTCATTTCTAAACTGGCGATATACTGATACCTTCACGTAAATTACCCAAACCAACACTGGCAGCCCTAACCTCTGGACTCAACAATCACACAACGCGAAGGATCTTATCACAAGCGCACAAAGCTCATTTCGGCATGCAAATGTGCTATACCTGGCGCCCGCGCCTGTCAGCCGCGACGTATGCTCATCCAATCTGAGCGTCGGCTTTGAATTGAAAACGGAATGACGGCTTTGTTACGCGGTGCATCCGGTGACGGGTGCAGCGCCGGGACGTCACATGTATGTGTGACAGTAATGAAATAAAATGAAATGAAATGAAATGAAATGATCTTTATTTACGTAGGCTCAAATAAGCACTCATAAATCGTCAGTACATACAAATGAAAATAAAAATTTACCACCGGATTCGGAAAGTAGCTTCTACCGAGAAGAACCGGCAAGAAACTCGATAGTTACTCTTTTCATCGCCAAATTTACAATAAGTATCGATAACAATTATCATATCCTTAAGCTACTATGCTATACAAATCTAAAAAAGTAAATATGTATAATAGCAATTACAAATATTTGTCACTTAAAAAATCTTCTATATTATAATAAGCCTTTCTCATAAGATGATTTTTAATGTGTAATTTAAATCTATGCATAGGCAGTTCAATTATATTGCCTGGTAGTTTGTTAAATAATTTTATACTTAACCCCCTAAATGAACTACTAGTAAAGTTATTTACGACTTTTTCAATTAAATACATAATTTTGGATGATCTATAATATGTTTACTATAGTTTAAAACCTAAGTTATGTTTTTAAAACCTGGGTTATGTAAACTAAAACCTAGATTTTGTAACCCAGGTTTTAAGTTAGCGCGGATTTTTGGTAATTTGACCAGCATTTGCCTATCGGATACGCCTATATGTATTTATCGCCACAATAAAATGGCCGGATTAAAGATCACGGTCAATCCCTGCACCGTAATAAATGGTTCTTAAATACTAAGAAACAGGTATGGTAATCGGGTCCGGGTACTATGTTATTGTAGTACCTACCCTTATCGATTTCAATGATATAAGTGGTAAAGCTATTAATTATCTAGTTAGAATCAGATCAATGCGCGTTAAGCAGAGGCACTGCCAGTACTTCTGCGGTAACTGCGTCTGTCGTGAATGCGAATAAAGATGAGCTTTTGGGCTTGAATTCTTGCGTGGGGTGGTTTTCAGGCAAATACTCTGTACTATCGTTGAAAACATCTACGAGGTGTTCTGGGAGCAAGCGTAAATAATGTATCCTTCTCGATGAGTGGAATCCGTAAAGTAGTAGCGCACACTTATCTCGGCTAGTCGTCCCAAACTCAAACATTTTCTTCTTAAAATCTTATATTTTTTTGATAAATCCTCCAGACTGACCAATTCCCTATTGCCAAACTAAGCTTTTAAGTTTATGCTATGGATACTAGCTATGAATAGACATATTTAAATACGTTTTATAAACATCCATAACTCGAATCAATGTTCATCACACGGAACATTGACCCCTAGCGGGATTTGAACGCGCGACCTTTGGTTTTGTGGCCGAGTGTGTCTGAACATTCAACCAACTGGCCTTATATACTATACTACAAATACTCGCTTTCTTATATTGTTTGAAAATAAACATAAATCTTGGTACAATATTATAAGCTTTGTAGATGTACGGCGATACGCGGCAATGACAGTGTCAAATGGTTGCGCAGTGCGGCGGCCGTGGCGGACGCCTTATGACGCTCGTTGGCGCCTAATGACGTCTAACAGCGCCTTAACATATGAGCTGCCGTGAGTAACTGCAATGAAACTCAAAAAATAAATGACTGGAGATAACTATAAAGAAAACTAATATGCTTACATAGCAAATGTGGTAATAATATCGTCCTAACCGATTTCGGTCAGCGGCTAATCTTAACAATATTTAGCAAACTACGCAGGAGACATAACAGTGCAAAGTGTGTGCGCAAACACAGATGCACTCTCTATTCCTTCACTCTCATAGTCCGGTGAGACGGCAACTCGACATGACATGACCGTTGTATACTATATTTATAACTACGAATTGTCGAATTCTTAAAGATTTTTTAAGCCGATATACGGCGATCAGAGACAGCAATGGCAGTGCGCACTGCGGCGCCCGTAGTGAACGCCTTATGACGGTCGTTTGCACCTAATGAAGTCTAACAGCGCCTTAACATATGAGCTGTCATAAGTAACTGCAACGAGACTCGAAAAATAAATGAATGAAGAAAACAATTAAGGAAAATAATATGCTTTAGTACCTAGCGAATATGGTATAGAGAAGTTAAAACTACCAATCTATACATTTTAGAATGCATGTACATATTTATGCATTTCGACTTAATGTCCCATGTTGGTCTGGAACTTAAAAAGAATGTGCCAACTGTGTTACTTGTCTAGCATGTCGTAAAAGGCGACTAATCGGTATATCTGGTTTAGGTATGTAAATGTGTAGGCGACCAACTAGCCACATGTCACTACTTTTTCACAATTTCCCATCTAACCCAGCCCAGTTTTATATTTGGCTGAATGTGGTTAAAGGGGCCTGCTGTCCCTTTGGCTCTGCCTACCCCTTCGGGGATTACGAGCGTAATGTTATGTATGTATGTAAAATAATTTGTTTAGTTAGGATGTTAATTTTTCAATTTTGCTTTGAGAAGTATATTCCCCAGTTTTCTTACTATGCACAATGCTTACAAAATCCACATTTCCAGATGACGTCACTTCCTGGTGAAGGTACTTCAAGTACAGTCATACACATGCCCCAACAATGTTTCCCGCTATTCGCACTAATGAGGAAATGTAGCAATTGTTCCATTTTCGTGTCAGACGAGTATTAATAACGGGAGTGTTTAATGGCACCTCATAAGGGGTCTTGTATGACCACTAGCATCTGATAAAAAACTCGTTCTGAAAGTTGCTAATCCAAGTATGATTAACCATAAGTTACTTTATATAGTATAGCAGCGCCCCGCGGTTTCACCCGCGTAGTTTCCGTTCCTGTGGGAATACGGGGATAAAATATAGCCTATGTTACTCGCTGATAAAGTAGCTTTCCATTGGTGATAGAATTATTCAAATCGATCCAGTAGTTTTGGAGCCTATTCAATACAAACAAACGAACAATCAAATCTTTCCTCTTTATAATACTAGTATAGATTAGTATTGCTAGGAGGAAATCTACTACTTGCTATATTCCGATATCTATACTATACTATGTATACTAATATAATAAAGCTGAAGAGTTTGTATGTTTGTTTGTTTGCTTGAACTAATCTCAGGAACTACTGGTCCGATATGAAAAAGTTTTAAGTGTTAGATAGCCCATTTATCGAGGACTATAGGCTATATAACATTACCCATAAACGCGAGTTAAACCGTGGGCACTGCTAGTATTGTATAAATGCGAATGTATCTCTGTATGCTTTATATACTTTCACACTCAAACTTGCATAAAAAAATAGATAAGTATAATGCAAAATTTTTAGGGCCGAAAAGTGTCAAGCTACGGGAAATAGCGAGTAATTATTTAAATTTTAATACTTAAGTGAGTTATTTGTTACTTTATTATTATTTGTTACGTACGTACGTAAGTCTTAATTCCAAAACCGATTACCAATTAACTCTTAATCAAATCTTCAACCACTTAAAGCCATGAAATAAAATTGCGTTGCATTAAATTTAAATCGTCAGGTTTTAAAATTAACGATAAGAAAAAAATATACGTGTTTAATAGGGATGATGACTGAATTAAAAAAAAAACTATAATTCTATTTAGTCCGTCAGTTAGATTATACAAAAATACTGGACACATATTTTTCGCTTTATCAAATAAACAAAAAATCACAAAAATAAAGAGCATCAACGTTTTCGAGTGGGGGCTTGCGACCTCACTATTTAGTAAAAATCTACGAAAGTGTGACGTCACGCGCAACTTGAATGCATTGTATCTTCGTCAATGTTTATTTGACAAATAAATAAAAAGATATATGTCCAATATTTTTTTACAATTTAATTAACGGACTAAACAGAATTTTTTAGTCACCTTGCCTATTTGATCACTTTTTAAATGACAATAATCTTCTATCAATTCTGAAATAGCGATCTTTTGGTGCTTGTCTGTAATTCGAAGGTAACCCAAACGATTTTGATGAAAACGTTTTACAATGTTGAACAGTTCACCAAAAACCTCATAAGCTTTTTACTGTTTCAGGCTTACTTAGTATAAATCACAGCCACTTCAGTTTCTCGTGTCTAATTAACGTACTGGTTATAAATCAGGAAAACTGCATAAAATGGGCATTGTTAGCTAGAAAAAGCTAGTACTTTTTATAAACACTAAACTTTATGAGAAGTGCAGCCACTTTCTTTGTTACTTATGTCCTTGATTTGATGTACATAATAATTATTTTATTTTTAGAGTTAGGAGCCAATTATGCGCTTAGTAACATAACCAAAACGAGGCAAAAACAAGGCCAATAATATAACAACATTGCAATGAATGATGTATTAATGTTTGATTAACTATAACATTTTTTCGACTGGCTCGATGGCTCATTCAGTAGTGACCCTGCCCTATGCGCCAAGAGTTGTGGGTTCGATTCCCACCCAGAACAAATATTCGTATGAATACTTGTGTTTGTTCTGTGTCTGGGTGTTTATATCGAATGTTTAAGTATATATTTGTAATACCACTGTTGATTGTGATATCCGTAACACAAGTGCTTAAGCTACTTAACTCGGAGTCAGATCAATGTATGTGCTGTAGTCGGATATTTATCTTAATCTTGTAATTTTTTTTTAAAGAACGCCTGTCAATCTCACCATGGCAATCTGGCTTCTACGCTTCTACGAAGCTAATATGTAACTATATCTTAATTATTTAATAATACTATTAAATATTTCCGATCAAATCAAATTTGACAGGCTTTTTGTTCGAGTGGTCAGAGACCCTGGCCACAAAGGGCGCGGGTTCGAATCCCGCTAGGGGCAAATGATGTCAACATGGACATGTGTACTCGAGTCATGGATGTTTATAAACGTATTTAAGTATGTCTATCCGTTCACCTAGTATTCATAGTACAAGCATAAGCTTAATTTGGAACTAGGGTATTGGTGTGTCAGTCTGGAGAGTTTATTTATTTATTTTTATTTAAATGTCAACAACTGTGTGTGTTTGACTGGCTCGATGGCGCATTCGTTAGTGACCCTGCCCCATGCGCCAAGAGTTGTGAGTAGATCCCCACCCGTGATACACATTCGTGTGATTGAATACTTGTGTTTGCTCTGTGTCTGGGTGTTAATATCTAATATTTAAGTATATATTTGTAATACCATTGTTGATTCTCATATCCGTAACACAAGTGCTTTAGCTACTTCGCTCAGAGTCAGATCAATCTATGTGATGTAGTCTGATATACTAAATAACCAGATTCTCTGAATGCAGAATTATCTTTTGAGCGAAACCGACTAAGTAAGAGACTAGGAATATGGTGACAAACAGATACACCATTAACTGTAATGAGAATATATTGGGTCCATTTCTTACCCTGTTTGTTGAAGTCTACCCGCCGTGGTTTTGGAACCAATTCCCAGTGGAAAGTTAAATGACTCCAAGGCATTTGTCTGGTGTTTGCCAAGACTCAAGACACTATCAATTAAGTACTAGGGTTGCCTAGATCAAATCAAAATGATATTTGAATACAAAGAGCTGGTTTTGATTGTTTATTATAAAAAAACTTTGTGTTGCTAGTACCACAAAAACGACAATTTAAATAAATTTAAATAAATAAATTCTCCGGATGGACACACCTATTCCCTAGTTCCAAACTAACTATATACTTGTCCTATGAATACTAGGTAAACAGACTTACTTAAATACGTTTTTAACATCCATGACTCGAGTACAAATGTCCTTAGTCATCACACGAAACATTTGCACCTAGCGGGATTCCAACCTGCGACCCTTGGTGTCGTGGCCAGGGTCTCTAACCAACCTGTCGAACAATTATATACATAACATCACGCCCATAATCCTCAAAGGGGAACAATTAGTCGGTTTAAAATCTAAACGAAGAACCATATTGAAAAGGGAATTGATTGCAAACATCTGAATTATCTGAATGCTCATCACGCTTTGGGTTGAAGGATTCTCTGGCCATGTTATAAGTCGAGTGCCCTGGTGCCACATGTCTCGTCGCCTACCAAACCCTAATGCTGGACATTATTTTTAAGACCCAAACCAAAAATTGTTCTTTCATTTTATTACTTAACCAAACATACCAGTAATGACAGATAGATAGACAGGCGCTGCACGGGGTGAGCCCTAATGCAAGGTTACGCCGATGGCGAGCCGCAGGCGTCGACCGGCGCACGCGCACGCTCGGTAGTGAACTCCCACGGTCATTTACTTACAGCATGATGCATTTCATTTAACAAGGATTTTATGTTTGACAAGAATTGTAAATGTTAGAGAAGCTATAGTTCGTTTCACCTAAGATGAATCCCGTGATAAGTATCAATACTCCTTTTCATGCATCGTACTTTCTATGAATCAAAATATTCAGATCAAACATATTTAATTTTATATGCTAATGTAATTGCAAAAAATAATTAAAAATAATCTCCATTTATTATTGTAAACATGATTTATCAATTTTCTTTTTTAACTTATTACTAATTTAAATTTAGAATAAATATCGTATGAATAAGGGTTTTCAAAAATACAAAAATCGCCAGATTGCACGAGGGAGTCTCGTGGTCTTATCACTGTCACTAATTGGCTCCTTGTTAACAGCATGTCAGTTTGGTCTGACAACTAACCAATGATGTGGTGACAAGACCGCAAGTCACTTTTGTTTTAATTCAAAAAACCTAATTGCATACTACGGGAATCGGAGAGTTTACTTATAGAGATTGACACTGCTATTTACGTCACATCATTAATCGATATGGCCGGCATCTTGTCATCGATTTAGGATATTTTACTTAAGATATTTAATAAGCGTACATTTCGACCGAAAAAATGTTCCGAACCCAGTGACAACAAAGTGTCCCCTTATAAACAAAACAACGTTATTTAGATGATTCCGAGTCTTCCAATCGCGTGCGTTTAAGACATATCTGCATATTATTTACGTGACCAGTATTAATATAAATATAAAACATAGTTTGAAATTATTTTCATTATAATCAGGATTCAAAATAAAATTAATCACAACAATTTCAATTGAAAAAGGGTTTTTCATGTGTCTTGAACGCTATACGAATCCTAACAGGTAAAAATCTGAGCACAAAACAGACCGATTGCTGAATCTTATGACTGACACGGTACGTACTTCTATAACTTACTTGTTACGATACTGATAAATTCCAGTGTTTTCATAATGAAACCTAATGGAATCGCAACTTGTAGCCAAGAACATCCTGTGCGCTCGTCAGAAACTCGTGCGCACTGTGAGGGAATGTTTGCTCAGCCGCGCGATTATCGCCGATCGGTAAGGATCACGATGCGCGCCCGCCGAGCCGCACTGTGTTCACAGCATACAAAGTTGCGCTCAAAATATTTGGTTTTTAATTCTGCTTTCTAAACAACAAATCATCTATACTAGTATTATAATAAGGAAAAAATTGTTTGTTTGCATTAAATAGGCTGCGAAACTACTGGACCGATTTGAAAAATTCTTTCACTGATGGAAAGCTTTATCCCCGAATAACATAGGCTATATTACACCTGTATCCCTACGGAAACTGGAACTACGCGGGTAAAACCGCGGCGCACTGCTATAATTGTATAGAGATGAAAACGCCTATCAGGACGTTTTAACTACAAAATTCCTTTACGACTAACTAACTGTACGAAGTTATTCAGTGTTATAAGCCCGCTAAGTTTACCTTAACTAAACACAACATATCTTATAAATCAGAGGCTTTGGATATGACTGGTTTTATTTTAAAATACGAAAGAGTAAAAAGTTTAACAAGTTAAACCTGTATATATAGACTGTAAACTACAGAAAACTTTTCTATGCGGGTTAAAATGTAATCTACTTTACCTGGTTCATAATAATGAATGCATTAATACCAACATACATAAATGCAAATAATAATAACATAGAATGCAGAAGTTATAACACTTTCATTCGACTTTTTCACAGTCAAAATAACTGATTATTTTTTCAGGTTAACACCTGCCCGCAACTTTGTTCGCGTAAAACCTTAAAGCGAAATCAATATCCCGACGTAACCTAACTTCCCCAGTGGTGTAGGCTGAAAGAACTTGAGAACAAAACAGTTGGAGTATGTGTAACATTTATTTATCATACTACTGTTATAAAGAGGAAAGATCTGATTGTTTGTTTGTTTGTATTAAATAGGCTCCGAAACTACTAGACCGATTCGAAAAATGATTTCACCAATATAAAGCTACTTAATCAGCGAGTAACAGAGACTGTATTTTATCCCCGTATTCCAACAGGAAAGGGAGCTACGCGGGTGGAACCGCAGGACGCTGCTAGTGTCATATAATTTATAAATAAAAATCCACTGTTTTGTCCGCGGCACGATCAACTTCCCAGTGTGCGTGAACAGGTCGTGTCCGCATTCACTCCTGCGCCGATCGCGCGTTGCATAATGCCTAATAACACGCTCGGACCGGCCACTGGGTACCGCTGCGATAGAACAATAATGAGCTGGTAGCTATTTCGCTATAATTTGGAGGTGAATCTTTTAACCTGCCAACACGGCCGAGTAACAAATAACTATATTAATTGCTAGCGGCTGTCGACTTTGTCTGCGTAAAATAGCCTAAACCTTTCCTGTATACCTAAATTTGGTTCAAATTTATTTTTTAAATATCCTAGCGGTAGTTTCTGATAACGTTAATACACACATTTATTTATTTAATTATTAGGTTCATCAACGTTTATGTACAATCATACTTTAAAATAATAAAACAACATACATAGATTTATTACCCGTATTGCCATAAACAATTACAGGCAAACACAGCATGCACTAAAAAAAGAAAACTTAGGTTAAACCGGAAAAAAATATACACACGGCTGATTGCTTTACTGACTAATATGATTAATAAACATTATATTCTATATACTGACTAATATGATTAATAAACATTATATTCTATATAATATAATTATGGTTCCTAACCGGTTTTGGTTATCGTGACCACTTTATGAACTCTTTATTGTTGTAGATACTATTATTAAACTACTCTTTTTATTTTACTCTTGAGCGGTGGTAGCTCAATGGTAAGGACACGCGCCTCTTAACCGAGCAGTGCGGGTTCAAACCCGGGCACGTACCACTGGATTTTTTAAATCTTTATACGTATTTATACCACTAGCTCGACGGTGAAAGGTAACATCGTAATGAAACCTGCAAATTCAAACAACTTTGGATTTGTAACCATGATCCCAAAATTGTCTGGTTCCCCTATCTTAAGGCTACGAAGGTCAGATCGGCAGTTGCTAAATCCTGGATCATGGTCTAAGCTGAACTCGTCTAAGCACAGGAGATAACGCTAGGAAGATGATGATTTTACTCTTGAAATAAACATTACTAAAAGGAGTATCACTCACTGAATCTCATTTTTATTGTCAAATCGATGGATTTTAAAGCTCAATGGATAAGGAAAGTGGATCACACAGAGGAGTAGATACTATTTTATAACCGAGTTCATTCGATGGTATAGGAGAAAACCCTCGTAATTTCCTTACAGCAATTGCTGCTCACGTAACTAAGTATTGATATGTAAAAATGATTCAATTAGATACCCTTCTCAACCGTTAGCCACTGTTGAGAAGGAAAAATGTCAGTCACTTTAATGATATAGCCAGTTTGAACGTAAATAACTTTTTTTCGAAATTCGAATATAATATTAATCAAGGAATATAACTAACTAACTCTTGCAGCGTTAAATATGAATAAAGGAGAAGCAAAATTATTATTGTATATATATACAGGTATCTCAATCTTCCGGATCATCGGTAACGATTGGTTGCATACAATTTAAAAGCTTTATGCTTTAAAGCCTTTCATCTTTAAATAAATATAATTTAACTTTGGTTGGTTGTATTAACTTTCCAAATCCGAAGTTTGCGAGTTTTGAATTAGTAAAAAAGTGCTTTTTGTATGCTTGTGAACTAGTTAAACAAATATTATTCTAGTTCGCTATTATGAAAGTGTAGTTAAACCTTTTGTTTTAAATTTTAACCTATTATATTGGTAAAAAAAAACGAACGTGTCGCCGGTCGGCTAAACCACCGACAAATACCTAAATTAAATAAAACCCAGCTTAACTTTTATTTAATTTTCAACTTTTTCCAAAGGGTCCGTAGTATAAAACAATAAATTAAGGGTCTCGTGAACTCGGGAACAAATAAGGGACCCACACAAATGCTAATTTTCAACCACTAAACATTTTTTCGGTACGATTTTGAACAATAGAAAATTTGCCGTACACTTGCGTTGCCTAAAACGGAATAATGAAAGGGGTTGTAAAACCTTTATTAAAAATAATTTACCAACAATTTAGAAAATACTTATTAACATTATTTGAAATATCCTGATAGTAACAATAACAATTCCATTTCACAATAAATAATCATCATGAACTGTTGATGCTGGTTTAATCGTCTTTTGATCTATTAATTAAACTCTGCGTAATTTTACGAATATATTTTATTATATAATGGCTTTTCAGGCATAGGCCTAACTAGTGAATTGATTGTATTCCCGGGATAAAATATACATTAAACTTCTGGACACAAGTTAGCTTCTTATTTTATACTAGCTGTGCCAGCGGTGTCACCCGCGTTTATGGTTAATATTATAAAGACTATTTCCGTCATACATGATTTCTATGTAACTTTAACCATTAAGGCTGCACACGCGACGGAAGCTTAATAAATGGAGTAACTTCTCCCGTTTTCCCAACATTTCCCTTCACTACTCTGCTCCTATTGATTGTAGCGTGATGAAAAGTATACTATAACCTGCCCAGGAGTATGAAGAATAATTGTACCAAGTTTCATTAAAATCCGTCGAGTAGTTTTTGTTTCTATAAGGAACATACAGGCAGACAGATAGACAGACAGATAGACAGACAGACAGACAGACAAACATTTTACTGATTGCATTTTTGGCATCAGTATCGATCACTAATCACCCCCTGATAGTTATTTTGAAAATATATTTCATGTACAGAATTGACCTCTACAGATTTATTATAAGTATAGATTTTATTTAAAAAAAATAAAATAAAAATAGCTTCTTAAATTTAAATTGATACAAATCATTTAGTTTTGCATACAATAAAAACATGATAAGTCAGCTTCTTCAATTTCAATGGATCCAAATCTTTGAGTTTAGCACGCAATAAAAAAGGAAACCCAAATAAAATAATAACAAATTACTATCAGAAGGTAACATTTGACTCGGCCGGCTATGCATCTGCAGCCCGCCCGTCCTCGTTTAAGAGAGGAAACGGAGGAAAAGCCCTCCCTACCAACCGCCCGTTTTTTGTTTCAAACGGGACATATTTTATTTACTAAGTGGCTGTTTTGAATAAAAATGCGGTTGGTTGCCGTTAAAAAGTACAAAATGGTCGACGGAGGCACCGGGCAGAGCGATTTATGAGTCCGCCAAGATTTATCTGGGCAACAACAATGCTTGCAGTAAATGTTACATTGTCTGATGTAC
This sequence comes from Glyphodes perspectalis, assembly GCA_951394215.1. NCBI lineage: Eukaryota > Metazoa > Arthropoda > Insecta > Lepidoptera > Crambidae > Glyphodes > Glyphodes perspectalis. The sequence continues at coordinate 17,839,695 of OX596205.1, read as the reverse complement.
TCGAGGCGTTGTAGCAGTGATAAGGATACTTGTCTCAAATGCGAGCAGTCTTGATTGAAATCCGGACTCACATTTCTAGAATTCTCAAATGAGGTACCTACATATCTATACTAATATTATAAAGAGGAAAGATTTGTATTTTTGTGTATGTGTGTGTATGTTTGTAATTAATAAACTCAAAAACTACTGTGCCGATTTAAAAAATTCTTTCACCATTGAAAAGCTACATTATTAAGTAACATAGGCTATATTTTATCCCCATATTCATACAGGAACGGGAACTATGCGGGTGAAACCGCGGGGCGCTGCAATTATTTATACGATTAGTTACGTCGTACATAGGAGGAGATTTGACTTAAACCCGGATACGCTTCTACAATTTCTGGTAATTTGAAATCTACGGACATATTTCTACCATAAGTTTGACCACTATTAGAGTTCGAGTACCTGGTTCAAAGTTAATTATGATTCATACACTTTTGTATAAATTGAGTTGAAAAGAGTAACCACCGATTGCCGTATTCTTCTCGGTAGATGCAGCATTCCGAACCGGTGGTAGAATCATTTAACTTTACTTGCATTTGACGATTTATAAGTGTTTCCTTGAAACCTATATACATACAGAATATAACTTTGACTTTGACCGCATTGTAAGGAAATCTGCACATTTATGTATCAATCGACTAACCCGTTGGTCGAGTGGTCAGAGACCCTGGCCACGAAACCAAGGGTCGCGGGTTCGAATCCCGCTAGGGACAAATGTTTCATGTGATGAACATGGATATTTGTACTCGAGTCATGGACGTTTATAAACATATTTAAGTATGTCTTTCCGTTCACCTAGTATCCATAGCACAAGCTTATAAGCTTAGTTTGGGACTGGGGAATTGGTGTGTCAGTCTGAAGAATTTATTTATTTATTTATTAATGGGCATGCACCTAAGCAATTCAGTTAGTCCATGGGTAACGAAATCCAGATGACAATCCCATGAATGCAATATACAGACTGGCTTAATCCTAGATAGTCATGACCCACGAGACTCAACGCTAGGAAGATGATTAACGGGCCCAAAACCAAACCAATTTGATAGAACCCAAAACCAAATTTGCACGTTACATGTCACGATAAAAAGGTACTTAAATAGATAAATTACTCTCCAAAATAACCAAGTTAAAGATAACTTTGACATTTTTCTAAAAAATAATGTTAAATTGGTAAAATATCTCACATTATATTAATGGCTATTATTCTTCAATTATACACGATACGATACGATGAGATATATAGCCGATTTTTATTTTTATTTATACACAAAAAAATACCTATTTAAAATAATTCTTTATTTCTTGCCGTACAAAATACATATTTACAAATATGGACCGTATAAAATACCAAAAACGATATAATATTTCTTTAATTTTACGATACTCCAAATACTTTTTGATTTTTTTTTATATTTAATTACGTCGGTATTTTTTCATTACATTCCTGAGCGAATATTAGTAATGATTTTAATGGTACCCACATATATTTTAAGAAGCTACGCCGATGATGAATAATGTGGTAATAACAAAATTTAAATATTAGATATGGCATACATTGAGCTGATTTTTGAGTGAGCACTTGTATTGTATTCTGGAAATCAGAATCACCCAAAAGTATTACACACACCCAAACTCAAGATAAATAAATACATGAATGGTAAAATATTTGTAAATCTATTTACAATCAATTAATAATTTTGTATTGGAATGACGACATATTACGAACGTGCGAAGTTTAAACCCATGTAATAATCATTTGAAATCTGTAATCTTCGAATTAATTAGTCATGTGTATTTGGGAAACAGTTCACCTATGACTGTTTTGAAATTTTTATTTTTTTTATAATAGCAACATTTTGGTAAAAATGTTATACGTTTTTGTATATAATAAATCACTTTTAACAGCTTTCAAGTCTGTTAAAATAGGATACCGATAAATTATAATCGTACGATTTTGAGATTATATCTTCTGTATCATAAGTACCGGATGACGTTCTCAAATAGGTAATTAGTGCATTATTATGTTCACATGTTGTATACGATAATAATAACGACTACTCGGTATCTCCCAAAATACTAATACCATAACTGGTTTAGATACTTAAAAGCTTTTTGAACTCGGAATCAATTCCCAATTGACCTGGGAACCGGGCCAGAAAATGAATCGAATTCCAGGAAAGCATTAAAGATCAAGTAACTTAGAGATAATCGTAAAGGATGATTAGACACTTTCCATACAACAATATGGCTCAAATGAAATACGAAATAACCAATGTTTTGTACGCTAAAATCAACACGGTACAATTAACCACAGATCCATCTGTTAGATTAGCCACATTACGCTACTCAGCTTAATTGCGCCACCAACAAACAATCCCAGAATACTCTTGCCAAGTACATTTTCATCTCTCCTCCAAAAGAGACGCATAAATCGGGGACAAAATTGCTACCTGTCCCGGAGCGCCATTAGACGGGGCCGGGTGCCTCTATATACCGTCCTATGTAGCACTTACTCTAATTATTTACCCAGCATCTACATAACCGCAGAAATATTATCTGAGTGGGCGTGGGGAGCTGAACACCCGCCTACTCGAAGTAGGCGGGGCGGGAGGACGCCTCTCCTCGCCTTCCACCTTATCTCTTTTTCCAGTGATCTTATATATTCTCTGGGGTGGCGGGTGGACAATCTGTCTTGGTGGGATGGACGTTATTATACCACCACGCCATCATGGCCGACTTTATTTATGTACCATGTACGCGAGCAAAGTATTTCCAGTGTTCTCGTTGTTTTGTTGAGCTAAATAAAATAGAGATACGGGTAGCTGGAATAACTTTCCGCATCGGTACAGTGCGGGCGATCGAAAAAGAGAAACAACAAACTATTTTTGCGTTATTGTCTACGTGCTTTTATTGGTACAGGCCATAGGTTTTTATGTTGTTCTTGTGATACGTAATACCACATTTCCCGCCTTTTATTCAAATGTACGCAACTACCTGTATTGCTATAAATAAAAAATGGTTAAGTGGGAATCATCACATGGGAATATTAACCTTTAGTATCTACTCTTACTTTTATTTAATCGTCTGACGTTTGTTTAGCGAAATTAAACACATCTATTAGGAATCGCTTATACTGTCATGTCAACAGAAGCTTGTGTGTATGTATCAAATATATTTGACAAGCTCGATGGCGCATTCGGTAGTGACCCTGCCCCATGCGCCAAGAGTTGTGGGTTCGATCCCCACCCAGGACAAATATTCGTATGATGAATACTTGTGTTTGTTCTGTGTCTGGGTGTTAATATCTAATATTTAAGTATATATTTGTAATACCACTGTTGTTTGTTTCCGATATCCGTAACACAAGTGCTTTTAAGCTACTTACCTCGGAGTCAGATAAAACACATCTATTAGAAATCGCATGTAGTCTGATATTTATATTTATATTTATATTTATATTCATATTTATTTATTTATTTATATCAAGTCTAGACTGTGTTGTAATTTTACAAGTAATATAAACATAACAATTAATTTAGTTTATTTATCTCAGTAGCAACACTCGTAAGGTTAATTAGAGGTTCTTAATCGATGCCTTAACAAATATACCAAAATAACCTTAAAAGAGAACAGTAGTTTTTTCACAATTTTCCATCTAACCCAGCCCATAGTCACATGTTGGTCTGGGACTTAACATGAATGTGCAGATTGTGTTTCTTGCCTATCATGTCGTAAAAAGAGACTAATGGTATATGGTGTTTTGGGTATGTGATTGTGTAGGCGACGAGCTAGCCACTTGTCACTACTTTTTTTAATTTTCCATGTAAATCCAGCCCAGTTTTATTTTTGGCTGAATGTGGTTAAAGGGCCCGCTGCCCCTTTGACTCTGGGCGTGATGTATTGTGTTATGTTATGTTATGTTATGTAAGTTCAGTGCAGACTGCAGATTTATCTTATTAAAGAGTAGTCCTTTAGGAGCAAGATGGCCTCTATGTTATTTGATATAGCTTTTTTTTGATTAGGTACACCCAATAAAAAAGTAAATTCGTAATTAGTCAATTACACCGTTTTCCTTGGCGCACATCCCGGGCTTCATATAAAAGCGACGCGGCGCCCACGCACCTCGCACTCGGGCGTTGACGTGGGACGTGAGTATTAGCATACCCGCCATTTTGTAACGCGGCCATCTTGTTTTAAAACCGCGTGGTCATCTTTGTACTTTAAATTAATCGCATTAATAAACTTTATTTTCAAGCAAATTCCAAATTATTTACATAATTTGTTTATTGAAGAAGTTTCAATAAATTATTTATATATGAACACGTGGTTTTCAACTTTACTTATTTGTTTTCATTGCAATTTCTTTAGGAAACCGTGCAATTAGTAATCCAAATGATTATTAGGTACATTAGTGAAAGCTGATTTAATTAGGCTTTTCTTATGTTTTACTTATTTTTTCCGTTAGTTCACTTTTAAGGGTAATTACTAATTCCATTGTTTGTTTCAGTGAGCCAGGGTACCTGCGGAATCCGTGACCTGCGGCGGTATGGTGAGTGCACTTTAAATTATTCTAGCAAGTAGTTAGGTCTCAAGAAATTTAACCCATTTATCTATAAAGGTTTACTGAAGATACAGTTATAAGTAGTACATATTTTGGTTACTTAATTGATATTATTAATGAATATAGCTGGGGGTATATGAGAGCGGTGGTAGCTCAATGGTAAGGACACGCGCCTCTTAACTGAGGAGTGCGGGTTCAAACCCGGGCACGTACCTCTGGATTTTTCAAATCTATGTACGTATATGTACCACTAGCTCGACGGTGAAGGAAAACATCGTGATGAAACCTGCAAATTCAAGCAACTTTGGATTTGTAACCATGATCCAAAATTGTCTGGTTCCCCTATCTTAGGGTTACGAAGGTCAGATCGGCAGTCGCTTCAATGTAATTACCAGACTCGCTAAATCCTTGATCATGGTCTAAGCGGACCCCGTCTAAGCACGGGACATAACCCTAGGAAGATGATGAGTGCTAGGATAGGTCCTATAAGCTACAAATGCAGAATACTATTTATTGTGGATTCTAATTAATTTACCCAAGTTTTCACAACCATAAAATAACTAGATTATGTACCTAAGAGCTTTCGACCACGTGGTAACATTATCTCATGACCACGTGGCTTCTAACATGAGTAATTTATCTACCAATTTCTAACTTCAAGTAATCAAAAGTAATTAACATTTAATGTACCTATTTCTTTACGACAATATTTCAGATTGTATAATTTTTCAAAAATGTCAATACTAGGTAATAGCAAGTGTAAATAGTCATATATTGCGTTATTACGGAGATTAGGTAATGGTTCAACCTCTTTCATTCTACCTTTTATAGAACAGGATATAAAATTGAACCTTTACGTTGCGGCATTAATTTGACCGTAGGGTTACGAATATTCCTTAAATTTTTAAAGTAAGTATACCTAATTTAATGAATGCCACTGCTAATTACAAAACCAGTTAAGTGTGACCACTTTGGCGTAAATTAAATCCAAGCTATATTCTGACTATTGAAATTAGTGCATATTTAGTTTTTACTGTGATTTTACGCAGATAATACAAATTCGTTTTCAAAATACTACTGAAACACTAAGCATACCACGCGAGTTGCTAACATTGGTATAAAATTTGTGTGAACCCGTCGAACTTGTCGGCTTTTGGCATTAGTATACTAACAAGCTAGTATACCACTATGCTCCTATTTCTGTTCTATGCTGTAATGATCTAACCAATTATAATAGGTTTGTT
>OX596205.1:17801068-17833645 GCA_951394215.1 Glyphodes perspectalis | reverse complement strand
TGTATACTATAATGTACCAGCAAACTTATCACACATAAATAAGAGGCAGATATGTCATTATCGAAGTGAAGGCTCAAAAACGTCCCAATCGGGCCCTTTTTGGACATTTGTTCTCATTTACACATGATGTGAAAGACGCAAGCTGTCTTTTTTGCGCACTGTTAGAATCACACTATCTCTTTTTTTTGCCGTTTTTTCGGTTAATATGTGATAATGACATATTGAAGGTGTGAAGGAAAACATCGTGATGAAACCGGCAAATTCAAAAAACTTTGGATTTGTAACCATGATCCAAAAATTGTCTGGTTCCTCTATCTTAGGGTTACGAAGGTCAGATCGGAAGTCGCTTTAATGTAATTACCAGACTCGCTAAATCCTGGATCATGGTCTAAGCGGACCCTGTCTAAGCACGGGACATAACGCTAGGAAGATTATGATATGATAATGATATATCTATTGTTAAATATAATTGGTACCCACTGTGTTCCTCACTTTGGATGTCGCAAAAGGCGACTAATTATGTAGGCGACAAGCGGGCCACTCAAAGTCACACAAGATAAAATTATGAAATTAGATATATAAATATAGATAATAAAATTAGATAGAAATGACCTATCTCATCATCCTCTTGCCCTTCTCCCAGTTCATCTGGGGTCGGCGCAGCATATCTTCTTCTAAATGACCTATTAGATCTAACCTAGCTTAATTTTATGGCTTATGGCTCCTCAAGCTTGGCATACCCCTTCGGGGATCGGCGTGATGATATGTATATGTGTCATTATACCACACCATCCCATTTAAATATCTTGAATAAATCTGTACATTTCGATATCCGTGGATGAGTTACCAAGATCTTATTTATTTGAGTCCCCTAGACTTGTGTAGGCAAGGAGAGAAGTGGAGAGGAGGCCTTTGTCCGAAGACGGACGCTAAAAGGCTGATATAGATAGATAGACTTGCGAGAGTGTTTTTTTTCTTTCATTCTTAAAAATTGCAAAATCTAAGTTGCAGGTGTAGTCTTAGCACACCCCAACTAAGAACAGAATAACATTAGGAAGACGATCCAAATTTATACATCGAGGTGCTTCTTCGGACTGAAGCACTTTACAGCAAATAGGCAAGTTGACTCAAAAAAAATAATTAGTCCATTATATAGATTACAAAAAAATATTGCTCACGTATTTTTTCTTTTGTTTAGCAAACCAAAAATGACGAAGATACAGCGCGTTAAAGGTGCGCGTGACGTCACTTGTTCTGTTGAATTTTAGTAACAACTGATGTAAAAGCGCCCCACTCCAGATCTTTGAAGTGCTGTATCTTTGTTATTTTCCGAGCATTTGATAAAGCAAAAAATACGAACTCAATATTTTTTGATAATCTGACTAGCGGACTAAAAAAAATATTTTACTCAACTAGCCTATTGGGGAGTAAACTAACGATTATGCAAAAAGTCACATTTAAGAACTTAGGTTGCAATTGCTTCAACATGATAACTAACTAGTAGTATTATTAGACTGCAACCTGAGACCAAGCAATAGATGTGTAACGGTTACACATCTTTTGCTTACACACCCCATAAACCAATATTTCTTAAGATGTTTCTTAAAAGGCCTTTTTTTCGATTCTTCAGGAAATCGTTAAGAATATTTTTTTTGACATGACAAAAAAGGATGAAGCTCTCGATTCGAGTCATTTGTGTGGAACTGGACTTCCACTAGAAGATTCCCCTTGAAAACGTTTTAAGGTCCCCATGGGGGCCACTTTTATATAAAATAACTGATAGGTTGTACGTAGTATATTATAACTCTGTGGGTGTAATCATGTCTATGGGATGTCCATTTAATCTAAAGCTATTTCATTCTGCTTGTTACAGGTTAAGTTAGCTGTTTTCATGAAACAATGACAAATTTGTAGCAAAACATTTTCAAGAAAACTTAACCAATCGGACAAGCTCCGACGGCATTTCGAAACTTAAAACTAATTATGATTATTATTTCAATCATTGACCACTACGTCGACTTCGCGTGGTCGTCGCGTGTAAATCGTTCACCAGTACTTGTGAAGTTCGTTACCACAGAACCTATTATCACGAATATATTATATTGTACTCACTTTTCCGTTAATCAGTTTTAATTCCGTTGTGGGAGGAAAGACTTAGGCTAAGCGATAATGAATTAAGTTCCTTTATATATGTAAATAGTTTAAGATGCACAGCGTACTAGTAAGTTTTTGTTTTTGTTAGATTCGCAACAGTCAGCAAAGTCCAATGTTATGAGTGAAACCAATAGTTAAGTTTATTTTCTGAGAGTGTTTAGTTTTTTAGTTTTTTTTTTTTAGTTTATTTAAGAACGGTGCCTTTTTCACTTTTGTTTTCTTTTTCATTAAATTTTGTTTCTTTCTACATAAGGGTAATGTGTGTTTCATTTCTCCTTTCCTTGAAAACAAGTTTCTTCAGGTAGTGAACACATGTCGCACTCACAGGGTTGGTTTTGTAATATAATGGATCATAATTCATCTTTATCAATGTATACCGCAATTTAATGTTCACGATAATATTTTCTTAAAAAGTAAGTAGGTACCCTACAAAAAAAAAAGATGATGACAAAAGAATATCTCTATTGATATCAGGATACTTTATGATGTAAGTGTTAAAATAACGTCGTTTATTCGGTACTACTCCTGTGCTACTTCAGTAAGTGAACATTTTAAATCTCCCAAAACCTCATTTATCTAACTGCAACTTTGTGATGTTGTCTGAAACAATATTAGCTGTAGGGCGGTCTCGGTGGAGGACCGAGGACGACGGAGGACGGCGGAGGATAGCGGAGGACGGCGGATGGCGGATGGAGGCAAAAAGCCCGCAAAGTAACAGATGATCTTCATTTAAATATTCGGAGGGACACCCAAGGGTGGCGGCGAGATAAAAACTGTTACCGTTCACACTGCGCGTTTTTATGTTATATCTTTACACGATACGAGTATTACTAACCTAATAGACAAAATCTGGGTGTTAATATCCAATATTTAAGTATATATTTGTAATACCAATGTTGTTTCTGATATCCGTAACACAAGTGCTTGAGCTACTTACCTCGGAAACAGATCAATGTAAGTATGTGATGTAGTCGGATATTTATTTATAAAATCATTTACACGAAAATCTACTTATTTTTATAATACATATAAATCATAATTACCATCTTGTATTAGTCTAGTTTTAATCTCTAAGTAATAATCCAATTATTCTTTACCAATATTTTTAGATATTTTTGATTGAATTCGAGGTTGTAACAAATGAACCTGTAATTCAATCGAAATTTAGACATCCTAAATTGATTAAATAACTAACGATACTGATGAATTATTATTAGGTAACATTAACTAATTTCCTAAACAGATTTTGGGATTAACTTTAGATATAAATAAAACACTGGTGTACATGACTGCATAACGGAAAGACAAGTGAAAGTGTATTCTTTTTTTAAAGAGTTACAAAGGTGATGGCATTGGAAATTAGATATTAGATATTGAAATAAGTTGTAGGTGGCGTTGTCATCGATTTGCGGTTAACATAATTTGACAGATACGAAACAGAATTGCCACCAGATAACGTAATACAAGAGTACATTTATTTATTGCTTTTATAAAAGTCACCCCGTGTACCGTGAATGAGATGCAGGCTAGTCAATATCGCGGGTCCAAGCGGCACTTAGCGACTGTATTACAGCGGCCACTGAACAAAAACTTACCCCGGGCTAAACTAACACTGGCTAGCCAACCTTTGGGTAAACACTTTTTGAATATGTTGAAATAATATAGAAGTTAAGTGTATATGAAAGGATTCTTTTATTTTTGTAGATTTTATAAAACAATTAAAGACAAATTTTTGAAATTAATTCATAATGTTATTTAAACTTTATTCCTAGGCTATTCGTCTAGTAAATGAACGTATAACGAATAACGTTTTAACGCTCGTAGACGTTTTATTAATATAATCATCATTCAAAAACAACTGTACTCAAATCGTAGATATTCAGAAACTAAATACCTCTAAAATGAAATTAAATTAAATTCAATAATTTTTATTTATGTGGGCTTAAATAAGCATTTATAAATCGTCAGTACATACAAATGAAAATTTACCACCTGATTCGGAAAGTAACTTCTACCGAGAAGAACCGACAAGAAACTGGATAGTTACTCTTTTCATCGCCAATTGCCTTGTTTCCTTTGCATTTAAAAATAATGTACCGACTGTGTTCCTCGTATAATACTTAATGATTTTGTTATTATGTAGGCGACGGACTGGCCACTACTCATTACCGTTTCAAGTTCTTCCATCAACACAATTTTATTTTATTTTAAGCTGGACAATTTATTGATTTAAAAACTAATACGTATTTTGAATGACACTTATAATAAGAACAATACCTACCGCATATTAATGACGCCCAAAACCCGGATGGCTCCCTAAAAAAACAATTATGGTAATACTCCCGGCGTGTGTCGCGATATTTCATGCAAGTTTGTCAGCGGGCGCGTACCTACTACCGGCGTAATTCTTTCAATTTCATCATGTTTATTTAAATGAGGTTTGTATTACAGTCGGCGCGCTTTAATAATGCTCGCGAACATTCTTATTATGTTTTCATTTGCGCGTTTCTGTTGAGTCACGTCAATCGTTATCTTCAACGTCGCAGATGAAAGTTGAGTCGTGGCATAGATGATATTTTGCAAGATTTAATCGAGGTCCAATTATGAAACAAAAGTTTCTATTTGAGATAATAAAAAAAAACGTTTCTAAGATAATCTGCTTTCCCTAAGAATTATTTTTTATAAATATCCGTATTTTTAATAGGTTTGATCTTATTTGTATTACATTTCGTTCGCGGATAAGTTTTAAATTTAATTAATGTATAAACGTAATGGTTTTCATATACAGATGTCATTATCATATTTTCCCTCACCACCAAGATCGAAGAAATACGTCCTCTAACTTCAATCAATGCTCCACGTACATGCACCACGTATCCTTAACCATTTAGCTAAAGGCCCCCACCAGACATAATAGTAAATCGTCAAAAAACAACCAACTGATAATACGAATTCGGTACCCTCTGAAGATAAGCCAATTGCGCAGGAGATATTTTAGTGCACAAGAGTGTGCGCAAACACAGGTGCTCTCTCTATTCATTTACGCTCTGGTAAGACGGCAATTCGACATGATCGAAGAGAGGTCAGGCGCAGGACTAACGGCTACACGTGCTTTCCGAGGCACGGGGGTGATTAAACCGGTAACTTCCTGACTCCAGACTGTTACTGAGTAATTGTAATATTGAAATACCTTGCCACAAATTTTTGGTTCGACCCGGGATTTGAACCCGGGACCTCTTGGTCTTTAGGCATGCTACCTCTAGACTTACAAGGCAGTCGTAATTCGATACCAAGATGAAATTAACCGCTTTTACCGTGCAATAAGCAACATTGGAAACACTCCCCGGGCCGACTGGAGACGGGCACTTTTCCAATTTCCCGCGCGACGTGTCGGGAAAATCCTCTTTTGATTTATTTTTTAATTCGCGTCTCATTTCAATTTATTACGGCGCCTTTGTACCGGCATTTGTACCTGTCTAATGCTCTCTATGGTAATGCCGCCGCTTTGATCGACTTCGTTCTACGAAGGAAATACTTAAGTATTCTCAAGGAAATTCGATAGGACGGCGCATGTTGGTTTACAAAGACGTCCTCGTTATCATTAACATTCTCATCAGTAGAACGAACTAGAAGTTTGGCCTTTTTGTCGGGTAACTTGACGATAAAAGTCTATATGTCAACAAACCTGAGACACTTGAACTTTTACAATGAGTATCCGTGAAGAATGTGGGAAGCTATAATCTGAAGATCTGGGTCGTGAAGTAGTAAACTCTTGATCGATATCAATTTCTAGAATTTAAGAATAAACAAACAAAAAAACATAACATCACGCCTGTTATCCCCGAAGGGGTAGGCAGAGACAAAGGGGCAGCAGGCCCCTTTAACCACATTCAGCCAAAAGTATAACTGGGGCGGATTAGTTGGAAAATTGTGAAGAATTTGTGACAAGTGGCTAGCTCGTCACCTACACAACCCCATATACCTTTATTAGTCGCCTTTTACGACATGCTAGGCAAGAAACACAGTTGGCACATTCTTTTTAAGCCCCAGACTAACACAGGACAATGGTAAAATTAAGATATCTAATAAATAGGATCAAAAAGAACAATCATTATTCATAAATAAAATAACAGTCAAAGTATTTAATGTTCTAACTTTTGCGGTTCATACACACCCCAAGTTATTGCATAGCTTAAATATATCAATGAATTTTCATCGTCGAAAAAGCAATGTTGTTTACAAATAACATAAAACCCTCCACAATTATCTTATTATAAGTTCAACCGCAACTTCGGCTACGTGTAGATTGTAGAATTAAAATTGAAGATAAAAATAAATGATATTCTTCTTAGGTATACCTAACAGATTTAACTTCCACGGAACGGAACCCGCGGGTTTGAATCCCGCTAGGGGCAAATGTTTCGTGTAATGAACATGGACATTTGTACTCGAGTCATAGATTTTTATAAACGTATTTAAGTATGTCTATCCGTTCACCTAGTAGCCATAGTACAAGCATAAGCTTAGTTTGGAACTAGGGAATTGGTGTCAGTGTGTAAAACTAAAAAATTTAAAAAATATATATATTATTAACGTTTGCTCCTCATTTTAAAAAATCTCAACAATAATTTTAAGCGTGAAGCACTTTACAGCTGTTTTGTTTATTAAGAATGCGGGCGCATTGATGGATAGTCCCAACTAATATTATAAACGCGAAAGTTTGTAAGTATGGATGGATGTTTGTTACTCTTTTACGTAAAAACTACTGAATGGGTTTTAATGAAACTTTACAATAATATAGCTTATACACCCGAATAACATATAGGCTATGATTTACAAATGTACCACGCGAGCAAAGTCGCAGGCAGAAGTTAGTAATTATAGTAAGTTAATAACTCTCAAAAAAGGGTTCGAATGCGAAACTTGTTTGTATGAATGTACTTTTTAATGACTTCTTTAGCCTTCTCTTTTACCTTGCCTGTATTTTTATTTTGAAAAGCTTCTAACATTATAATATCTCTGACTGATCTCTAACTGGCTCGATGGCTCATTCGGTAGTGACCCTACCCCATGCGCCAAGACTTATGTTCCCATCCAGGATAAGCATTCGTATGATGAATATTTGTGTTTGTACCATATCTATGTGTTAATATTGAATATTTAAGTAAATATTTGTTATACCAGTGTTGATTCTAATATCCGTAACACAAGTGCTTTAGGTACCTACTTACCTCGGAGTCAGATCAATGTATGTGATGTAGTTTGATATATAAATTGACTAAGCAATGTGCCTTTCTGTACAAAAATTATAAAACCTTGTCTTCCCTACTATCCTCCTTTTAATGTGCCACTAATATTAGAGTTCGGTCTGATTTCAAGATAATCCTACCAAGGTTATTCAAATCAGATTATAATGGCCGCTCATACTGCCAATGTAGTTAAACAGTACTTTACAAAATTACACGCAAAAAAGAAGGTAATTTATTCAAACTAACCTCTCGTCCAAAAGCTGGCATACCCAAACATAGTACCCATCAAAAGCTGTCGGGCAAAGTGCTTCAAGTGACTCTGCAAAAATAATCCATCCAGCTGAAGATCTCTTGACACGGTTACGAGGCCACGCCCCCGCCCCGGCCACGCCCACTGCCCCCCAAAACACCCCCTGCCCACTATATTTTATTACTCTAGGAGAGCTGGGAAATTCCAAATTTATACAATCTCTTTCTTGTGTCTTTTTATCTCGGTTTTATGTAGGTAGCTCGGGTATATTGGGTTGGGTACGAATTGTCATAATTACGGGTTTGTTTGCAGGTTGGATTAGAAATGGGTTTAGTTATAGTGGACCCAGGAGTAAGGAATAAGTAGCTAGTTGCCAAAATAACAACTTCAAAATGGAAAAAAAATATTGTAATTGGCATTGTTTTTGATTTTTCACTCAAAACTCATAGAAGAAATCTTCCAAATATCGTAGATGTTCTATAGAGTATTATAATACGTTCTTAGAATGCTTTATTATTAAATTTTCTACGTACTTTTTCTTTTTCTAGCGTTTATAAAACCAAGTAAAAAAAACTAATAGCATGATTCATGATGTTCGTTAGTTATCTTAAACCACTTGCGTTTTCCTGTTACGTCTTTCCATTTGAAATATCGTCACGACCGGTACTTCCCAAAACGGTATAATCCCAGAAGCTGTAAGTTAATTTTAACACTTATAGCAAAACATAAATTTTACTAGATTAGATGAAAAACTGTGAATAAGTGTGGCTGGCTCGCCGCGTGCACAATCATAAAAATATTTTATAATATACCTACCATTCTTTGAAAATAACATTACAATTAACGGAACAAGAACTTTTACCAAAACATAATCTATACTTATAATAAATCTGTAGAGAGGTCAATTCTGTACATGAAATATATTTTCAAAATAACTATCAGGGGGTGAATAGTGATCGATACTGATGCCAAATATGCAATCAGTAAAATTTTTGTCTGTCTGTCTGTCTGTCTGTATGTTCCTTATAGAAACAAAAACTACTCGACGGATTTTAACGAAACTTGGTACAATTATTCTTCATACTCCTGGGCAGGTTATAGTATACTTTTCATCACGCTACAATCAATAGGAGCAGAGTAGTGAAGGGAAATGTTGGGAAAACGGGAGAAGTTACTCCATTTTTTAAGCTTGGAGTAGAATGGTTAAAGTTACATAGAAATCATGTATGACGGAAATAGTCTTTATAATATTAACCATAAACGCGGGTGACACCGCTGGCACAACTAAAATTAATAAATGTATAACTACGACTGTGCTACGGAATCATTGTCACTTGCTACGGGCTCATAGCACTGCTACAGCGTTTTGCTACGAAACGTCTACACTTTTCGCCATTGCCACTTGTGCGTTTGTCTAATAAAATAATATATATATAAAAAAAAGAATAAGGATTTTCCAAACGATATAAACTATTGTTTGGCAATACACACTAAATAATTGGTATTAAACCGAAGTATTTTAGAATTTCAAAATATGTGGAGTTTAAAATATGAAATTTTAAAATATGTGGTTTTCTAAATAATAACTCATACAGGTAGTAAAAATATTACTATAATGCAATGAATAAATAAAGTTATAAGATATAAAGAGTTCCTTTCAATATGAAATTCCTATTTGTATATACCTGGTATAAAATCATTACCTGTTTTTTAACTAATGTGCTAAGAAATAAATTATTTTCTTCTTTGAGCGTTGAGAAGCTAACGTCTGACCAAAATATAATACGAAAAAAATTCCCACAGTCGCTTAAAGCTTTGAATTGATAGCCTAGCTGGATCAAAATCAAACATAATATACTAGGCTTTAGATACATTATTATTTTACTGCTGCCAAACCGCACCGATGAAATGTTACCAGAAATCCTTTACACCAAAACTGCCATTAACACAGAGCAGCAACTGTAATAAAATAGAAGTTGCGAAGAGTAAGTTAAATAAAAAGCATAATATAGCCATAACACGTATTACGCGAAACCCGGGTGAGAAGCGCCCTGTGGAGTGAATTGATCCTGATGGAAAGATCATTCGTGCAAAATATAAGGAAAAATGGGGCTAAGTTCTCAAAAAAAGGGCACATATTCACAATATTGGAATACGAAACTCCTCTCAAAAAAATAATTCTACAAATGAACATTTTCACACAAATCACTAGACTTAATTAAATTATAATTAAGAAAATAGTAAAAGACAAGAAAATAGTTTTTAAACTATTTTCTTGTCTTTTTTAACTTAAAATATATATTAAATAATACTTTCACTCTTGTTTTGATATATGTTTTTTGTATATTCTAGAAAAAAATATAATTTTGAAATTAAAATTACATTTACTTACATACATAAAAAATATATATATGAAAAAGTAGTGACAAGTGGCTAGCTTATCGCCTATACAATCACATACCCAAAACTCGATATACCATTAGTCGCCTTTTACGACATGCTAGGCAAGAAAAAAAAAACATTTAGATAAATTAATAATTAAGGTTATCTGCTTAAAATTATATGTACCCAATGACCATTTTAATACCACAGAGTACCTACATTTACAACTTATTAACTTACGTAATACTTTCCTGTCAATATACTACAAAGTATACTTAATTCTATTTTACCCATAGTGCATAACGCTGAAATCACATTAGATCATTATTGTATGAGTTCTCATATGAAACAAGTTCACTTTAACAATATTTTTAACATTAAAACATTTAATAAAAACTGAATATAACTTGGCGCATCCACTACAGTGCGCCTATATGAAACAAAATAGCCGATCAATGTAGGTACGTGATCAAAACATTTCAGAGTGCGGGCAAAGAAAAATAACCGGCGATTGCCAACTTTCATCCTCAAAGCGAGATATCAAAAAATACACGGGCCAGCCTCTCAGCGCTTTATTAAGAATAAATTTAGGGCGGACGGAGCCGAGCGGCGCGGCACAAGTTTGGACCTGAAGCGGTGTGTGACTTAAATATAAATAACATCTGTCTAATGTCTGTTATACAGGCACTGACAGAAATCTCACAGTAATAATCTTGTTTATATTCTAAGTTTATAATATATGAACACGTTTAACATTATGTTGTGTATTTTTACAGTTAGTGGTTAGTAGGAATATATGATATTATCATCACGTTCAAGTTATATATGTAAGTTTTCCTCTCATTCCGCAGAAAGAATGCAATACATATCCCCTTTTATGAGATGCTAGGCAAGGAACACATTTGGCACATTTTTTTAAGTCCAAGACCAACATGAGATATACAAGATTGCAATAATTTGTTTTTAATGACATGCTGTTAAATTCTTTGACTTGGCCCCTATTTGTTTGGAATGGGGTTTTAAAGGAATACTTGTATAATGACCTTGATTTTTTATACCAAAATATCTTGACTTACAATGCCTACCAGACCCTACCAATAATATAGAAATGAAAACAAAAGCTATGATTAACACGGTGGCAGCTCAATGGTAAGGACACGCGCCTCTTAACCGAGGAGTGCGGGTTCAAACCCGGGCACGTACCTCTGGATTTTTCAAATCTATGTACGTATTTATACCACTAGCTCGACGGTGAGGGAAAACATCGTGATGAAACCTGCAAATTCAAATAACTTTGGATTTGTAACCATGATCCAAAAATTTTCTGGTTCCCCTATATTAGGGTTACGAAGGTCAGATCGGCAATCGCTTCAATGTAATTACCAGACTCGCTAAATCCTGGATCATGGTCTAAGCGGACCCCGTCTAAGCACGGGACATAACGCTAGAAAGAAGAAAGAAGAAGATTAACACAGTCACAATAATTCAAACTTCATTATGTTTGTATCAGTTCATTGGTAGGCAGTGGCGGATTTACTCTAAGGCCCAGTAGGCCCGGGCCTAAGGAGGCCTTGTTAAGTGATGACGCTTTAGTACTGAGAATTATGGCCTGAGGCCTATGGCGACCAAGATTATAAATCCGCCACTGTTAGTAGGGTGTGTATAATTATACTCAAACAGTAACAGTTTTCCTATCCTCCATTTCGGACATGTGTCCATTTCCAACCTCATTAATATTTAAATAAACCACATGATGTTACTTTTTGCATATAAAATCACAACCCGTCGTAATCTCAACACTCGGACCACACAATAGTGCGCGGCGCCTATCTTCAGACTAATGCATTTATGCATCAGGTCCGGATCGATACGACGCGTAATTTGACGAAATATTGTGAGAAAGTAGCGTTTTACCTCGCGGGCCCTCCCATGCTCCTCTGTTTCTTTTGCGCAATTAAAATGGAAAAAATCCGACCACCTGATGGTTATACGGACTGTCAGGTAATGAGTCACTCGCTGTGATGAGGATGAGAGCTCGTTCTGTGTAAATAAATAATAACAAGTCCCTCTCTATACAAATCGCCGATTTTATAGCTGTAAAATCTCTGGTTTGGTGGGTTTTGCCAAGTGTGTACCTACTTAATAGAAATAATGATAATATTTTTCATGATATCATTAATTGGTTAAGACGGTTTTTGGGAACAAATTAGGTATTATGCCTCGTCAGGGAGTTCCTCATTATGATTATAAAAATATATAGTCATGTAATTCGGTATGAAAACGTTTTTAACATACATATTTGTGTGATTGTTTTAGAAAGATATTTAGTTTTGTATTTATTAGTGGTTGTCTGAAAGAGATTGCTTTTAGCGATACGACCGCCTAAATTGTATTGTATTTGTCTGTATCCTTATTTCTGTATCTGTTTTTAAAGAACATCTACCTACGTTTTAGTCGAATTCGTTAATAAATTCGAATATTAGTCTTTCATTTACTGCTGAGTACCAAATAAAAAAACGACTATATTTTAAAGAAGAAATATAATTATTTTAAGCACAATAAAATAGTAAGCAACTAGTTGGTTGCGGTCCAGTACTTGTAACTGTTACTTGTAACTGTTAGTTGTAGTTGTTACTTGTAACTGTTACTTGTAACTGTTACTTGTAACTGTTACTTGTAACTGTTACTTGTAACTGTTACTCTTATCATGTCTGGTCAGTCACATACTTACATTTTAGATTTCGTATAGACTTGACACATACAGATGTCGCTACAGGCATCATTTAGACCGATTGAGAGATAAAACGGAATAAAAACGTTATTATTTCACTTTTAAAAAATGTTTTGTTCATAAAATAAGTTATTTACGTCATTTCTTAAATAATTTATTAAATTTAGGTGAAAAACATGAAAATTAAATATTTTCTTCGGAAGCAAACCAAAATAAGTAATATTTGTTTTAAAACCATGAATTTTACACAGATGGCGTATTATTACTAAGAAATAACTAACCTGCGCTTGTAGCGGTATCTTGTATTATTCCTGACAAACATACTAAACTTTGCTGTAGTTCCAATTACTCACCACTGTCGCTGTTCTTGCGCGAGTTATAGTAGGTAGTAACTTTTCAAGTATGGGCAGTGACCCTCTGTTGTACGTAGTACTTATATTAATACTCTGTGCTCTTATGGTAACGGGAGTATCATAAAATACCTAGGAGATATGGTAACTGTTACGTTTGTCACCATAATATTATTTATTTATTTACAGGTAGAATTGATATCGATTTTACTTTTTAAAGAGTCATATCAAAAATCATAAATGTAATAGAGACGGTATAGCCAATTTACAAAAAAATGTGATAAAACTTAGTGATTCACTTGAGCATTCTGGTGGATGTTTTATTTTAGAAAATCCTCTTACGTCAAAAAGTCGCCCGTCAGAACAGCAGTGCTTATTATGTCCTGATTGGGAAGGTTGATCGTTTTATCTGTGTCGAAACCAGTTCACGTACTTTATGGATCAATTGCTTATAACTAAGATAATTACTAAACTAGTATTCATGTGGCCGCCCAGAATTGTCTAAAACTAGACTATTTTCTGACAGTCAAGATAAACTTTATAAGTGTTTTAATTTAACATAGTTAAGAATAGCATCTTAACATTTACATTTGTAAAAGTAAATAGTATTACAATATGATTAAATAGTAGAAAAATAAATGTTGCTGTGACTGCAATTTAATAACTCTTATGAAAAGTATGATTATTATAGCATTAAGTAGCTAAATGTCTCTGGACGCTTACAAACGCAAAATGTGAGATACAATTTTATGCAATATCCTTTAATAATCCTTTATAGGTACTAGAATAAATAAACTCGACAAAAGGAAATATATGGTAATTAAACGCAATAGGTAGTTAAAAATTATTTTAATGTGAATGTCAAATCAAAAATTTACTTTACATTATCGACATACGTTGTAACAACCTGATATTTGCATGGATATACCTATATCCTACTATACAATAAAAAGGCATGTTGATTCGTTTATATTGTACAAGAAAACAAAGTCTTGTGCATCTATTTTATTTTATCTCTTAATGCCAAGCTCTTAGTCAACGTAAACTTTTGTTTCACCGTGACTAAGTAAATAAACAAAGCAAAAATTGTGGAAGGGAAGTTGGAAGTTACACAAGGCGCTCTTAACAAGTAGCAGTAAATCGGATTTGCTGAGCATTTGAATAAGACGGGACGCATTTGAATATCTGCGCTGCTTTTTATTGCAGCTCGAAAATGTACGGATACTTACAGCTAGCTACTGTTGGGGCATTAAGGAAAAGTTTTAAAAACGCCCTTTGGGTCCTGGGACGGCGTGTAAGCCTCCGACTTAATAATACTAGTTACAATAATAGATATAGCACGGAGCTCAAGACTTTTTTGTAGATACTAAAGTGCACTTAAAATGGCAAATAAACATACGCCCTACACGGACGAGTAAAAAAAGAAGGACTCCGCGCCACTTATTAGACATTGAAGCTCCAGCTTGACACGCAACGCAACTTACGTTATACAGAAATGATATCCGTTAACTGGTATCCATAAGTATCCCACTCACACATGCATAAACGTGGCTTCATGCTATAGTATGACAGCGTGTCCTTCTTTTTTTACTAGTCCGTGACGCCCTAGTAGTAATAGCCTACATACATTAGGCTTATAGAACAGTGCTAGTCGAATAGATGAAGACGAAATGCGTACCTTTCTATTACTTAATAATACATATACCTAGATAGTAATATCTTTAAATATATAATACAATTTAACTCTATAACTGGAACCCGAGCCCAAGCTCGGGACAAATTCATAGTGTAGGATTTTTTTACAAATCAAGTTATTTTTGTTTAGAATTTCATTTTTCCACGTATAAAACATACGTACACATGCTCTCAAACCCTGAGAGTGAAGTAAAGTCCAAAGAGCCGTAAAAACCTAAACCAATTTTGGACAAAAGTAAAATTAGGGTGAGCTAGATGGAAATTTTAAATTATGGCATAATGGCAATCGCAATATTCGCAGTACACAATCGCAAACCCAAAACCCAATACAGTCTCCGTCGCCGTCGGTAGGTACATTATTTTTACATTATTACAAGTCCCAGCCCAATATAGGCCATCATCATTTTCCTCATTGTCCTAGCGTTATGTCCCGTGCTTAGACGGGGTCCGCTTAGACCATGATCCAGGATTTAGCGAGTCTGGTAATTACATTGAGCGACTGCCGATCTGACCTTCGTAACCTTAAAATAGGGGAACCAGACAATTTTTGGATCATGGTGACAAATCCAAAGTTGTTTGAATTTGCAGGTTTCATCACGATGTTTTTCCTCACCGTCGAGCTAGTGGTATTAATACGTACGTAGATTTAAAAAATCCAGAGGTACGTGCCGGGGTTTGAATACGCACTCCTCGGTTAAGAGTCGCGTGTCCTTATCATTGAGCT
This sequence comes from Glyphodes perspectalis, assembly GCA_951394215.1. Taxonomy (NCBI): domain Eukaryota; kingdom Metazoa; phylum Arthropoda; class Insecta; order Lepidoptera; family Crambidae; genus Glyphodes; species Glyphodes perspectalis. The sequence continues at coordinate 17,818,110 of OX596205.1, read as the reverse complement.
ACCACCGCTCCGCCATATTTCATATTAATATCGATGGCTAAACAATGTTGAGACTATCATTACCTTGTAAAACCATTTCGTCCGATAAAGCTCCCTTTACACGTGCAGTTTAATTAAGTAATGGCAGTAACAGTGTTATATCGACACCATTACCTTTCATCCGCCCACAAAGACGACTAAACGCCTCGTCATTGCCCGTACGACAGTTCAATACTTGATTAAATAGGTTACGATAAAATGTGGAGTAATTTTATTATAGTTCAGGTGTCAGGGTAAATATTTCTAGTAAAACATTATAAAATCCATTTTACGATTTAGTGATTTTACCTACTAATTAAAATAGCTATAATTAAAACTATTACCTACTTCATTGACAAACACTTATTCTTATAGGATTGCATTCTCAGGATAAAAACATATTTACCCTTTTTTTAAGTATTTTCTTGAATTATAGAGATTTACTATTGAAATCTAATATTATACATGCAAAAGAGTTTTTTTTTTTGTATCAGTGTCACATCTTAGATAATTACCAAACAGAACATCGTGAAGTTATTAATATACATTACCGGGGCAAGGGTTTAATACTATAGATCTAAAACGGCAAATAAATATCACGCAGCATTGAATAAAGTTATCAAACGACCTTCAACCAATTTCCTTCTTGCAAAAGAGTTTATACTTTCAAAATAAAATCGACGTTCTTATTATTAACTTTTTTCTATGCTGACTACTAATAATATGAATTTCTTCGCTTAGTAGAAAATAAATTAGGCATACACGTAAAAAGACTGTAGTAAACTAACACCGGTAAAATATAATTGCAACAAAAATACACAAAAAAAAAATTACAAAAAATTAAAGACGCCATTTTCCTCGTAATACATCAAAATTTCAACAAGCAAGCGATTGAACGTAATTCAAATGTGGAAAATGTCCCGCGGGTCCATTGTGGCGGACATAAAGACCATTGATGGGTGTCCCCCGTAACGCCCGCCGCAAATATACCGTCACAAAGCAGCAATACAAATATTTGTTGTCGACTCACCTTTATACACGATTACCTTTTCTTCAATACAAGGCGGCGAGCCGGGAAACGGTGGATATGCTTCGGTGAACGCTTTGCTTTACTTGAGAAGCATTTCCTTGAACCTTATTCGTCTGTAAAATGTATTTAGAATAGAATAGAATAAATGTTTATTTGGCACATTATAAAATTTGCTTACAAACTAAAACTATAACTAGACCTTAAGTACCTATATGTTATAGAAACTTTTATCTAATTAGGAAACTAGTACTGTATGTTTAAATACATAGTCCGCTGAAAGCTAGAATTTCTGTAGGTGGGTATATTATATTATAAGGAAGGACTAATTGAACAAAGATGTGCAATTGGCCGAGCTATTTTCGTTAGGTAAGGTATTCAATCGATACCTGACATCGTTTAAAATTAAAGTACATATCGTGCATGAACATTTTCAAGTCAAATAATGGAGTAATGTAGGTATATGTAAGCTAATAATTTCCCAGGGCTTTAATATCACTATTTACTAATCGCTACTCCAATTTTATTTGCTAAAAAGGAATTCTAAATTGTTAACTCTGCATTACCAGTGTAATATTTTGTATGTATGTACAGCTCTAAAACTTCTGTTGAAGTCACATTGCTCAGATTAGTCTGACATAGTGACATTGGAACATTACTCCGCCAGACTAACCTGACTAATTTAACAACAAATAACACCGGTTTCAGTCGCAAAAAATGCCACATCCAAAACCACCCTTTGCCAGCTCGATGCGAAACCCAAAAAAATTGTCAAATCACGTCGATTAGTGGTGGTGCTCTACAAAACTCATTGTTGCGCCGCCACAAAGCACCAGCGATCCTCGGTTATACAATCTAATACTGCTAATATCACACTGTCATTTGTACGTGTCAACCAACAGCTATTTAAGGGAACATCGGTTAGCCATCAACGCAGTTACAGCTGGGAAATGGACAGGAAATCATAAGTTTGAGTGCTAGAAGTTTGCGTCACAAGTGGGAATAGGAGTGAACAGTAAAATTGAACTTTAAAGAAATTATACTATCAAATTTAAAAAATACGACCTATCGTTATAATTTTGAGATATTTATTTCTAATGTCTCCAATAGGCAATACGTATAAGAAACTCTTTTTAATATCTACACTGTATTATGATTCTTGGTAGGTAATTAGGTATACAAGGCTAGAAAATGTTAATAATTCCGTTCACGTATAGACAATAAGTCTTTTTGGGAGAAAAGCTCTACTGCTTGCACAATAAATATATTATGAATCAGAGCCATTCGCAGCAAGCCTTGTTTAAAATATTTCCTCTAACTAGAATATCCGTGTCTGTAGTTAAACATCCAAGTGCTCATTTTCCCCACTTTATCTTTGTGAGTATCTTGCAACAAATTACTTAATTGAAAATGGACGTCCAAACAGAACCGCTAGATCTATCCACCAAAACTGAGAATACAAACAGAATCCTCAGTATAATCGACTTCAAATTCCTGGCTGGTCTGAACAGCCACCTAGCTCGGCTCTATGAGAGGACCCAGCTCGTCAGCAGGAAGGAAGGCTTCTGCTTATCCAGGGACCCGAGGGTAGGAGCCAAGAACATTCTGCCGTGCCAAGTGTGCTTGAAGACTTTCGACCGACCATCGTTGTTGAAGCGTCATATGAGAACTCACACGGGTAAATCAAACTTTAGTTAAGGACGAAGTGCATATTACTCACAAAAATGAAACTTCGTGGAACTAGTGTTTCAAAATCAGTGCTAAATATTTATAACTAACCTTTATTTTATAAAAAAGCAGCTTACAACATTTTTCGACTACTTAAATGAGATATGAGGGCCTACCTAAACTAAATTATGGAGACTAAAATTAAGAAAACAAATGGGGTAATACAGCAAAAATAGTATTTCCCGCGGCGTTAATACACAATTTGCGACCCCTCAGAAAAGGTTCCCCTTGTAACCTGTATGCAACATTTTATACCTACAAATAGTACAGCTATAGAACACAAACTGCAACTCAATTAATTAGGAATCTAAATATTTCAAATTGGAGGCACGGTTTTGATCGCTAATTTTATTGACTGCGCAGGTGAAAAGCCTCATATCTGCAATGTATGCAACAAGGGATTCAGCACGTCCAGTTCGCTAAACACGCATAGGAGAATACACACAGGTATGTACTCACACATATAAAATTGTAAATATTTCATTATAAAATATTTTACGGTCAAATTATCAAAAAACCTGGCCAGAACAATATGAGAAATAATTTGCTGGTTAATATGAGTGTTCCATGGGCAATAAATCAAACCGCTTTAATTAAATTTTGCAAGTAGGAACACCGATTTGTTTGACTGAGGGTGTTGATTTAACAGACTGATAAAGTAGGTAGATATAGTCATCCTTTTTATAATTTATTGGACTGTTAACTTTTATATGTTTAAACTTACTGTTGGAAATCAGACCTTAAAAATTGTGCACTCAAAAGACTAAATCGTTGCGTTGACGACATTGATTTTAGCGTTATATTTTTACATAAAAGTATCATCGTACATTACTATCAGTCATCACTGATACACAATCATTATTAATGTTTTGTCCTGGAGTTATCCCAGTTGAATTGGAGGTCGCTCCATTATGACCGCAGAGCGATCTCATAAGTGTCTTAAACGAAAGCTTGGAAGTTATATCACAGAGATCTAGTAGGTATATGCATGGTGGAGAGAGAAAATGGACTATACCTATTAATACATCCATTATGTCCATCTTCTTTTAAGATTCGGTAATCCCACCGCAGGGTATACCCAAGCCTTCTCCGTCTTTCGCCATATAAAACGGTCCAACTTATTATACTTAATTGTACATAGGTACCTACATATACTAAATAAAAATTTTATCCCATGTTGGTCGGGGACTAAAAAATAATGTGCCAACTGCCAACTTCTCTAGCATGTCGTAAAAGACGACTAATGGTAGGTATATCGGGTTTTGGGTATGTGATTGTGTAGGCAAAAAGCTAGCCACTTGTCACTACTTTTTTACAATTTTCCATCTAACTCAGCCCAGTTTTGTTTTTGGCTGAATTTGGTTAAAGGGGCCTGCTGTCCCATTAAATCTGCCTACCCCTTCGGGGATCATGGACATGATGTTTTGTATGTATGTATATAAAAAGTGATATTTAAGATCGAACTCGCGTAATTTCCTCGTCAGGCGAGAAGCCTCACAAGTGCCCCGAGTGCGGGAAGTGCTTCACGGCCAGCTCCAACCTCTACTACCATCGGATGACGCACACCAAGGTACACTTAGTAATTTCTCAAATTGTTTGTGAATTACTACAAAGTAATACTCGTGGTACCTATTTAAAGTTTCCTGAACTTTAGATTATTATTATTCCAATGACTTGACAATCGTACCTTATATTGTTTGATATTCTTATTAAGGATTTATAAGTGTTTGTTTTAAACAAATCCAAATAAGAATATGTTGACTTTGACTGGCCAGAACAATAAAATATGAGAACGAAGCGCCCTTTTCATTACAGCCATTGTAACATACGAGTAGACCGACGTTTTTTGGCAAATGATGATCATGCAATATTCGACAATGTTTTAATTTGATTTTTACTAATTTTGAATTTTAGATAATATCTTTAATTTCTTCATTGATTATGATTTTTGGCCTTTTATTTAAAGTAAATAGTTATGTATCTACCTGTTTAACACAATTAAAGCTTTATGTAATCATTATAGTAAAATAAGTAAATTTTTGCAACAAAAAATCGTTATGGAGCTTTACTGCTCCTTGGATTCTGCCTACCCCTTCGGGGATGGAGGGCGTGGTGATATGTGAGTATCTAAACCATAGATTTAGGATGTACAAGATACACAAAGACGGCTCGGAGACATGACCAAAATAAATTTAGGCATGTGTTGGTTGACGTCTATGTGTGAGTTAAAAATAGTGTTGTCAAAGAAGCACTTTCACATTATCGACTGATTCAGTTGTATATTAATAATATAGGTATTTAAAACGCTTTTTTATATTTTTGATTAATTATTTATGGCATTGACTGAAATCAGTAGTTGTATATATTAGGTAAATTGGAATTAGTCGGTAAGAAATCTCATTCTAAGCGGTTCTATAAACAATGAGATGGTAAAATTCTTCGTATATTCAGCGTGTAAAAAATAAAAAAAAATGGAAATATGTTCTATGATTAATACTAAGACAAAAAGATATGACTTTTGCTTTGATTGATGGAATGAATGAAACAAATAATATATTAGCAACTTTTAATTAGGTATCATTTAGTTATTTAAAATTAATATGTAGTGCAACAAATTTTTTGCTGCCGTCTGCTACAGATAGTGGAGTTCTTACTAGGAGTCCAATCTGGTCTGTCTATAGTCCGCATCCACTTTTTACACAATGCTGGGTTGCTTGGAAACTTAGAAAAAATATCAGTTACTAAACTAACAAATTTACGGAGATAATGAGTTCCCAATGTAAATATAATTATATTTCAACATAACTTGGCTAAATAACTTTGTATTCATGTCATGATGTCGCTAAAAGACGATTAAGTTTTTATCGATACTCGTGACGTCACCGCTTTGTCAAGCACTAGCGTAACCAAACTATTTACTATTTTACACAATATTTTCCCCAATTCTGATTATAATCACGATGTTTACTTAGAAAGATAAATTATAATCAATATACTATTGTAAACATATTTTTCTAAACTGATTACTAGCAACAATTTGACAAAATATAGTTTGAAAAAATCTAATGATAAAATCGTATTTACCTGTGAAAAGTGTATTTATTCGGATTATTCCGTCGTGTAACCTCACAATCACGTACAGAACAAGTCACCTCAATCGCACGTTTAATATTCTCGATTATAATCCAAGGTTTAATACATAAATGCACAAATTTCACTGCGACGTAGAATAGACCGGGACGCTATGGCCTCTTACTCGCAAAAACATTGACATATAGGTACTTCATTCGCTGTCTCTTTTTCTCTCGGGCGGTTTGTATTTCAGCAGGATTTCTCGCTCCCACGCTTTATGTATCTTTTGCGTAGTCAAAAAATTCTAAATCTATGATCTAAACAACTAATGGTGAGGATCAAACAAATGTCACATTCCAGAACAAGCCGCACAAGTGCCTGTGGTGCCCGCGCTCGTTCCCCACGCCGGGCGAGCTGCGCGCGCACGCGCACACGCACGCGCCGCACGCGCCGCACGCCGCGCACGCGCACGCGCGCCCCTACCGGGCGAAGAGGACGCACTACGCCGCCACATAGGTAACTATATTATGAAAATGTGCAGACTTATTGTTATGATTAAAATAATATTATACAAACGACTCAATTGACTAAAAAAATGTTTATCTTAAATTTTCGTTAAAAGTTGGCCTACATAACTATATCTAGATTTTTATAAAAACGAAGTCCGTACCTACCTACTTCGATTTAAAAGAAAATTATATCTGTAATTAAACAACTATCTCGACGGTGAGGAAAGACATCGCGAGGTTCAAAATAACTACGAATATAATCAGATTTGTATGGATCGTAACCTGTAGATAAGTAAGCTAACAATTACATCGGTTATAGTCCTCGCTCAATAATAGTATCCGATTTCAATGCCAGACTATGGGGGTAAGCGTCCAGTAAGATTTCGCCAGTTATAACTAATTATCTAACTAAACTTCACGCCACTTCCCTAGCGGGGTAGGCAGAGAGAACCGAATTTTACCAGTTCTGCTACCAAATAGTTACGCCACGAGATACGAAGGTCAAATAGATAGACAGAGTAATCGCTTCAGTGTAATAACAAGACTCGCTTAATCAAGGATTATGTCAAAGCGGACCCTGACTGAAAGCGGTCCACAACGCCAGGACGATGATGATTTACATACTGTCATGAGCCACGTATTCTTGACTTTTGGAAATAAACTTTGACAAACGATACAAGGAATATTTTAACTTTGGAACTAATTATCTTACAATGTGTAAGTACATAATCTATTATGTTTTTTTCCAAAACAGGTCTTTCCATGGATTTATTTAAAAAATAAAAACTACATGTAAAAGTTACAATAATAAATTATATTCAAACCACATTTTTGTTTCATTAAACGTACATTCAACCAACAAAATATCAGTTGTCCCTTAATAAATTACACAAATATGTAATGTCTAAATTGTAGTGTAGGATTCATACCTATTAATTATTTCGGATGGTATTTTCAGCCATTTACAAAAAGATTACACAGAAAGATCCTTACATTTTCTAAAACAATATTAGTCTAAGATCCGAACCTAAGTCGACCTTCACCGAGCTGATAATATAATGGAGCATATTTTTTAATAAATTTAGTATAGGTATTAGAAAATATATTAAAAAAGAGTTGGCTAAAAAAATCCAGGACTGTCTATTTTTAATGATTTAAAAAATATATATTTAATGTTGGAACATCAAGATAATAAGTAAATTTTATCCTGACTAACTGAAAGTATAAAACGTATTTTTATGAAGAACTACAGCGCAAAAAAAGAGCGATTTGTTTTTAAAGAAGATTAAAAGTTTTGCCTTCAACTCTATACCGCCATGTTGGATTTCCCTACTACAAAAAAAATTAACAACAATATATACCATTCCAGGATTTTTTTACCCAACCCATTTTTAATATATTTTCTAATATACATACTAAATAAATAATAAATATAATAAATAATAAATAAATATCCTACTACATCACATACATTGATCTGACTCCGAGGTAAGTAGCTTAAGCACTTGTGTTACGGACATCATAATCAACAGTGGTATTACAAAATATATACTTAAATATTGGATATTAACACCTAGACACAGAACAAACACAAGTATTCATCATACGAATGTTTGTCCTGGGTGGGAATCGAACCCACAACTCTTGGCGCATGGGGCAGGGTCACTACCGAATGCGCCATCGAGCCAGTCGAATACTAAATAAATAATAAAATATTTTTCATTCTATTATCAGCTTGGTGAAGGTTCCGATCTTCTACTATATCCATAGATTTAGGATGTACAAGATACACAAAGACGGCTCGGAGACATGACCAAAATAAATTTGAGCATGTGTTGGTTGGCGTCTATGTGTGTGTTAAAAATAGTGTTGTCAAAGACGCACTTTCATATTATCGACTGATTCAGTTGTATACTAAAAATATAGGTATTTAATACGCTTTTTTATACTTTTGATCAATTATTTATGGCATTGACTGAAATCAGTAGTTGTATATATTAGGTAAATTGGAATTAGTCGGTAAGAAATCTCATTCTAAGCAGTTCTATAAACAATGAGATGGTAAAATTCTTCGTATATTCAGCGTGTAAAAATAAAAAAAATAGAAATATGTTCTATGATTTATACTAAAACAAAAAGATATGACTTTTGCTTTGACTGATGGAATGAAATGGAACAAATAATATATTAGCAACTTTTAATTTGGTGTCATTTAGTTATTTAAAAATAATATGTAGTGCAATAAATTTTTTGCTGCCGTCATTTGCCGTCAAAATGTTTGCTGCAGATAATGTAGTTTTTACTGGGAGTCCAATCTGGTCTGTCTATAGTCCGCATCCACTTTTTACACAATGCTGGGTTGCTTGGAAACCTAGAAAAATTATCAGTTACTTAACTAACAAATTTACAGAGATAATGAGTTCCCAATGTGAATATAATTATATTTCAACATAACTTGGCTAAATAACTTTGTATTCATGTCATGATGTCACTAAATGACGATTAAGTTTTTATCGATACTCATGACGTCACCGCTTTGTCAAGCACTAGCGTAACCAAACTATTTACAATTTTACACAATATTTTCCTCAATTCTGATTATAATCACGATGTATCCTTAGAAATATCAATTATAATCAATATATACTATTGTAAACATATTTTTCTGAACTGATTACTAGCAACAATTTGACAAATATGGTTTGAAAAAATCTAATGATAAAATCGTATTTACCTGTTAAAAGTGTATTTATTCGGATTATTCCGTCGTGTAACCTCACAATCACGTACAGAACAAGTCACCTCAATTGCACATTTAATATTCTCGATTATAATCCAATGTTTAATACATAAATGCAGAAATTTCACTGCGATGTAGAACAGACCGGCGTCGCGTCGGGTTTCATCACCCCTAGGGGGCGGTTTCGGGCCTCGAGCGGGGAGCTCTTTGCCCGGACATCTTCTCCCGAGCTCTTCAAGCTCGGGGTATTCTAGGCCTCTCGGCTGGGAGAGTCCTCCCCTTGCGCTATCCGGCGCACCCTCGGCGCGGTCGGACCCACCGGGTGGAACCCGTTGGGGAAGCCCAGTGAGTCTGCCAGCGAGCGGGTGCGGCTTACAGGTGCGGCGCAAAGGGGAGGAAGTCGGTCAGTCTGTCGGGGGGGGCATGTTAACAAATTTCACGTCGGTCGTGTCTGTCTGTCCTAATTCTCGTCCGTCTGTCTGTCAGGGCCTGTGTCGCTGCGCATTGGGTCGTGGTGCGAGCTCAGCAAACAGGTCCTGGGGTTCCCGCTTACGACCCTGAAGCGGGGACGGGGACGGGGGTTAGGGGTAGGATTGGGGATAGGGTGGGAGGGGTCGACTGGGTTGGCGGGGAGCAGCGCAGTCGAGGCGCATGGGTGGATTTGTGCGGTGAGTAACTGTGTAACGGGTGTATGTGCGACGTGTACATGTGTGGGTGGGGGTGTTGGTGTGCGGTGTGTTTGGGAGGGTGCAACCTGTGTAGTGAGTTGCGTGCCCACATTGCCCTCCTCATCCCCGGAGAGGATGAGTTCGCGGGGAAGTGCGCGTCCCAATGGGTCAGGCGGCCGAGCATGAAGCGGCGCGATATTAACGAGGTGCTTGTGTGGCCCGTTATCCGCGCGGTCGTACATTCGACGCGCGGACAGTACCACAAAGTCCTCTATCGACTGCATCTTCAGGTCGCGGGCGATGACGTCATTGCGGACGTAGCGTCCCGCCCCCGTGATGATGCGGAGGGCGATGTTTTGTTGTGCCTGGAGTCGCTTTTTAGTCGCCTTATTTCATAGTCCATACCAGGCCGGCATGGCGTATGTAATTCGACGAACAGACCGGGACGCTATGGCCTCTTACTCGCAAAAACATTGACATACAGGTACTTCATTCGCTGTCTCTTTTTCTCTCGGGCGGTTTGTATTTCAGCAGGATTTCTCGCTCCCACACTTTATGTATCTTTTGCGTAGTCAAAAAATTCTAAATCTATGACTATATCATTAACTATCTAGGTTAAATAATAACACTATCGAAACGTTTTATAAAATTTTATTCATCGTCTGTTTTCAACTTCTTCACTTCCACCTCATCTTCGGCGGTTAACTTCCTCTTCTCCACCCCATTATCTTCGCTTGACTCTTTCTCTTTCGGCTCCGTTTCCGATTCTGCGTTTCCTTCTCCATCTTCCGGTTTTGTCTAGAAAGAGAGGTTTCATTAGTAATTATTAATTCATTCATTCAGATTACCTGGAAAGTTCACAACATCCACATGCCTCTAAAAATAATTACAATAAATCAATTGACTCCCACTCCTGATCCCTAAAAAATTTAATTAGGTTAACATTATACCATTAAAAAACAACATTATTAATTTTGTCACACCAAATCCAAAGTCTGTCATTCAAAACTGTCAGTATTTAAAAAAACCGCACCTATAACCCTGTAGGACCCAGAAAATCCTTAAATATTACAAGTGTTTTTTTGAGGCCTACGTAAATAAATATATTTTGAGTTTGAGTTTGAAAACACTCCGTATCCCCGACTGTAATCAGTACAGAACCCAGCCGTGTAGCCTGCAGGCGCCCTGCACAGAAACCCTTCAACAGCAGACAACATGACCAAAGCTGTGCTGAAGACCTGCCATGGGTGAATGATACCGGCTTACCTGATGGTGCCGCTCGTTGACAGCGTCCATCCATTACTCGTTCCAGGACCGCATTTTATAAGAAAAAACACTTGATAACTGGTGTCACAAGTATCTCTTGGTAGCGTGGCCATTTTGTCGTCGCATCATTAACAGAGTAATTTCATCCTTTGCGGACACCTTCTAATGTATGTCACAGTTTTGGCATACTTAGAGTTGCCGGATATGCTTGCTCCCTTAAGTCTTGATTGTTCACCATATATACACATATAAAATCTCCATATTTGGTACAAAACCTAATCCGAAGTTTCGAATGGAGAACCTAATGGCTTCACCTTACTTTTTAATTTCTAGCTGGATGAACCTGATGCCAAACCTTTCGAGCCACAGTCTAAGCCTCAGGTGAGGCTTATTTCAGTAACTGCAAACTGTACACAGCACCAACACCTGAATGCGCTTTCAGCTTCCGAAGCTCGTGGTAGAGAAGTTTATCAATACTAGACTACTGTGCTAATGTTTGCATTTATGATCGGGGAGATGGTTACTTGCGAAGCTTGCTTAAGCGCATCAATAGCGCGCGACAGTTTAATGAAATGATTTACGTCTACGAAGACTATTAAAGTAAGTTTGACTTCTATAATGCTAAGTCATAGCAAATAAAAACATTTTTTTTATAATAAACATCAAAATACATCACATACTTTGATCTGACTCCGAGGTAAGTAGCTTAAGCACTTGTGTTACGGATATCAGAAACAACAGTGGTATTACAAATATTATATACTTAAATATTCACCTCACCCAGACAAAGAAGAACAAACACAAGTATTGATCATACGAATGTTTGTCCTGAGTGGGGATCGAACCCACAACTCTTGGCGCATGGGGCAGGGTCACTACCGAATGAGCCATGGAGCCAGTCGTAGTCGTAATTTATGGTGAGTATGTGTTTCTTGCTTAGCATGTCGTAAAAAGCGTATCTTTATCTAATGGTGTATCGGGTGTTGATATGATTGTTGTACACGATGAACTAGCCACTACTTTTTCAAAATTTATTCGGCTAGAAGCCAGCTTAGTTTTAGCCAAAAGATAAAAAGCAGTGGCGGATTTATAAACTGGCATTTACAAGAGGCTTAGAGTGGGAATGATTTAAGGGCTAATTTGGGAGCAAATTTCATATATCTTACAGAAATTAAAAATGTAGTAAAAATGTAGGAGTTTGATCATCACTCCTATACTATCCCCAATGATGATTTCTGCATGAAATGGCATTGTTAGATATAATAAAAATAGCATCGTATAATCAAGTATTTTCCTCAAAAAATTTTTTTAGTCCGTAAGTTAGATTATCAAAAAATATTGAATATGTATTTTTTGCTTCATCTGATACTCGAAAAATGACAAAGTTACAGCGCTTCAAAGATCTGAAATTTAGCGCTTTACGTCACTTGGACGGTAAAATTGTACACACCTAGTGACGTCATGCGGTTTTTTTTTTTGAGAGGACGTCGTTAGTTGGCCGAAGGCGGCCTTTATTACCTACCGGGCTGGCGGGGGAGCGGGAAACTCTCACCCGTACTTCAAGGTCATGCGGTACTTTGACGCGCTGTATCTTCATAATTTTTTTTAGTTAGTTTGTTGAACAAATGAAAAAATCTTAGGAATATTTTTTTTGCTATCTCAATAAAATAGTAGACTATTTTTTTTTTTGAGGAAAATAGCCTATTCTGTTACCGACGTTTGTGCAATACCGCCACTTACATAGGGGCTTTCTACCCATTGATCTCTGTTTCCCCTTTAGACATTGTGGGTGTCATGATCTTAATAAGCATGTATTAAAAATGAATTTAGAGGTGAGCTCACCTGGGGGTCCTCCAGCCGCCAGTCCTTCTTGCTCTTCTTGTGGTAGTTGTTCTGCTGCGCCTGGTAGTCGCCGGACGTGTCCACCTTGAGCAGCTCGCGCAGCGCCATGGTCGCGTAGCAGCTGGCCGGCAGCGTCATCGTCAGCAGCAGCGCTTTGTACTGCCCGTCTGATAAAGATAAATAAATAAACAAATGTAGTGTGCAGAATATACCCGCTGTTGACTCACAGCAAATTAAACACGATTCCTGATACTAATATGTGGTTATTCTTCTATAAGCTTATAAACAATAAAATATTTTCTTTCACACGTCTTTCAACATCCATCGTCCGCCATTTCTCTCACATTCCTTTTTCAAATATCTTTCGTCTCTCTTACTCTACTACGTTCCTTCTTACACACTTCACATCATTCCGTTCTACGTATCTGTCATACATCATCTATAAAATATCAGACTACATCACATACATTGATCTGACTCACTGAAAGTCACTGAAGTCGTTCAGTGACTTTCATAGGCATGTAATCTTTATTCAATATGTATTGTTTAGCTATAACTGGCCGCATTAAATTCAGATTCTAGTAATAGCCATATTCGCTAAATTTAGAATCATCCTAGCGTCATCATCATATGTCCTATTCATACAGTATACAGTACAGTGCGCTGTAAAACCGGAGTAAAGATAAAAACGCTGTAGACTGCACTCCTGCATTTAAAGTCAAAATAGTCTTTATTTATATAGTTTCGAAACAAACACTTATTTTGGAAAATTAACTAATAATATGAATCTACCACCGACTAGATAGCGGTGGTAGCTTAATGGTAAGGACACGCGTCTCTTAACCGAGGAGTGCGGGTTCAAACCCGGGCACGTACCTCTGGATTTTTCAAGTCTATGTACGTATTTATACCACTAGCTCGAAGGTGAAGGAAAACATCGTGATGAAACCTGCAAATTCAAACAACTTTGGATTTGTAACCATGATCCAAAAATTGTCTGGTTCCCCTATCTTAGGGTTACGAACATAGATTTAGAATTTTTTGACTACGCAAAAGATACATAAAGCGTGGGAGCGAGAAATCCTGCTGAAATACAAACCGCCCGAGAGAAAAAGAGACAGCGAATGAAGTACCTATATGTCAATGTTTTTGCGAGTAAGAGGCCTTAGCGTCCCGGTCTATTTTATGTCGCAGTGAAATTTGTGCATTTATGTATTAAAACTTGGATTATAATCGAGAATATTAAATGTGCAATTGAGGTGACTTGTTCTGTACGTGATTGTGAGGTTACACGACGGAATAATCCGAATAAATACACTTTTCACAGGTATATACGATTTTATCATTAGATTTTTTCAAACCATATTTTGTCAAATTGTTGCTAGTAATCAGTTTAGAAAAATATGTTTACAATAGTATATTGATTATAATGTATCTTTCTAAGTATACATCGTGATTATACACATAATTGGGGAAAATATTGTGTAAAATAGTAAATAGTTTGGTTACGCTAGTGCTTGACAAAGCGGTGACGTCACGAGTATCGATAAAAACTTAATCGTCTTTTAGCGACATCATGACATGAATACAAAGTTATTTAGCCAAGTTATGTTGAAATATAACTATATTCATATTGGGAACTCATTATCTCCGTAAATTTGTTAGTTAAGTAACTGATAATTGTTCTTGGTTTCCAAGCAACCCAGCATTGTGTAAAAAGTGGATGCGGACTATAGACAGATCAGATTGGACTCCCAGTAAGAACTTCATTATCTGCAGCAAACATTTTGACGGCAAATGACGGCAGCAAAAAATTTGTTGCACTACATATTATTTTTAAATAACTAAATGACACCAAATTAAAAGTTGCTAATATATTATTTGTTTCATTTCATTCCATCAGTCAAAGCAAAAGTCATGTATTTTTGTCTTAGTATAAATCATAGAACATATTTCTATATTTTTAATTTTTTACACGCTGAATGTACGAGGAATACATTTTACCATCTCATTGTTTATAGAACTGCTTAGAATGCGATTTCTTACCGACTAATTCCGATTTACCTAATATAAACAACTGCTGATTTCATCAATGCCATAAATAATTGATCAAAAGTATAAAAAAGTGTTTTAAATACCTATACTACTAGTAGGTATACAACTGAATCAGTCGATAATGTAAAAGTGCGTCTTTGACAACACTATTTTTAACCCACACATAGACGTCAACCAACACATGTTAAAATTTATTTTGGTCATGTCTCCGAGCCGTCATTGTGTATCTTGTACATCCTAAATCTATGGTTACGAAGGTCAGATCGGCAGTCGCTTCAATGTAATTACCAGACTCGCTCAATCCTGGATCATGGTCTAAGCGGACCCCGTCTAAGCACGGGACATAACGCAAGGAAGATGATGAATATGAATCTACCACCGGTTCGGAATGTCGCTTTCATCAAGAAGAAATCGGCACGAAACTCGGTACATAGTTACTCTTTTCAAAAATTTTTTAAAAAGGGGTGTATAATCATATTTGCCTTTGAACCATGTTATGAAGTCGGCTCGTCAGACACCAAAATATAAAATAACAATGTTTACAAAATTTAAGCATAATTTAACCAGACCAGAGCAGACTAGTCCCCCAAGGTGGCCCCTATTGTCGCCAAGTCATGTTAATGTAATATGAAGCATATATGTAAGTAGCAATCATTGGCAATTGCCTACTTCTTATACCCTTTCTGGTATTTTGAGTCTGCTAGTACGTTTGTATGGATGTGTATATGTAAGCGGGCGCACCTTCCTTGATGCCGGTGGGCGCGCGGGCGTGCATCTCGGCCAGGTCGGACTGGATGAGGTCCGCGAACGGGTCCTCGTAGCGCGCCACGCGCCACTCCACGTCCAGCGGCCGGACCACCACGTGCCGGTACGCGCCTGACATCGCGAAGCACCTTACAAATATAATGTCCGATAATCGATATTCAATATTCGATTTCCGATATCCGATATCCGATAACCGATATCCGATAACCGATATCCGATATCCGATATCCGATATCCGATGAACGATATCTGATATCCGATAACACAAAATGATATATAATGATGTAGCTGTTGTCAGTGACTAAACTTCTCAAAAACAATATTTTAAAATCACATTGTTCTACTGGTTATAAACTCGATAGCTAAAAGATATTCTTAACCAACTTACTTGAACTTATGCCTCAAATCCAACATGAGTCCATCCTTAGATATCTCCGTCTCGTAAAACTCCCTCATATTCGGCGGGTATTCAACATGATACCCTGGCAGAGGCATAATAACGTCGAAAATCGTGTACTGCCCACTTTCGACGTCGTCCTGGGTCAATACTTTGACGGGTATCTTCACTCTGAGGTTGTTCTCCTCGCCGCTCAGTTCCGTCTTCTCTGACGAAGCCTCTTCGTTGCTCTCTGACGCGTCTTTCTCATTTTCCGATTCGGATTCGCTCTCTTGATTCTCTTCGTCGTCGAAGCCGCTTTCGACCAACTCCTCTACCACTGGAATTGGGAAGTTGGATATTAGGACATCAATTAGTCGTTTGTGGATTGCACTGCAACAACGTATGTACAACAAGAAGTCGGCTAATCACATTTAGATGTTTCCTAGGTAAAAGTAGGTAACTTTACCATTTTTGCCCGACCGTCAGGTCTAATCTAATGGTTAAAGCCTTCAAGAACGACACCAAAGGCCCGGAATACAAATACTATTGTCCTGCCAAAAGTGTTACAGGCATCACAATACATGTTATATATTTATACATTATTGATTTATTTTCAGGCAGGCTAGGAAACCGTCTATACTGGTAATTAATACTCAAGCACTGTGAAGAACAGCATTCAAAATCTAGTTGTGTACAGTCGTAAGTATTACATGTATACACTTGAGTACTTAACTAACCATGATTCTAATTTGTCTGATTCCCCTATGTAAGGTATACGAAGGTCAGATCTAGTATCGCGTCAATATAATTACCAGGCTCGCTAAATTCTGGATCGTAGTCTAAGCGGACCCCTAACCTAACTCTAAAATGATGAGTTGAGTCTCTCTCAAAACTCTCGCTTAATGCACAATGCAGTACAAGGAGTGTAAGTGACCTTCCTGCGTGCGCGTGAGCGGCACGAGGTCGCCGGGTG